>JAJTUV010000298.1:1245000-1798245 GCA_021653895.1 Mastomys natalensis
CATCTTCATAGAGCTTACACAATATGTCAGAATCATTACAAGAGAATTTCCAAAATACAAATGAATTGTTGGCCATAAAAAGAATTAGAATCAAATTTTCATAAAATTTTACTTATATGATACTTGATTTTGCCAAATTTGTTTCTTGTTTTTCAGCTGGGAGGTTAATATTTTTAATCTCCAGTGAGTATTATATGGGAAAATGTTGATTCATTTGTAACTGAGCATATTAATAGATTTTATTACTTATTTTCAGACACACTTCCGTGCTTGCATAGGTTTGAATACTGTGTATTTTGAAAGGGAGTATCTCATGAGCGTCAGAAAAGGCTGATGAAAAGCTCTTCCTCACTGTCATCAGCACAGGGCCAAGATAATGGCTCAGCAAAACATATTTGTATTCAAGACCAGTAATCATCTAAAACAATTAAAGAGCAAGTAAATATATTATGCTAAACTATGCTAAAAATAAGTAGTTTTTCATATTTGGCTCGCTAAATATGTTGTTTACTCTAAAAATAGTTTCTGTAAAAAATTTCTAGTCTGACAGAGAGAGCTGGCACATGTTTAAACTTAGTACTACAACCCCACAGCGTTTTCAAATGAGGCGTCACTGTGCAGGAAGAACCCAGCTAACGGTGTATGATCTAAGAAACAATGTCTGTTTTCTGAATATAAGTAATAGGCTTTCATTTGAAATTCTTGGAGATCATTTGAATACCCACGTTCACAGAAGCATCCAAAAGGCAGAAGTAAAGTGTTTATCAGTAGATGAAAGGATAAACCAAGTACAGTAGTCACAAAGATCAGCCCTAAAGGAAAGTTCACATCTAAGTACACACAGAACTGGACACTACTACAGTAAGTCAAATAAGCCCATCAGAGAAGGACAAGCACTGTAGGATTCCACTGACATGCACTTAGAGTAGTCAGAGTCCTGAGCACAGAAAGCAGAGCAATGGCTTCCAGGGATGGAGTGAGTAGCATTGAGTTTTTGATTGGTATGTAGCTCAGTTTGGAATTGCTGAGCCTTAGGTTAAGAAGTTGAGTGAAGATTTATCAGTTGGACTGCATGAGCCAGAGAAACAGGGAGTTTGCTGTGAGATTGTGTCTCTTAGAAATGTCAGAGAAGCTACACCTATAAACTGTCAGCAACATGGCTACCTAAGCATGACACTAACAAGGACAGCATCAAGAGACATGCAAGTATGGAAGATAGCTTCAACCACAGACAAAGAATGACAAACAAATAAGAAGTGGGAGAAATAGACTTCACGAGAGATGAGCCCACCAACTGGTTATCCAATAGCAAATCATCAGCCCTAAAAACACATATATCCTATATATACACACAAGTAACATTATACAGACTGAGTAGGTTGTATTATGTGTTTATGAACACATACACAGTAACAAGAAAAAAGATCCCATGGTTTTGAAAGAGAGAAACAGGAACACACAGAGGAAGGGGAGATGGTAGAAACGGGAGAGTTTGGACGGAAGAAATGATGTAATTATATTATAATTTCAAAAACAGAGTGCTTTGGAGATGTATGAGGATGGTTGTGTTAGTATATAAATGGCTTACACTGTAATGTCTTAAGACTGTGCTCTTAATAATATAAATTAATTTTATATTTTGTGAAATGTGTTACATTCAGAACTGCAAAACAAACTCATCACAAAAGTATTAGAATAAGGTTTTAGTGGTAGTACATCATGATAAGGATCCTTTTGAACAAGAGGAGAGTTTTCCCAAGACAAAAACTCTATACACTTATCAAAACAACTGCTATCAAATAAATTTTCTCATTTCTTATTTGAAGCCTTGAATGATAAGAGAAATCTATATAATATCCATTTTGCAAATAGCCATCATCACACTTATCCAATGTATTAAAGGACACAGTGACCATAGGAGACTCTCTAAATTGTTGGACCAGTAACTGTATAACAACAAGACATACTAAGTCTTGGATACATTTTTGAGTAATTTATAGTAATGTTAAAGGAAAGAGTGAATTAGGAGCTAGAAAATATCATCCTGAGTGAGAGGAGCTAGAAAATATCATCCTGAGTGAGATGACCCAATCACAAAAGAACACACATGGTATGCACTCACTGATAAGCGGATATTAGCCCCAAAACACACAATACCTAAGATGCAACGCATAAACCTCATGAAACTCAAGAAGAAGGAGGAAGACCAAAGTGAGGGTGCTTTTGTCCTTTTTAGAATGAGTATCAAAAGATTCAACCAGAGCTCCCAGGATCTAAACCTCCAGCCTGAGAACAGACAGGGGCAAGCTGTCCTCTGAGAGGTTCTAACCAGCAGCTGACTCAGACAGATACAGACATCCAGAGCCAAACAGTGGATGGAGCTTGAGGACTCTTATAGAAGAATAGGGGGAAGGATTGTGGGCCCTAAGGAGATAGGAACTGCACAGGAAGATCAACAGAGTAAACCAACCTGAACCCTTGGAGCTCTCAGAGACTGAATCACCAACCATGGAGCATACCTAGTCTACACAGATCTACCTCCATGGGCTGGACCTAGGCCTCCCTGCACATATGTTGTAAATGTGCAGCTTGGTTTTCATGTAGGTCTCAAACATCTGGAGTGGGGGCTATCCCAAAACATGCAGCCTGTATATGGAGTATGGTCTTCTAGCTGGGTGCCTCATCTGGCCTCAATGGGAGAGGAAGCACCTAGCCTCTCAGAGACTTAAAGTGGCAGGGTGGGGGATACAGGAGGAGGGGGTACTCAGAAAACAAGAGATGGGGAAGGATTGTGGGAGGGGGTGAATGGGACGGGTTATAAAGTGAATAAGCAAAAAAATAAAATTAAAAAAGGAAAAAAAAAGAGTGACTTAAATAAGAAATATATGTCTAAGCAATATTATAGGGCTCTGTCTAGAACATAGATTCTCATTCTATCAGTCATGACCCCTTTGGGTATTGAATGACCCTTTTACAGGGGTCACATATTGGCTATCCCACATATTAAACATTTGCATTACAATTCATAACAGTAGCAATATTACAGTTATGAAGTATAAATGAAATAATTGGTTGGGAGGGGGTTACCACAACATGAAGACTGTATTAATGGGTGTATTAAAGGAAAGTTGAGAACCATTAGTCTAGACTGAGAGTTCCTTGGGTGTTTATTTAGGTCATGGTCATTGTACTGGCTGTTTTGTGTATCAACTTGACACAAGGTGGAGTTATCATAGAGAAAAGAGTTTCAATTGAGGAAATGCCTCCATGAGATCCAGATGTAAGGCATTTTCTCAATTAGTGATCAAGGGGGGGAAGGCCGATTGTGGGTGGTGATGAACAGCAACATGGAAGTGTAAGCTGAATGAACCCCTTCCTCCACAGCTTGCTTCTTGGTCATGATGTTTGTTCAGGAATAGAAACCCTGACTAAGACAGTCATACATACCTGCACAGTAGGAAGAGACAGAGGAGAGGGGCACTGTAGGGAACGTGAAACACTGAGCATCAGCAGAGGACAGTAAATGAAGTGGCTGAAGGGATAAAGAGAGTAAGAATCCAGCTCAGAGTTTGTGATCAGAATGAATAGCAAAAATGAAAGCTGAATAACGTGGGTTAGCTAGAAAATAAAGGATATTAGCAGTCTGTAGGAAATACAGAGGTCAGGCTACTTCATACAGGAGAGGCACTAAGAAAGTGGTGACCTATCTACATTAATTTGTCTTTGAAGTGATGATTATATTAACAAAACACAGAATTGGCAACAAGAAGCCTGGTTGAGCCTGGTTAAGCGATAAATGGGTGAAGAGTCAAGCATGTGTCTGTCTCTTATTCCTGTGTACCTGCTCAAGCTACCCTCCAAATAAATAGGAGTGTCAGCTTTAACAGGACTAAATGTCACCCTCCCTGAGCATCCTTCATGGACCATCAAGCAAGGCCATGCCTCTCACTTCACCGCACATTGGTAATGCTTAGTTCTGGTTGGCTAAGGAAACGAGCTTTTGCTCAAAGCATGGAAGACCACTGCATCTGAGTACTGTTCTCCCTGTTATCATGAAGTGTTATCCATTTGCCAAATACCAGCTATTATACTGAATGGAGCCTGCAGAGTTAAACCAGAGAGCAAAGCTTTTGTCTCTTAGCCTGCTTAAAATTCCTGAAAGATAAGCAGGTGTTGAGTGATCCAGAGCTTGCCCTTGGGCTCGGTTTCATTATTGAAAACTCCTTCAGCTGCATTTGCCAGGCCCAGCAAGGCAGAGGCCCTGGGCGTTCACTGTGTTACTGCCTGTGCTCTGATCTGTAGCTACAGCACAGGTGGGAAGTAAAAACCACTCTGTTTTGAAACTGTTTACTTGGCTTTGTGAAGCTATAGACCTTCTCCTATTCCTGCATCTTGCAGGCAGCTCGGTCAGCACTCCTTTACCTACCAGCATAATTTTCATTTCTAAGTCTAAGTCTTAACCTACACTTTCTTACTAAGTTACTTCCTCCAATATACCACCAAGAGCTCTTGGCATCAAATAGGCCTCCTGTGGTCCTTTCCAAATCATGCAACCATTACCCTGCATTTGCCTGTCATAATTTCTCCTAAAAATACAAGAGCTTGTGATTTGTCATTTAATGATGTTTGTTGGAGGTCACTGCCCCACGCTGTATCAGAGGATATTTTTATGTGAACTGTTACTTATGACTCTGATGGTGACTTTTAAATTTAATGAGTGTGATGTCACATTTTTTTTTAAAACGAAATTCAACACCATCCCTCTCCCTCCATGATTTGTTTTACTTTAAATATTACATACCATTGACATTTGTTTGCTTGTTTATTTAAAGATTCATTAGTGTAGTCTCTGTGTCTCTCTCTGTGTCTTTGTCTCTGCTGGTGTGGGCACATATGAGTTGGCCCTGAAGTTTTGCTGGTTATGGCATTGGGTGAGCTAGCAGGGCAGCACTCACTGGAGAGTTTGCCCTGCCCTGGTGGTGTGGGTTTGGGAGAGCTGGCAGGCTGATCAGCTCAGAGACCACCCAGATCCAGGACGTTGAGTTGGCCCACCCCAACATCTACCCCATCTATGAACTACTAGAGCATATGACTGGGCAAGTCCTACAGATCCAAATCTATAGGATCTCCATGACAAAGGGTAACAACAGGATATCTGAGAGAAGCCCTGGCGAGGATCCAATACTGATGGTATAGCAGAAGCCAGAGGCCTCAATCTAGACCAATGACTCTTCACAATGAACATTTGCAAGTGTGGCCATAAGGATACACTGTGGGACACACTGTGACACACACTATGACATACTACAGCTTCCACAACAAGATTTTTTTTCTTCTGTTTTTGGTGGGGTGGGAGAGGCTGGGGGAGGTTGCAAGGGTGGAGGGTACCAGGTATGAAGGGATGGAGAGATGAGTAGGATTGGGGTACATGATAAGAAATCCATAAAGAATCAATAAAAAGTTAAGGCACAGCCTATGTAGTAAGGAATTGTGGGGTCAAAGACTCCTTACTTGCATAAAACCTCTCTTTTTATAAGTGAGTTAGAAAGATGATCATCATTTCCTAGAGGGAAAGGTTTGCTTTATGGAAGGAAACAGAAAGACAGTTTGCTTCTTTGGACACAGGGTCACACTGTGCAGTGCAGGCTGGCCTTGAACTTGTGATCTTCCTGCCTCCACCTCTTCAGTGCTGGGATTACAGCCCATGCTATCACATCTAGCTCTTGGCACTTTCTCAATATAATGAATCAAGTAAACTTCACGCTGGATCACTTCTGCTACCATCCAGTTTAGAATAGTACTAAGCTGATAGATTCGTACCCATCCTACCCGTGCCTAAAATGAACATGCACACCACAGGGCAGAGGGGGAACATCTATGTCTACTTGGTTTAGGAATGATAATCATTTATAATGATTCTAATCTTGTTGGAATTACAACTGGATATTCACAAGCTAAACCACCAAAATGGCTGCTGCTTTACTTTGGAACTTTTATTGAGAGGTAGCTCTTCAAGGCTAGGGAGACTGCTGAGTTGGTATGGGGGCTTTTGAGCAACCACAAGAACCTCAGTTCAGTCTTCCCCCATGGAAGAAGCTGAGCTTAGTGGCATATGCCTATGTACTCAGCATAGGAGGCTGGCCAGCCAGTCTAACTGAATCAGTTTCAGCTTCAGTGGGAGACCCTCTCTCAAAAACTAAATAGCAAGTGATTCCAGATGACATACCAAGTGCATGCATACATATGTGCACAAGAGCATGTACAAATTCTCTCTCTCTCTCTCTCTCTCTCTCTCTCTCTCTCCACACACACACACACACACACACACACACACACACACACACGGATACTCTTCACATATTAACTGTTTGAGAATAAGAGCTAAACAGTAACGCAAAGAGGAGATGCTCAGACATTACTATGCCACAGCCATATTTGAAACCTCCCCTGCACTGCTTCCTGTCAAGCATGATACAGGATTCAAATCAACTCTCTGGTCTCAGCTACACATTAGCACTCTGTGGTTGATATTGCTCCGGCTCTTTATTATGGTAGCTGATGAACTGTGTTCCATGTGACATTCTGACACAGCAGCAGCACGCTAGCACGAGGGAGGGTCATTCTGACATGCTTTCCGTTCACCGGCCTGCTTGCCCCGGTGAACTTCCTGAAGGTCGAGCATGATGCAGCATTCAGTGCCTACATTTGTTTCAGTTATTATTATTATTATTTTTCCTGCCTACACGGTTTAAGTCTTCATCAGAAACTACACACAGTCACCCTGTCATCTTTATTCCTCCTCACCTCTTAGGAACAGCAGTAGGTTTGAGATGATGAGATAAAAATATAGAGGAGGGATGTAGCAAGAAACAAGGCAGGTGCTTTTGCTTAAAGATGCTTTTTCACTCTGTGGAACATCAAGTCAAACACTGTAATCCAGTACCATGGCCCTCTTATTTAAAGACATATACAAAAGGAAAGTATTTTAGAAACCATTACTCCTTAAGATTGCTGGACTGTGCATTTATAGACTAACAATGCTTTACATAGAGCTGAGAGAGATAGAGAAACAACACGTATGGAATGATAATGATATCACACAGTCTGAGGGCTCATGTCTCCAGTTCTGTGCCCCCCACACTAGTAGGAATGGGCTCCTTATGAGCTATAGTCTCTGTCTCTGTCTGTCTCTCTGTCTCTCTCTCTCTGTCTCTCTCTCTCTGTCTCTGTCTCTCTCTCTCTGTCTCTGTCTCTCTCTCTCTCTGTCACACGCACACACACACACATCCTTTTTTTTTAGATTTTTTATTTTATGAGCATCTGTGTTTTGCCTGTATGTCTGTGTAAGGGTGTCAGATACCCTAGAACTGGAGTTACAGGCAGTTGTGAGCTGCCATGTGGTTGCTGGAAATTGAACCTAGGTCCTCTGGAAGAGCAGCCAGTGGTCTTACCTGCTGAATCATGTCACCAACCTCACATTTTTTTTTTTTTTAAATAAAGCATACAGTTCCATTTTTTTAGTTCAGGCTGTCTTGGAATTATAATCCTCCTGCCTTGGCCTTCCCAGTGACTGTACTCTGTTTGTTTTGTTTTAAGCTTTTTCAACCAATAATGTGATTTCCTTCTTTCCTTATTTCTCTTTGAAAATGCTAATTTAATACTTTTTAAGCAATATATCCCAAGCACCGTTTACCCTCATTCCACATCTCCAGCTCTCCTTCCCCTCCCCTCTTCCCTAGAACCATTCCCTGCACTTGGGACTCTTTTCCTCCTATTGGGGTGCCTTGTCCAGCCTTATAGGAGGGCCTTTGCCTTGTCTTACTGTATCTTGTTTTACTGTGTTTGTGTGTTCTGGGATTTTCAACATAGGGACTTGGGTACAGTCTTGGTTGCCTCAATATGATTCACACACATTGAGAATCTCAAGCAAAACCCATCTCCCTGCTCCTAGCAGCTTATGTGTGGTGTCAGCAGGCCTATCACATCCCAGCATCGTTGCTAGAACTACAATACCCACGGTGATAGCCTTCTGTACTCCAGTATGTAATTCTCCATTTCCATAGGTTGTGACCTCAACTTATATCCCCACTTCAAAAGGTTAAATGTCTTTATTCCATGTTCCTTTTTTTCATTTCTGATATTTATTTATTTATTTATTTATTTATTTGTTTGTTTGTTTGTTTATTTACTGTCTTCCAAGCTTTCTCTTTCCCTTCTCTAGAGGAGAGGTTCTCAAATGGTGGCATTCAAGCCAACAGTGGCCAGCCAACGGATCTGGGAGTTTGTTAGAAACGCTACTTACTGGGCTTCCCAGACACATAGAGCAGCAACACTGGGGTGAGGAAGAGCAGCTCTTAAAAGCAAGGCTGGGGGCCAATGCAGGCTCTTGTCCCAGCTGTGCTCCTGGGCTGGGAAGATGGCATAGCTGAGCTGGAATCCCAGAACCTGTATAAAGCTGGGCACAGGGGCACACACCTGTAACCCCAGTGCTTCTGTGACAAGATACAGGCAGAGGCAGGAGAGTTCCTGGAACCTCACAGGCCAGCAAGCCTGGCTTATGCAACACAGGGAAAAGCCAAGAGACCTGGGTTCAGTTTCTGGCACCCGCTTTGAGTAGCTCATGACTGCCAAGTACCTGTAAATCCAGTTTCCAGGAATCTGAAACTCTTTTCAAGAATCTAGGAATCTGAAACTCTTTTCTTTGCATATGAAAGTACACATAAATTCCATCATGTGTACACACACACATACACACACACACCACACACACACATATGCACCCACATGTATTTATACATAAATACAAATAAACAAATCTTAAACTCTGGCCACAGGAATTCATCAGGAAGAAAACACAGCCCTCTGCAACTGCTCCCCACTTGCTTCTTCTTCTTAACCATAATCTGGAAAAAGTAAAATAAAATAAAACAAAACTGAACCTTGGTTCTTCTGCAAACTTGTATGAAGTATTTGTTTCATAGACAGCATTTCTGTAAACAAGGGACATGATGTGTTGTTCTGTTTACAGTCTCCCTAAGATTCCTTACACTGGTTTCCAGCCCCACCCTTTCCCATTCTATTAAAAGTCCTCCTTCCCAGCCAAATGGTAAGCTCTTCTGTCCCCCAAACTTTAAGCCACCTCTGTTCCCCAGCCTCTTAGCTGAACACCGACCTAGTCCTGAAAGCCTGTCCTACTTTGTTAATAGCAAAGTCACATCGTCCTTCCTCCTGGCCATTCCGCATCTGCCTTGCTGTTTGTCTGTCCCTGAATCACCCTTGTTGCTTACCTACTCTCCTTCTGTGATACAGAGAGGTTTCCCAACCTCATTTACTCTGCGCACTACAAACTCACTTACTCTCCTAACCTCGGGACAAAGCTGTAGTTCTGCAGAACGAGAAAGCTGCTCAATGTTTCCAACTCATGGCCCACAGTGCCTCACATTTAATAATCTCTGAAGTTGCCCTACCGCCTTTAACCCGTACCAAATTTTAATTTCAGTCTCTTCGTTTTTTATTACTGACAGAATAAATTTCAAATGATTCAAAGCGTAACGTATTATGCTTATAATGATCTTCCAGGAAAACCACAGCGGGGAAAGCTGTGTAAGGAGAAGTAATTTTGAGAAATGGGCTATCTTCCTCGACATGCACTTTGGCTAGAAACAACGTTTGAGAAATCTTTTTTTTTTTTTTTTAACTTTTCATAAACATTCATTAATCATATGTATCAGTGGGATTCCATGTAATATTTCCATATAGACATTAAACTTAGCCTCTCTTTATCCTCCTTCCCCGTTTGCATCCTCCGCTTTGAGAAATCTTATGGAGCAAATAACAATGCTCCGGCTGCAGGTGGATTCGGGAAAGGCTAAGTCATCTTCCGAGACTATCTAAAACATCCACCTCTCCTCTCAGATCAGCCATCTGCCTGCTTCCCTGATTTCTCCTCTCAGAACATCCGTGTCCAGTCCGGTGTGCACCATCCTGCTTCAGTCCCTCCCCCTCCCCACTGCGTTTTTTCTCTTGCCCCAGCATTACATCGAAGCATCTCTCATGCTCCTGAAGCTTCGACCCAGACCACACACACACACACACACACACAAATGTGTCAGGCCAGATTCATTTGCCTCAAGAGCTGTTCAGATCTTTTCACACCCTGATTGCAAAGCTTCATTCAGTGAAAGAATAAATGTCACCATACAGGAAATAACAGGCGATATCCTTTCTAACCCAGGTTGATCCCAGAGCACTGCTCCCTTTTCTGCCCCCAGGCTTATCTGTGCCTGATGTCTCATCTAAAGTGGATCCACTGACCCTTGATGCCCCTCCACTCAGCTCTAGCTTTTGTTACTTACGCAAAGCCCGTCCTTTCTCAAGCCTTCTCTGTCTCACCCGTTCTCCAGAGCTCAGCTGTAACCCCACCCTTCACATAGCTCCTTGATGCTCTGCTTATAAATTATTCCCGCCTCTTGGGAATCCTAGAGCCTTTGTCTTCGGAAGGAGGCATGCTAAGGACACTCACTATTCTCATCCATATTTATGTTGCCTGCTGCACCTCATGTTGTGTCTTGCTCTAAAACCTCTAGAAACAACCTGGAAGCATATATCTTTTTGGCTTATACATAGAGGAGGACATCATAACTTTCAATTCAGACGTGGTCATACTGGTAAGCCAGTAAAGTGGGAATGGGAACTCAGCATTTGTTCTTCCTTCAAGTGCAAGCTCCCTGTACTACGGAGTGCTAGAATTTGTTTCAACTGCTGCTTCATGGAGTCAGCATAAACACCAGAGCTCAAGATTAGCCATCAGGCATAGTAATTTACACCAGTTCCCAGGATGCCAGCTGCTCCACCAATGCCTCTTCCTTCCAAGAGGAATCAGATAGGTCAAATGTCCAATAAAACTTTAATGCTGAACTGAAGAGCTACAGGATGATATGAAAGCATCAGTTATTGGCAAAAACATCAAACACAGGAATGGGGCATGCAGGGGAGACATGCTTTTGTACTCTGTATACTTCTGCTAAAGAAAAACCAATGAGTTCCCTTTGCTTTATAACAAACCAGCAACACAAATATAAAGACAAAACTAAATACAAACAATAGAATTACTCCAGCAAGAAGAGGTTCTAAAAGAAAACCTTTCTAGAAAACAAGGTATAAAACCATTCGACCAAGACCCAAAACAGTAATTTTTAAAACATGTTTTGTTTTATTTTGTCTATTCATTATACTGCTATTTCTACTGCTAGTTTACATGCTATATACTCTAATCTTTTTTTAAAAAGAATTATTCACTTATTTTATGTCTGTAAGTACACTGTACACACCAGAAGAGGGCATTTGATCCCATTACAGATGGTTGTGAGCCACCATGTGGTTACTGGGAATTGAACTCAGGACCTCTGGAAGAACAATCAGTGCTCTTAGCTTCCGAGCCATCTCTCCAGCCCTAATCTTTTCTTAATACTGCAGATAGCATGTCCTTTGAGCTTTTCTCTATATGAACAGCAAGGGAAGACAGGAGCCAGTTTTCCCCAGTCCAGAGTCTCACACATTCTAGGCATGAAACACTCAACCACTGAGTCACATCTTGAGTTCAAATTTATTTCATCACCATAGCAAGCTGTGCTAAATGGTGATTATTTTACTTATTTTCAAAACCTGCTAAATATCGAGGTTATAAAGGGAACTATAGTGGGATCAGAGCATGGATTCAAATCCTGATTTTTCTTCTTCACTTCCTGGTTGTGTAGCTTTAGGTAGCAACACTCCTTACTCCAAACTAGGATATTGACAGTAAGTATTTCCTAAAGTTATTACAAATATTAAATTAAATATTAAATCTGTTAAGTGCTTGGAAAACTGTTGGCCATTATAAACTCTTTATGAAAATGTGTTTTAAAATAAACAAAAAGCACAATCAATTAGTAAATACTAATACAGATAAATAAACAGTACAATATGAATTTTGTTTTGTGAGGAGGGGTGATAATGGAGATCAAAACCAAGAAGTCACTCATGATAGGCAACAATTCTCTCTGAGCCTTATTCCTAAGCCCTACAGTATGGGCTTCAACCCAAGTCTTTCTGGATCTTTTACTCCATCATTCTCAATGGAAACAATAGCTGTGCTTTATTTACAAAATAAAACATAAGCTATTATGATTATAAATAAATACAAACAGAGCAAAAGCATGTGGGACTATAGTCATCTTTCTCTGGGAAAATGTCTGCCATAGATTCAACTGTTTCCCATGAAGTTCTAAAGCTGAAATCCTAAACCAGAGCCACTTATAATACGGATTTTACAGTGAGGCTTGGTTTGAATATGCACTATCCTCCAGGGCTTCACATGTTCAGTGCTGGGTCACTTGCTTAGGAAGTCCTGAACTTTAGGAATAGTGTTTAACTGGAAGAAGTGGGTCACTGCAGACAGGTTCCTGAATGTCAATTACACTTGACTCTTTCTTATAGCACTTCCTGCTTTGGTTATGTCTTTAAGAAAGCAGCTCTCTTTTGCCACATGCTCCTGCCATCATGATATTCTTCTTCCCAGCAACATGGAACCAAGTGACCATGGACTACACCCTCTGAGAGTATGAGTCCAGACCAGTCTTTGCACTCTTAGGTTGTTTGTGGCAGGCATCTAGCCACAGCACTGATAAGAACAACTACCACATACAGTTAGTCATCAAGTTCAAATGAATCATGGACCCCAGAAAAAAAGACTGGTATCTTTAAGACAGGAACATATAAAAAAGGAAGCTACCATGAAGACAAAAGGAGAAAATGGCCATCCAGAGACAAGCCAGAAAGGCCCAAAGAGAGCTCTTTCTCTCTCTTGGCCTTCAGGAACCAGTTCTAGCTTCTTATCACTTTCGGACTTCTAGTTTTCAGAAATCGAGACCATCATCCAAGTCAACACTGAGTTGTTATGACATCTCCTCTAGCAGACACAATCTATGACCACAAGCCATGTTAAAAACAAAATCTAGGACTGTGACATCCTGAAGCAGGCTTAACGGTTCTTCTGTGGGTATCATGTTAGTTGACTAGAGCTGCTATAAAAAAAAAAAACAACCACAGCCTGGGTGGTTAAATAACAAATGGGACTCGCCTATAGTTCTGGCCACTGAAGCTGAAGATCAGTGTGTTGAAGATTTGCAGATTTGGCAAGGGGCCTCCCTTCTCTGTCTTCACAGGGTATACTAGAAGAGCTCTTGGGGAATGGTGGAGGGGCTCTGTTAGGAAGGTGCTAATTATATTTATGAGGGCTCTACTCTCTTGACTCTTACCTCCCATGGGCCTCACTTTCTCATTCTAACATGTTAGCGTTATAATTTTTTCCTTATAAAGTTGAAGGCGACAGGAACAGATCAGAGTAGGCCACTGAAGACCACAGTGAATAAGCTTATGAAGAGCAGTCAGGATGAGAAGATAATTAAGTTTCAGGATATGGTCTAAGGAGGGGCATAAGAGACTGAATCATCTCTGTACCCAGATGGAAAACAGAACGCTTTCATTATATACTGAGGAGTCCTGCGAGATTAAAGAGATTCTTATCCATTTGCTCAGATTAGTTAATGCCCTTTTCAGATGACCTGGAGAACTGTGCTTGTGCTTTTTTCTTGAGTTGTTCAGGCAACAACAAAACAAGAAGCAAACAGCAGCCAAGGCCTCTCACTGACTACTCTGCTGATCAGTATCCACCACAGTCACCTAGGCAACCTGACTAGGAACCTCAGAGGCCCTTAGTAAAGTGATGACTGACTGATGGTGCCTCTCTTCTTCTGTCATACTTTACTAGCTGGCCATTTATTGCACAGACTCATTGACTTTCTCTAAACATAGCACCTAGGACTCAGGCAGTGTGTGGGACATGTCAAAACGGACACAACACAACATACTATTGCCTTTAATACTTCACAACGAGACAAAATGCATCCCCTAAATCTAATAAACTCTGGTAGAAAAAAATGAATTAAACTCTTTAATTGTCTCACTTATTTCCTGGAGATTCATGATCATAATTTCTGCACAAAAAGACTGATCATATTATTCAACTGTAACCTGTATACAGAGCCAGGTCCAAACCAGGTGAGCATCTACCAAACACAGGCCCTTTCTGTTCCTGACTGGTGTCTTTGTTTGGCCATCCCATTCAGAGGACTAGCTTTCTAATCGTGGAACAATGTAGAAGGAATTATGAGAACAGCTTGAATGTACTTTGAAAATAAAACAAGCTGTACTACCTTGTGTGCATATATACAATGCCTATGTAAAGCAAAGCACCACATTCAACATGACAAATATAATTTTCAATGGTCAATAATGCCTCAATAAAGCTGGAGGGAAGCAAAAGAGATGAATGATCTTTTTTCAGTAATTGAGAAATATATAAAGGGAGAAAGGGAAGGGGTGGGGAGGAGAGAAAGCACAGAGAGGCAATGGGGAATTCCTAAGAAGACAGAATATGCTGACAAAACCTATATTCCATTTTGCTGGCCCTAACCCCATCTGGCTGTTTGTAAAGCTGGACCCAGGGCTGAGGTAGATACGCTGGGTTCAGACTCCTATTTGATTCACTTGCTTCTAATGGTGACCTTGCCTTATAAACGCCATGAGCTTCTCTTCTACTTTCTGGTTTTTGTTGATGTTTGGTTAGTTTGTTTTGGGTTTTGTTTGTTTGTTTGTTTGGATGCTCTAAGGATTTATGTTGAATCATGTCACCCCAGCTCAACACATCTGGTCTAATACTCTGATATCCCTAATCCAGTCTCAAGGCTCTACTTGGTCTAGAAATCTCTCTCTCGAGGCTTCAGCCTGCTCCCCTTTCCCTCAGCCCTGCACTCAGACATGCTGGCTGGTTTATGGGCTATGGAGAGAATATACTTTAGGACCTTTGTCCTTGTCATCCATAGTGTCTGGAATACTGCGATACTGCACCCAGTCTTCTAAATGGTTCACATACCTATCCTTTTGCCTTGCCTCTCTCTTGCTTGCCCTTCTCCTCCCCTCCCTTACCCATTCAGGACCCAGATCAGAGGCCACCTGAGCAGAGAACCCCTTCCTGGTATCCCTAGTTCCTCACAGCCTTCCTATTTTGTGCCATAGTATGGCTGTATCATCTTCAAGTTCATATGTTGAAATTCCGAGCACAACAGCTTTAAGGAGTAGAGTCTTGTGGGGTGATCAGGCCTGGGAGCAGCCCTATTATGGGATTAGTGCTTTTCCAAAGGGCTTGAGAAAGCCTGTTGCCCCCTTCCTCCCCCTTTCTCCCCTTTGTACCACCTGCCACATGAAGACACAGCAGCAAACTGCCATCCATGAAGAACAAACAGCTTAAACATATAGACATTGAATCTGCTAGAACATTGGCCTACCCTGAATTGTGAGACAAACATTTTCACTCTGTACAAACTCCTCAGGCTTTGATATGTTACAGCCACCAGGAGTAGACCAGCCCAATATGGAGTCCTGTTGTTTTGCTGCTGGTCGGTATGCCTTTTTCTTCCCTTGATACAGGATATTACTATGTTCACTAGGTCGACTATGTAGTCTCCTGCCTCAGCCTCCCTAGTACTATAATTACAGGCATGAGTTACTGTGAACAACAATATTTTTCATCATTTACCTCTATATTACATTACAGATGCATAGACTTGTGTACAACCTTTTCCCTTCCACTTGATAGTCCTTCTGAGGACAGGCACTTTCTTACTCCTGGTAGCAGGAGAGGAGGAGAGATAGCCCAACAGAAGGGAAGAAGGAAGAAAAGAAAGGAAGGAAAGATCTATCTGCATTTCAGCCAAGTATCAAACAAGACATCCCATCTTATGCAGAGAGCGGCAGAGGCTGCATGGATAAATGATCAAGCTGCTTTATAACTTGTTTAAAACTAATCCACAAAAAACCCTGATTCATGGTGCCGTCATCCCAGGAGATATTTTATGCATGATTTTTAAGGTGGTAGTGGGTTGGGGGATGTATGCATCTAGAGGAAAACAGACAACAATAACAGAAGTGAAGGAACAGGTATTCGAGTTTGCCTTGAAGGGATACCCCGTCACCCCAAGGTCACACTGGCATAAAGATTTTGAGCTGAAACAAAAGGAAATCCAACCAGTACTAGAAGAGATCTCTGCCATCTCCTCATCTGGCCAACACCAAGGCATTGATTGATTTTGGGTTCTTCCCTCCTCTCCTTTCTGTTCCTGGAACAGGAGAACCATCCTAGCCACTAGCACTGAAAAGTTGCCACAGTGTGTAAGCACACCTACATAAAACAACCATTACCGTCAGGCTTCCCATGTGTTTCCTAGTTATTCTTTTCTAGTGCATCACATCTTAAAGCCCAAGTCCATTTCCTTTGCTATAAATGGCATCCTAGCCCCTAAGGATATCACTTTTTGAGTTATATGTTTTCTTGGGAGTGTGGCACATAGACATCTATGTTTACACGTGTGTGAGCAAAGGCACGTGGGTGCCTGAGGTTGATATCACATGTTTTACTCAATCACTCTCGCTTGGGCTAGTGTAGACAGGCAGCTTGCTGCTGGGATTCCCTGTCTCTGCCTACCTCGTGCTTGGTTTACAGGAGCACCTTGCTTTTTTGGCATTTGCTTGCATGCCAGTGGCTGACAATCTAAATGCTGGTCCTACTAATGGAGTGGCAAGCACTTGACTAATAGAGCCATATCCCACTCCTGAGTTGAACTTCTTTTTTGGTGAACTCCTCTTCTTCCCTACTAATCTGTGTTTTGTTAATGTACCTCAGAGGGTATTCTAAACTAACCTTAGAAGGTAGAGAAGGTTTTCCTCTCTGACAAGCTATTTCACTGTCAATTCTGTGAAGTGGTTGGCCAGACCACAACTCCATTGTTTAATCTGGCATGGGCCGTACTTTGTCAGAGCTCTGTTTACACCACATCCTCATTGGAAAAGGCAAGGTAATGGGTACAAAATGATGTTACACGAATACCTGGGTGTTATTAGGCGAAGAATAAAAAACCTGAAGAGAAAAAAGATGATCGAGGGAACTGAACTTACAAGAAAGAATTAATGGTACAGAATGGCAAACCTCTGTCTTTATAACTCAGAAATAGTTGGCAGAGGGCACAGGTTGCTAGCCAAGAGGGAAAAGATGGCTTTACTCAGCAGCTATGGAGTGTTCATGTAGATACTTTAATAAGCCTGAAGCAATACCAGCAGTGCTCAGTAGAAACAAAAGCAAGCACAGGTGTGCCTGGGACCTCACAGACCCAGCTACCACTCACCAGCTGTGGGAACTTCGTTGCCAATGGACATATTTGGGCATCACTTTCGGAATAAAGTGCCATGGATTAAACTGGTAGCTAGTTGTTGTGGTTTGAATGAAAATGGCTCCGGATAGGCTGATAGGGAGTGGCTTATTGGGAGGTGTGGCCTTGTTGAAATAGGTCTGACCTTGTTGGGGTTAGTGTGTCACTGGGGATAAGCTATTGGGTTTCAGAAGCCCAAGTCAGGTCCAGTGGCACTCTCTTCCTGCTGCCTACAGATCCAGATGTAGAGCTCTCAGCTCCTTCTCCAGCACCATGTTTGCCTGTGTGCTGCTATGTTTCCCACCATGACGATAATCTCTGGACTGTAAGCCAGCCCCAATTAAATGTTTTCTTTTATCAGGGTTGCCATGGTCATGGTGTCTCTTCACAACACAGTTCCTCATGGGCCAAGGAGACAGCTGAGGAGATCTCAGTGGCAGTTGGATACATAGCACCAAACAACAAAGAACTCTGTCCTAAACCACCTGAAAGTTGAACATAGCATGCAGTGTTGTCCTGAGACAGCCATAATATGTGCCATCGTATGTACCTACACTCACACACATGCAAACATAACAAAGAAATCTTAGAATGAATAGACGTTTGTTCTTCCTTATTCAATCCAATGGCATTAGCACATTTCTATGTTCCTTCTATGTCAATTTATTTTATTTAGAGGGAAGAAAGGGAAGGGAGGGTGTATTGTAATTATAATCACAAAATAATTTAATAATAATTTTCTTCTCTGACTAAAGATTAGAGGCAAGTGTCTCCTATATGTAAAAAATGAGATTCTGAATGTAATATGGTTATATATTCTACAGGAAACATGGTAGAGATGCCAGATTCAGTGTAAGACACCATTAATCCCAGCACTCTCCTTGGCAGGCAGAAGCAGATAAATCTCTGTTGAGATAGAGGCCAGCCTGGTCTAGAAAGTCAGTTCTAGGACAGCCACAGCTGTTTCACAGAGAAACCCTGCCTCAAAAAAAAAAAAAAAAAACAAAATTAAGCAAACGAAAGATTGTGAAGGTACAGCGATAGAGCTATTCCTTTCTCATTAACTCCATTTTCCTTCTTGGGCTATAGACATTCTCTTGTTTTAGCTTTCCTTGAAGAGAGGTTTAGCCCAAGTGACTGGATTTTGGCCAGTGAACTTGATCCCCACCATCTTTTGGCCTGACAACAGAATGGTACATGGAGAGTTTCTCTGTCTTCTCTCGCCTCTGTGGGCAGTTCTGGAGGGTGCTATAAACATGGAAGGATCACAAAATAGACTAAGCCTGCAGTGCCAAGCCTGTTTGGAGAAGTGTCTCTCAGAAGGTGTTAGCTTCTGACATATATGAGAAAGAAATTCTTACTGGAACAGACCAGTTAACATTTAGGATTATTGCAACAAATGACATTACTTGTTCCGGTATACATGTCTCCTTAAAATTCATATAAAATCCACTTAAATGTCATATTGTGTAAATAATACTTTACAAAGGAACATTCTGCAATTGCTTTATACCCCTTCTTGGACATTAATAGAGATACTAGACCATCTAAGCCCCTTCTAACAGACACTTCCATCCAACGTGTTGAATTGAATGTTTGTTTGAATAATATTGAGTTTACCATAGTACCCTGTGTTTATACCATTGTGGGTCCAAAGTCCCAGATGTGAACACTAAATCTCTTCTTAAATGTTTAAGATAAATTTACCAGATAACTTACATAAACACATGAAAGTGAGATTGAGATAATTTAGCCAATGCTATTCTCAGTAAACAGTACACTGTTGTCAAAAATACAAGAATTGAGAGTGTTTTCTTTGCCCCGCTACAGGTGAGTGAAGGTTCAAGAATAGACTATCTTTTATTGAAAAAAAAAAAAAAAACCTTTGAGGGAGAAAAAGAACATTTGAATATTCAGGCATGTGTGGTAATCTTTGGCAAATTTCTGTTTCTGAACATTTACTTCTGCACATTTTCTTTCTAAAGTGCAGATGGAAAAAAATAAACATGATTTATTTTTATTCAGTTGTATAAGCTCCTTTGGGTTGTACTTTCATATGCAGAAGAGGGAACTTAGGAACACTGTGTAGATATGAGAATCCCTGCTTGTTCTTTCACGTGTTTGGGGCTTTAAATAAAGTCAAATGTACTATGTAAGCAAAAATACTTACTGTAAATTACATATAAATGAAGCATGATTAAGTCATACACATGTTCAAGAATCAATAAGACCTAAGTATTTTCTTATTTCTTTTTTTTTTTCTTTTTTGGTTTTTCGAGACAGGGTTTCTCTGTGTAGCCCTGGCTGTCCTGGAACTCACTCTGTAGACCAGGCTGGCCTCGAACTCAGAAATCCGCCTGCCTCTGCCTCCCAAGTGCTGGGATTAAAGGCGTGCACCACCACCGCCTGGCTGTATTTTCTTATTTCTAAAAACTCTGTTAGTGGAGGACAGAGAATGTGACATTTAATAAAGCTAAATGCAGTAGTTTTGAATCAATAGTTTTGAATGTGGTTTTCACTTTTAAAAAACTGTTCTCAGATTTGCACTACCAGGTGAAATCATTTTGAAGGTTCAAGTGTATACTTTCCTGTCAAAACTGATGGGTTGCCAAACTATACTTGAAATCCCTTCTAAGCTTTTTCCTGGAATTTGGAATTAAGAAGAGGTTGCTAAGCTCTCATAAAGAGGGGGAAGCTCTTACTGCTCAACTGTTACTGTTGATAAAATCTGTTTATTTATTATTTTGTTTGACTTTCCTTTCAATACACATCATATGTACCTAATAACATCCATCTTTTAGAACACTCTCAGGCCCTTGTGGTGGTATGTACCTTTAATCCCAGCGCTTTAGAGACAGAAACAGGTGAATCATTGTGATTTTGAAGCCAGCCTACTCTATATGGTGAGTTCCTGGCTAGCCAGGACTAGACAGTAAAATCTTGTCTCAATAAATATATGAATAAACATTGTTTATAGAAGATATAATAGTCACTTATGAAATCCTTGCTTTATTAACCTCATAGTTTAAAATTATCTAAACATTACTCTGTATATTCTTTTTTTTTCTTGGAAATTTTTTATTGGAAAATTTTTTTTACATTTCAGATGTTCTCTCCTTACCCCATTTCCCCCCTCCCTCCCAGGAACTCACTATCCCTTCCCCCCTCCTCCTGCCTCCACGTTGGTGTACCCCTACCCACTCTCCCCTGTACCTCACCTCCCCACCCTCGAGTATCCCCCCCCCCACGACATCCAGCCTTCATGGGACCAAGGATCTCTTCTCCCACTTATGTATAGCTCCCTTGCATATATAGCTGGAGCCATGGGTCCCTCCCTAAGCGCTCCCAGGCTGGTGGTTTAGACCCTGGGGGCTCTGGTTGGTTGGGATTGTTGCTTTCCTCATGGTGTCATGAATCCTCTCAACTCCTTCAGCCTTCACTCTATCTTCTCCATTGGGAACCCCGTGCTCAGTTTAATGGTTAGCTGTGAGCATCTGCCTCTGAGTATGTCAGACTCTTGCAGACCTCTAAGGAGACAGCTATATCAGGCTCCTGTCAGCATGTACATCCTGACATCCACATCAACCTCTACCTTTGGTGACTGCACATAGGATGGATATCCAGGTGGAATGGTCTGTAGACGGTCCCTCCTTCAGTTTAACCACTGAGCCATCTCTCCAGCTACTCTGTATATTCTTGTAGTGGTTATGCAGTTTTAAGTAGTTTTCTTCCCAAGGTCAGATCCACATTGAACATGCTAATATTCTGTGTTTACTAATGTCAGGAACCCCACAAAGAAAACCAAAATTTGTCAGATTCCAAGCAGATGCCAAAAATTTTAGTGTGTGTGTGTGTGTGTTTGTGTGTGTGTGTGTGTGTGTATGTTTGCCTGTATGAAGGATTTGGAATAAACATATTGAAGAGTTTTGGAGAAAGTAGACAAAGATGAACTTGAACTGTTCTCAGGTTGACACAAGGAGACCATTATTGGAAGCAAATATGGAGTTTTGAGAACAGCAACAATAATTTTCTCTTCATATCTATGCACTCTTGTTGACTGAGTAGATTTTCATAGGTGTTTAATAAAATGCACAGGCTTATTGTTGCCAGAATGACACTTCCTTCTCATATTTTTCTGTATATTACAGATCATGGATGCCTGGCATGTTGTATATTTATAGAATCTCTGCCAGTTGGATTCTGGTTGGACGGCTCAAGAAAGACTATTGTGTGGAAGACAAAGAAGGCAGGAATGCCACAAGTCAAACACATTTACCCTGCACTAACCCATCCTGAATCTAACTCTATTCCTGTTCTCTGTCCCCAAAGCTACGGCAGACTGGCAATGAGCTTTTTAATCTCATGGCTGGGGGAATGCCTGCTTAGGGAGTCTTAAGGCTCCAGTGTTTCTGTTTTGATTTTTAATGCAATAACAATCAAGAGATATAATGTACAGAAGCAAAAACTCTATACATATATATTGAGTGTTTTCAATTTTTAACAATATGGAGTGCTTTAAAGACAAAAAATTAAGAAGAAGGTTTGTTCAGTTATATCTTGAGTGTCACCCACCCAGAAGTTCCGGCAGCTGTGACAATTAGTGTTGGTTAACAGCAGCTCTCCCGTTTTGAGTCTTCAAAGGCTTCTCGCCACTTGAGAACTGAGGTCCTCCCCTCAGTCCCTTCTGCTTTTGTCACTTCATGTTTGCCTGTAT
The DNA here is from genome assembly GCA_021653895.1 of Mastomys natalensis. Classification (NCBI taxonomy): domain Eukaryota; kingdom Metazoa; phylum Chordata; class Mammalia; order Rodentia; family Muridae; genus Mastomys; species Mastomys natalensis. Next base: position 1,267,018 of record JAJTUV010000298.1, read on the forward strand.
TAAGTCACTTCCTCCCCGAAATATTTAGAATGGTCTTGTTCTTCCAATTAAATCATGAATAGAGTTGATACAGGACACTATGGACTTGTTTACAACCTTAAAATCATCCATGAGGGAAAAATCCTTCTAACTTCCGTTAACAATTAGAAAAAACTACCCCCAAACCACTGGCTTTATTTTGATGCCCTACACACTCTGATTTTGTTTTATCTATTCTAGTCTACATATATAAATTCTATATATGACATGCATATGCCCTTCAGGGAACATTCAAAACTACAAAAGCTTTACATGGATTCTACCACAGTTCTTACTGAGATGTATATTACCACTGTAACATATTGTTCTGACATGGTATTTATATTTCAAGAACTTCTATGCTATTAAATAAATAAACTGACTAAATATTTATTTGTAGGGGGAGAGGAGCAGAGTCTGGAAAGTATCAAACTTTAAATAAAACAAATGTTCCCATGGTATTTGTTTAATTCTTAGTTTAAAAACTACTTGTAAGTATTAATTATAGACTTATATTATCTCATTATATGTTGTTGTGGATAGCCCCAGCCTTGTATTTTGATCCTAGTTCCACTTTCCTGGGAGGGGCTACAGAGGAGGATTGAATCTGTACACAGGTGATGTCTTGTGAACCTTCTGTCCAGTTAAATTTGTAAAATAAAGGCTAGAGCCAGTGATTGGGCAGTAGAGAAGGAGGTCGACAGAAGAAGGAAGTAGTCAGAGAAGGAAGTCGATGGAGGAAGGTGTAGGAGTAGGAAGCTGATGACAGAGGAGCCGAACCAGGAAGGACAAGCACGTGGCCTGGATAAACCGCAAGTTATAAGGGATCTCATAGCTGGGGGATTAGAGTAGTGTAATGGTAAATCTGCCTAATCTAGGTGTGGAATTTATACCATAATTATTGAGTTGTGTTTTCCTTTACTGGTCTTATTTTGGTGGAAGACTTACTATAACAATATGTAGTCCTTGAAAAAGAAAGGGATTTCTTTTTGAAATGTGAGGATCAAACCAGGGCCCAATGAATACTAGTCAAATGCTCTACCTCTGAGTTCTGCAACCCCTTGTCACATCACCAGCAAGCACTGATACCTAGAGGTCCTTATCTGGACTTGTTTATCTGAGACAAACCAACATGATCCCAACAAAGATGCTGAGTGTCAGAAATGACAGATACTCTTCTTGTCTTCTTCAGTGATTACAACAAAGAGGAATTGGTCACAAAGCACAAATGCTGTTATATTAAACTTGTTGCTGTTTCTAAAATAAGTTCTACTATCTTCTACTGTTGAGGGCACATTGGCTTCTTCCCACCTCACTACATGTATAGAGGGGTAAAGGGGTGCAGAGAGAAAGAGAGAAATTAGATACATATACATATATGTATACATGTATGTATATATATAATTTTTAAAAAGACAGCATCACTTTTTTTTTTAAGACAGCATCTTCTGTATCCCAGGCTGCCTTGAATTTATCCAAGGATAACTTTGAACTTCTGACCTCTTTTCATAATGGAACTTCAGGTGTGTGCTACCATACATGGTTTATAAAATGGTAGGGATTAATTCAAGGCCTCATGTAGGGTAGGTAAGCATGCTACCAACTGAATCACATCCTCAAGCCATATCTACACTTTAGTTAATAAATAACATTATCTCAACTGTAAGGCTGTAATAGAGAATTAAGTACAGCTATAGGAAGGGCAGGGAAATAGGATGGAACTGCACATTTATCTCTTATCTTAATATTATGAATATATTTTCATTGTATTTAGCGTTGGCTTTGAAATATTAGGTTATGGAATATTCTTTGTCTAGAGATATGAATCTACTGCCTCTCTTCCATGTTTCTCTTTTATTCTTTTGGCAGTGCAGTAGATTGGTGGAACACAGGCTCTAAGAAAAATATATTACCTTCTGCTCTGGTACTTTAGGAAGAAAAAATTGCTATTTATATGTAGAGTTCTTAATCAAATGAGGAAAAGACAAAACACCACCTCAATCTGGTCAGCACCAGTTGTGTATTTTCTATCATGGATGTTTAGAGGTAAAGCCTCAGTTTACAATGAACTCTCAGTTAACTACAGGAAATTCATGGTAAATTTAACTATAAGGAAAGCCACAATAGGTGTTTTGGGAAGAGTCTAAAGACTTTAGGGAAGAGCTTGGGATTTACTTTAAACACCCATAGGAAAGCAGACTTATTCCATACTCCCAAGTGAGTGAGAAAGAATGGAAAAAGCCAGCAAGCCAGCATGTACTGTGTGCTGTACTGGGTGTCATAAAATCTCAGATAAAGTAACATTTGCATATAAACATAAATGTGAAAGTATCTGACTAGACCCAAATACAAATGATAGAGATTACCTTAAAAGATTTCCCTTGACTGATATATTTCATGCAAACATAAATATTTTCAGGTGTATACATGGGAATTGGATAGTATATGCTTATCATACTGCCCCAGCTCATTTGCATTAGAATTATGTCCAGACCTCTGAATCCTTTCTTTTGGAAGACATGTCTTATAACAACACAAATCCCAAGCCAGATATAGTATTTTATCCTCTTAGGGAGACATTGAATTGTACTGAGACATTTTTAGACATTAGTCTACAATGATCCTCCAATTCTTAACCATATCTTTCAATTAAAATCAATAAAAATATTTTTTCTCTCCCTCTATACACTATTGAATGTTAAAAAAAAAAAAGCATTTTGTATGACTCTGGGGTTCTTAGATAGGTTCACATAGGCTCACTCAAGTCTAATTATTTTAGAGTTCCCCTGTTGACAAGGAAAGTTAAAGAGAAACAAACCCTTCACTAGCTAAAAATTAAGAAGTTCAACATAGTTAATAATTCACTGTGAAGGTTGTCTACAGGAAGACACTTCCTTTTATAGAGAGATATTACCAACTACGATTAACAATGAGCAATACGTATGGCCTGCGTACAAGTGACTGTAGGAGGATGGCTTCTGAAAATCTTACAAATAAAACCATAAGCTTTTATTCACAGTAAAAACATCTTAACTTCCTCTGTGACCAGGCAGATCTAGAGCTTTACCTAATCAGATGTAACCCCCAGTACACACCAGAAGCCTTTTGAGTCATAACTTCAGAAGACACCAGAATCACATGTGTGCTATTGCCAAGACAATTCAGCTTCATCGTCTTTCTTGAGATGCTAGGGACCACGTTCTTATGTCCAAGAGAAAGAGCTAGGACAAGTTCTTTATGAACCTGAAATTTTTATTGCCCACACAGACCTGGCTGGGGTACATACTCTTGAGACTACAAGTCTAAAGAGACAGTCCAAGTTGGTGAAACAGGGGATTTATAAAAGCAAAAACTACAGGTTGAACACTTTCAGTTGATGCAGGTGCAGTGGCTATTGACAAGCATGAAAGAGTATGAAGGTTTTACAAAAATAGGGCACGGCTGTGTTACCATGGTATCACTCTTTGACCGGGGAGGGGAGCAGAAAGCCTTGAGGTTACAGAAGCATCCCAATGGCGTGTGAGTTATGGTTCTCATAAGAACTATGCATATCTGAGCATTAAGCAGGCCTCAGTTTTAGCCTGAGGTTGGGCCAGGATTTAGCAAATGTAATTTTCTCACTTTAGTTTTTATAGGAAAGCCTGTAAAATATTTATGATTAAATTAATGAAAAACATTTCTTTCTCACAAATAAAATGACCCAATGTTCTAACAAGGGCATTTTCTTTCAAGGTTATCTAAAGACTTACTGTCATGCCCAAAGCTCAGCACAGTACACTTGAGTCTTCCTTTCCTTTTCTCTTCCTTCTCTCTCCCTCCCTCTCTTTGGTTGAATTAAAAAATAAATATGATATCTAAAATTTAAATACAATAAAAAATATACAAGGACCATTGATTCTATTTTGAAAACTAGAGCAAGGTGAAATGCTGAAGCTATATTTGGGATTATTTTCACACTGCAGTGATTAAGGTAGGGTAGCACCAACACCAGAAAAGGAGGTAGATTCTGACCTACTCAGGGATGGAAAAGTGACTTACAGCTGAGTAGATGTTTCAGGCTGGAGAGAGAGGAGCCACTAAATAAAAATGCCAGTAAAAAAAAAAAAAAAAGGTATCCTGAGTGAATTACATCCTTACCGCACACAAAACACCAAGATTAACTTTAGAGAGATTAAGGAATTAAATATGGATGACAAAATTTTAAACTATTAGAAATAAAGACAGAAGAAGTCTTCCTGAACACAGATAGTAAAGACTTCTTTCCAAAGATCCCCAAATTAGTCAGACAGAAAAGAAATCCCTGTGACTTGACTGCATTGAGCACAATAAGGAAATGAGAGAGGAGAAGCCGTGACTCAAAGTCTTTCAGCAATATAATCAGCAAAAATAGTGAGAACAGGAAAACATCAAGTTCTTATATCAATTCTTAGAAAACACAATTTGCATGTCAATTAGCCCAAAATTATGCACAACAATTTCACTGGAGAACAAAACAAAAGTTAAAAACAAAAGAAGAGAAATGTCCAATTTTATAAGCAATCACGGAAACACAAATTAGACCACAATTAAATGTAAAGTTTACATTTGCGAGATAGGCAAGAAAATTCAATCTGATACTACATGTTGTCAGTGTAGGAGAACATGGAACAGAATAAGCATTTTTATCCTGGTATTATCTATACACTTTTCTTAGTAATGGCACCCTAGTTTTGTTTCTATTGCTGTGACAATATACCCCAACAGAAGCCTCAAACTGAAGAATGGAACTCAAGGGAGCTGCAGCCAAGATAAAAGCACTTGTGATCCAGACAACTCCACCCTTCTTGTCCTACAACTATGGAAACTTTGGGATCAACCATAAGCAGTTCCTGGAGCTAAAAGAGTACTTCCTGAAAGACTGCTGCCCTAACGAGGGGACTCTGCAGGCCTTGGCTGACAAATTCAAACTGAGAAAAGAACTCATTTCTCACTAGTTCTTCAAGAGGAGACATGAGGTGCTCAAGCAGTGGTCTAAGCCAAAAGCCTGAAAAAGTTGGAGAAGATACAGTTACCACTGGACACCAAGAGAGACCATAAGGCAGAACCCTGAGTCCTCCTCCCAAAATGACCCTGGCTCCCCTCAGCTTTGGAAGCCTTGAAGAGTCTGACACTCTCTTCTGGGTACCAAAGCAGAGATGGCATGTCACAGGATTTCTGAGTCTCTGGCATAGGCTCTTTTTGTTAATGTTTTTTTCAACTTCCTTTTTGGGGCAGGGGGCTGTTGGGATTTATGTCTATGGAAGGTACATTAATGATAAAGCTTGCATTCATAGAAAAAAAGAAATATATACCTTATCTCACAACAATTTTACTGGAGTATATGCACACATACAAATATACAATCTACAATTATGACTATAATGCAAAGGTTATTATATTTGTATAAATCACACCATATATTGTTTAAGCTATTAAAATAAAATTGAAAAGTCAACCTGACACCCTTGTTTCAATAAATCTTTATTCTATAACATATTCTCGTCAACACCTATAGAAAAAGTTACCAGTGCATACCAGTTTGCAGTTACATCTTATGAATCACATATAAGACAACTCTTCCCAATAGCCATGAAGTTCTTCAGTGCATTTTGTAGTTTAGCCTATATTTTCTTCTCGAAACTCAATGGTCTTGTAGTTGTCTCATGACAATACAGTAGGCATTATTCACGTCACATACTTGTGTCCTCCTCTAGTCCTCTTTTCACTAATTATTCTAGATGACAACAATCAAACCTCACACGAACTGACAAGTCAGGATACTTGTTCGTAGAAAAAAAAAATATAAAGATAGATCATATCAATTTTGCCTGGATGAAATCCACCTGGTTTAGTCTCACCATTCTACGAATGAACAGCCCCTCACAATGGTTAGAGTGGATCCTTCTAAGAGATAACAGAAGGCCTCAGAAGTTGCCAGTGAGGGGCCTGGCAACCCAGAGGAGAAATTCTCTTTCTTCCAAAGTCGGTTTTCCTCATCTCCAGCAGCTCAGCTGTGGCTCACTTTGCCTTTACCTGTGCACTAGTACAGCATGGGAAGTAGAGGCCTATGTGTGGAAGAGAAGATTTTCTGAAAAGATATCCTCATGTTACCTTTGCCTGAAGTGATTCCATAACAACAAAGTTAGCAAAAGATTATGCTAGACTTGTGCATATATATTAGTTCAAAGACTCAGCTCTGCATAAACTGGACACAGTGGTACACACCTCAGTATGGAGGTGGGGACAAGAGGATCAGTTTAAGTCCAGCCTTAGTGAGTTCAAGGCCAGATGGGGCTACATGAAAATATATTTCAAATGAAGAGAGTCAGCCTATAATCCCACAGTATACCAGGCTGGAGAGAGGAAGTATCTCCTCAGATCCCTTGTAGTAGAGACAAAACAGAGCCTTAGAACTCATACCTTAGCAGATAATGGCACTTGCTTTGAAGCCTGGTGATCTGAGGTTCATCCCTTGAGACCAACAAGGTGCAAGGAGAGAACCAACTCCTGAAAGTTGTCTTCTGATTTTCACACACATGATATGGCATAGGCACATTCATTTGTCCATAAGCATACACACACACATGCACACACACACATACACATACCTGTGAAGACCCTGCAAATGTGAACCAGGTTATGGAAATACAAGCTGACTGTCTCTGGAGAAAGCCCATAAAGACATTATATATTCAAAAGTATTCTTGATATGGAGCACACACACACACACAAACACACACACACAGACACACACAGTGGGGGAGCTAGAGAACACATAAGTGTAGTTTATAAAACCCATAAAATCAGTATGCTATAAACTAATGATAACAAAATATGATTACATCCAAACTTTTAGTGTTCACGTACATATTCCCTGTTACTTAGCAGATCCCATCATTCATTTCCTCTCCATCTATATGCAGACATCAAAAAGAATTACAAGTGTCGAGAAAGGTCTCAGTTGCTGCAAGTTTTGTATGCTTGGGAAGAGAAACAAATAATGGTATCAGAGATAGGAGAAATGCAAACTAGTTTTCTGAAGACGAGAGAGCTGGGGAGAGCAACAAGCCATTTGGTAACAGAACACATAGGTACCAAAGAACAGGGAATGTGTCGATGGAACATTTAACCTTTAGCCACAAAATGCCCCTTGTTGTTTTTGTGGTTGTAGTTGAGGAATCCAGAGAGCTGTCCATGTAATCCAGGGAAAAGAAAACAGGGAATCAGAAGTCCCAGCTGTCCTTCTGTGACCTCGGACAGACAGGGTTTCCTTTTTCCAGTTTACTCATGTTAGTTTTCTAAGTCTGACAGATAATTTAGGCAAGAATAAACAGGAAAACTATGGCAATTACATTTTATGTGAGCTAACACAAGATAAATCAAATAAGAAGCCACAAACCAGTAAACCAGAATAGGCACATGGCCAGCCAAAACCACAGAGGAGATTAGTTCCCACCCTCCGCTCAACTTCTCAAACTGGAGAGGATCTTTCCATTTGATTTATTTTCCTACAGACCATTAAAAAAAATCTCAAAAGCAAAAATCTGAAATCCTAATCCTTGACAACTGTTTAAAGTAGAACACGACCAACAGCTTATAGAACATGAAAGTGTTTAGAGTAGTGTATATTTTCCCGGCCTCCACTTTCATGCTAGACTAAACATTACAGCTGAGACCAGAGTTTGGAACACACGCAGGAAGATCCTCAAGTATCCAAGAGCAAAGGCAAACACTCCACACACCCATAGTCATTTGGCATCAGCTATCCTGACCAAAAGATGGCTAAGGTCGATACTACAAGACTCTTTTACTTTATATATCCTTAGGAGATCATCTGTGGAGACCCTGCAAATGTGAACCAGGCTGTGGGAATACAAGTCTGACTGTTTCTGGAGAAAGCCCATAAAGGTATCATATATTCAAAAGTATTCTTGATATGGAACACAGTAGAGAATAACAATTATACTGTTTCTTAAACAAGAGCATCCTTTCTGGGCTAGTATGGTATGAATTACTGTATAGACCATGCTGATCTTGAACTCACAGAGATCTTCCTGGCTCTGCTTCCAAAGAACTGGGAATAAAGACATGTGCTACCACATCTAGTTTTATTTTTTATTTTATGAGTGTTTTTGCCTACATGTATGTATAATGTACCATGTGCATGCCCAGTATCCATGAGGTCAGAAGTGGGCATTGGATCCTTCAGAAATGGAGTTACAGGGTTGTGAGCATCATGTACGTTCTGGAAACCAAACCTCTGTAGGTTAATTGTGAGCATCATGTAGGTCCTGTGGAAGAGCACCAACTCAAACTGATAGTATTTATTTGTTCCTCATTTATTTATTTGTCTATTTATTTATCATTGTGTGTGTGTAAGAGAGTGAGAAAGGAGGGAGGGAGGGAAGGAAGGGGGAAAGGAAAGGAAGAGAGAAGGAGAAAGATATTAGATCATACACCTGAAGTCAGAGGATCAACAACTGACATTTTGGAATCATTTCTCTCCTTCCACTGTAGGTTCTGGGTATGATGCTCAGATCATCAGTGTTGTACGCTAATCAGCCTTTTTGAAATGTCAACTCAAAGCTCTATCATGTGGGAAACATAGAAGACTGTGTATATGTGATACATATATATATAGAGAGAGTTTGAATATATATGAATATATATATTTATTCATTTTTTAGGGAAAAACACTTTAAAAATAAAATACACTAGTTCCTAAAGTCTTAGACCACCATTCACAGAGCAAGTGTGACACGGACCATATGCCTATCACAGTGCATATATGGAGTTCAGAAGACAACTTGTGGGAGTAGATACTCTACTTCTATGTGGACCCCAGGGATGGATGCAGCTCATGTTTTCAGGCTTGGCAGTAATCATCTTTGTCTACTGAGCCAAGCCACTGGTCTTATTTTATTTAAAGATAATTGGGAGTAGATGTGGGGACCTGCAGGATCTTTTGTATTCTAAGCTGGTCTTTCCCTATAGCCAAGGGGGATCTTGAAATCATGATGCTCTTATCTTCACTTCCAGAGTTCATAGATCATAGTTGTGTGTACCACACCTTCTATAGGTGTTGCTGGGAATGGGAGCTAGGGTTGAGCAAGTACTCTACCAACTGAGCCACCGTCACAGGACACACTTGAAACTATGGAGTTGAATGAATGACATTGTACATCATCATATTACTATTTAAATTGTTCTTAGATCACAGCCAAGGTTTAATCATTATATATATATACATATATATATGTTATATATATATATTATATATATATATATAATATAAATATGTAAATATATAGCATATCACATACACAGCACATATGTATGCATATGCATGTACACGCACACATGCACACATACATACACACACACAGAGTCTATGTACCCTATTTACCACATAATACATCTTTGAGTTAGCATTTTAAAAGTGACTGGTTACTATTCAACCTGAGCTTGTTCATACCCAGAACCTACAGTGGAAGGAGAGAAGCGACTCCCAAATGGCAGTTGTTGATCCAGTGGCTTCCAGATGTATGATCAGATTATCAGATAGCACCACAAGGTGGGTGCCTCATGCAAGTGTGGTCCACGAACAGCATTGATACAGCATGTAGAGAATTTATCTACTCAAAGGACCTCCAATCCTGGTCATCCATTTTAGGATCTGCCACAAAATGAAGCAGGGACTCAGACACTGAGGAAAAGCAAACAGCCTGCTGCCTGGCTCATATGACATTCTTTGTTCTGTTAGGCATTATCAAGTATCTCTCTTAGTTGAACTGAGCTTGTGTGTGAGACACTGAGTTCTTTGCAAACAAACAAACAAGCAAGCAAACAAGAAAGAAAGAAAAGAAAGAAAGAAAGAAAGAAAGAAGAAAGAAAGAAAAAAAAGAAAAAAAAGAAAAAAACCTCAACCCCCCAACAAAACAAAAAACAAAAAACTGCCAATATCTGTAATATAACTCTCATGTGTCAGGAATCTTGGTTGACTTAAACCCAGGAAACAATGGATTCTGTAACATTTCACTTAAGGATGACTATAGCTCCTCTTGGGAAGAGAAGTAATAATCAATTGCTTAAAAATCCAGGGAGTACAGCTTGACTCCTAAGGGCCAGACTGTCTCCATATTTATCTAGCTTCTTCCCCACCCACTTCACCTGTGTCTAGGAGGGCATGGTGAGGATGGTGTGAACCTCAAATATACAAGAAGTGACATTCAAAAATGTGTGTTAATTTTGCAATTATCAGTGCAAAGAACATTGGTAGAAGTCATGGGAATCAAAATGACTTTGATAGCTAATTGTATGATCCATTGTCTTTCCTAAAAACAGAGTTTAGTGTTTTTCTTTTTTAAAGCCATAAATATTTCATTTAAAATCAACATGACAGTAGTTTCCTAACCTTCCTTTGTAATACTGCTCTTCTCTTAACAGTCAGTGGTCAAACAGACTTTCATTTTTGTCTGCTATAATTATAGACTGTTTCTTTCATTTTTCTTCTTTAGAAAGAGATAACAATGAAATCGCTTTTAAATCATTTCATTATAATTTCAGTTTCTTCTTCCTTACACACCCAAACTTCTTTCCTGCATTCTCTAGATAAGCTAATTCCCAGGTGGTTGGTTGTATTTCCATTCCCCTACAGAAACCACATCACTGTAGTCTCATGGACTTGACTGTCCTATCTCCAGCTAACCAAGAATAGCGCAGGCATATGCTCCGATCTCTTTCTTTAACAACTCACTACATGAGACATTTTAGCACAAGATGTTTGTTTAGAGTGTGAAGATGGAGGCTGGAGAGATGCCTCGGAGGGTGAAGGCACCTGCTTCCAAGCCTGCCGACATGCCATTGATTTCTAAGACTCAAATGGTCAAAGGAGAGAGCACTCTCACAAATTGTCTTCTGACCTTCACACATGCACCCAGGCACATACGTATGTACAAGTACACTTGTCACTCTCCTGTGTGCACACACATACTTAGTCAGTTTTTACAAGTGAAGATGCACTTCAAGTCCATCAAATAAATATTAGTCAAATCTTAAAATGCAGGGAAAGTGCAGAAGGTATTCCACTTCTGAACTCTATTTATCCTACCTACACTCAATAGAAAAAGGCATGGATATTGGTTTGACCTTAAAAATGATTTTAATGGTTGTTCTGTTTTATTTTCATGTTCATAGTTAATGAACAGTGTTTACTAAGAAGGGTGGAGTGAGTGCTTAGTAAGAGAACTTAGGCACAGAAGCTGAGCTTTTACAATGATTTTGCCAGTTAGGAGCTCAATGACCTTGGGAGACATTGCTCAATATCACACATTCTTCACGTGTAGCCCGGGATTGCTCTCAATTCCCATTTTGCTCCTATGGAGAGTTATGTGGACCCAAGGCAGGTCAGTTATTCAGTGGGAAGTTAGACACAGAGACTCTACATGAGCACAAACAGTAATTGTTACCTGTTGGTGGCTAACAGGTAACATGCTAGTCACACAAGCATTAACATGGGATTTCAGGTCCTCCAACCCAGGTAAAAAGCTGGCTGTATCTGTAACTCCAACACTGGAAGGCAGAAGCAGGAATCTGGGAGCTCGCTAGCCAATCTGTCATTATCAGTTATCACCAGGTACCACTGAGAGACAGTTTCAAAAAAAAAAATCCCAAACAAATAAACCAAAACAAAGGTGGACAGTGTTCTAAGGAAGGATCGTTAAGACTGACTTCTGCCCTCTGCAAGCATGATGTGCTTGAGTACCTACACATACAAACACCAACACCCCTACAGATGTGTGTGCTTGCACGCATACAGGTTTGGGGAGTAAAAATAATATTTCAGTTGAAGACAAACTCTAGGTAAAGTGAGACTTAACATTGACTAAGAGTAGAAGCCCATGTTCTATGTTACCTCTTCAGCCCTCTTGATCACCTTATAGAAGCACATGGCTGACCTGAACAGCTTGTGACCCCACAGATAAGGTCACATGACAGAAGAGGCCATCTCTAATCCATACTGCCCTCTGAACCTTCTCCAGCACAGCGGTAGTGAGATCTACCTGCTCAACACCCTTAGAACATATGTCCTTTCAGAAGGTTATCAGCCTCACTGTCTTTACAGACTTAGAACAGTGACACACATTAACAGAATCACAAATAGATTATGACCCTCTTGAGGGAAGAAGCCACATGTAAGCTGGACTTTCCTTAGCTCTTCTCAACACAATACAACCCATTCAGTGTTGATTAATACATTCTACTCTACCATGGTTCCGGTACTTTTGATTCAGCTGCGATGGGACAAAACTCAGGAAAACAAAGAGGAGACTCCACCCAGCTCTGCATAAGGGTCTTTGTGTTGATTCCCGTTCATATCAGAAGGGGACAGGCAAGGAAATGGCAGTGTATTTATAGCTCTGTTTATGATATAGCAAAGATGTTTGGCTACAGTTCTTTAAGAGAATGAAAGAAAAAAGGCTTGAGCCACAAAGTTTACAATTCTCTTTCCCCTATCCATTTATGGTTTTGAAATGGCCAGAAGTCTATTATATTAACAGTCCTTATAAGGCTTCTTAACTAATAGTACAGGGTTTTTTTTTTTTTTTTTTTTTTTTTGCTTTGCTTGCATACATGTGTGGTGTATGTATATTTGCATGTATGTGTTCAAGTGTCTATAGGCACACATGTAGGGAGTGTGCACATGTGTATATGTGTAAAGGCCTTAGGCTGACATGGACTTTTTCTTCACTTTCTACATTATTCACTGGGGGTAGTGTCTCTTAATTAAACCCAGAGCTCACTGATATAAGTAGATTACCTAACCAGTTTTTCATGGATTCCCCCTGTCTCCATCTTCACAATGCTGGAATTGTAGGCACACTGCCATGCCCATCTTGCATTTCTTGGGATCCAAACTGTGGTTACTCCTGAACCACAAATACTTTACTCACTGCACCATCTTTCCAGCCAATTTTAAATATAGGAAAACTTTGGTCAGTCCTCTTGAACTTCTCTTCATGAAGGTCACCCATGCACTGTAAGACACCTTTTTGCATTCAACTTCATCTAATTAGATAAAGCATCAGTTTCTTTTTAAAACATGGAACTTCCACTGGTAATAAATATAACACATACTCATAGCAGAATGCCAAGTAAATATAATCCTAAAGATACAGCGAGCAGAATTTGAGTTTATTCCCAAATTATGCAGATCCATTCAGAAAAGAGCCTTAGAAAAGGGCATGGACATTTGATTGCACTTGGTGTCTGGGGAAGCAATCAGCTCTGTTTGATAAAGTACAAAGGACATCTTTAGAAGCAACTCGGTCATAGTTCAAGAGAGAGAAAGTATGCCCTGGGCATAAGAATGCATAGGGATGCAACCTGAGTTGTCACCAAGACCTGGCATGATCTGATTTGTGAGTCACCATGCTGGCCATATCTCCCTCAAGTCTGCAACTATCAGATGTCACAAATCTGCTCCTCAGCACTCAGCATTAAATTATAAACTAGTAATGCGAACAGGATAGTGGCTGTATAAAGTGCTGTATTCCAGCAGCAGTGAGCTCAAAGAGAACAAGGAAAGCATTACAGTTTCTGGTTACCAAGCTCTCCCTAGATACCAGCTGAGTACTAGGATGATACTCAGGATGAGAGGCATCCCAAACACTGTGCCCATCTTAAGAGGTCCAAGGTAAAAAGAGGTTCCGGAGCCATGTGCTCACCTTGCATAAGGTCATTCTGTTAGCACTGCATTCTGAGAAAAAAGAATCACTGGCATTTTACAAATGGGAAAAATGACCTAATTGTGTCTTAGTTACTTTTTTTTTTTTTCTGTGAAAAGACACCATGACTAAGACATCTTAAAGGAAGCACTTGATTGTGGGGAGGGAGTCTTGCTTATATTTTCAGAGGATGATACAGATCATTGTGGCAGGAAGCACAGCAGCAGGCATGCAGGCATGGCTCTGAATCCATGGCTGAGAGTTTATATTCAATCCATAAGCATGTGATAGAAAGAGTGAGAGACTGGGCCTAGGGTAGGTTTTTAAAACCTCAAAGCTCACGCCACAATGACACATTTTCTTGAAGAAGACCACACACCTCCTTAAAGAAAGCCACACCTCCTCAAAAAGACCACACCTTCATGAAAAAGGCCATACCTCCTTTAAGAAGGCCACACCTCCTTGAAGAAAGCCACACCTCCTCGAAGAAGAACCACACCTTCATTGAAAAAGGCCACACCTCCTTGAAGGTCACACCTCCTTGAAGAAGACCATGTCTCCTAATCTCTCTTAATCAGTTGGGAATCAAACAGTTCCACCATTGGGAATCAAACAGTTAAATTTATAAGTTTATGGGGAGCATTATCAAACTACCACACCATATAATATATCAATAGACAAAGTCACTGGTCCATGGTGAAAATGGAATTCAAATTCATGTCTCTCTGAGTTGAGCTTCAACAGAGATCCAAAGTACCTAAAATATTTCCTGTCTGTTCCTTTACAGGAAAAAACAGTTGTTCATTCTTTGATCCCTGGACAAAGGCTTCATCCTTGGGAAGATGGAGATAACAATGATGTAATGAGAAAATGTGGAGATGAATGGGTTTAAGAGAAAAGGTGGGTAGCTCCACTCTGAGGAGTGATAGAGCTGTGAGATCTGAGATACCCACAAGTGGACAGAGAGTTCAGAAGCAAAAGTTGAGACTCAGCGATGGCTGAAACCTTGAGGAGGACAGGACATCCTCTGATGAAAACTTTATTGGTAGACAAACTATATCCAAAGGAAATAACACAGAAATCCCAATCTAAACCGAAGCAGGAAGAGAGCTTCTGGATGAATACAGGTAGAATCCACAGACCACACATGCTGGGCAGGCGTCCCTTGCTTCTGCAGAAGGTCATTGGTGCTCAGCGGATTTCCCTAGTGGCTCTTCAGCAGAAACCAGGAACACTGAAGACAAAGATGCCAGAAGAAAAGCTAATATCTGAGCTGAGTATTTGGGTAGGATAGACTTTTATACTTTAGTTAAGGAAAATAAAAGTCGATGTAGAATAAGGGGGCTTAGGGAATCACGCAGTGGTTTAGAGAGTTTTCCACGAAAGCAAGGGACCTGAGCTCAAATCCTTAGCACCCTGAAAAACCTGGGCAAGGTTACAGATGCTTATAAACCCAGCATTAGAGAAACAAAGATATTAGATCCCTAGGTGTCATTGGTCAGCGAGCAAGCTGAAACAATGAGATTCTGGTTGAGTGAGAGACAATATTTCAACACTAGGGTGGAAAGAGCTAGAGGAGGACTACCAATGTCCTTCCATGGCCTCTGGATGTGCATTTCTTGGCATACATGCCTGTGCATTCACAATATAGCATACCACATACACACAGATATATACATATACAAAGAACATCTGAAGAGAAATAGCCTGGCTAGTTAATGACGTAGGTAGCTGACTTAGGTATTTTTATATTGTAGCCAGCATCCATAACACAATAGATATGCCTGATGTGCTGGTTAGGTTTTGTGAACTTGACACAAACCTAAAGACATAACTAAAAAGAGGGAATCTTAATAGAGGAATTGCTCCATCAGATTGTGGGGCACTGTCTTGATTCATTAATCAAGACTGAGGATGTGGGAGGATCCAGGTCATTGTGGGTGGTGCTACCACTGGACTGCTGGTTGGCTGGTCCTGAGCTGTGTTAGAAAACTGGCTGAGCAAGCCATAAAGAGAAAGTCATTGATCTGTACTCCTTCATGGCCTGTTTCAGTTCCAGCTCCAGATTCCTGCCTGGACCTACCTCAATGATGGACCTCAACTTGTAAGGCTAAATAAACCTCCTTCTTCTCAAGTTGCATTTGGTTACTATCTTTATCACATCAATAGAAATATAACTAGAATACCAGGCTGAGAAGTCATAAAAGGCTTAATGGAACGTCAATAAACATGGTGACAGAAATATCACGAGGGACCATCAACAAAGAAATCATGTTCAAATGGTTAAAAGTTAAGGGGTGATAGAATTAGAGAAATTGAGGATAGATTGGGTGACAAGGGCCGGGCGGTGGTGGCGCACGCCTTTAATCCCAGCACTTGGGAGGCAGAGGCAGGTGGATTTCTGAGTTCGAGGCCAGCCTGGTCTACAGAGTCAGTTCCAGAACAGCCAGGGCTACACAGAGAAACCCTGTCTCGAAAATCAAAATCAAAATCAAAACCAAAAAAAAAAAAAAAAAAAAAGATTAGGTGACAAGGTTGTTAGTATTCAGAAAAAGAAAGAAAAAAATTACCAGGATTGAAGAGGTGAAGAGCTGTTGATGCTAAAAGGTAGAGGCATTTCTTCTTCTAAAGGGAGAAAGAAAAGAAAGAGTACAGGGTAGCTGTCGGCATAGATCCATGTGCTAGGCAGCTCCTTGCCTACACTGATCTGAGCTCATTCTTGTGACTTGCTTCAGCCAACACAGCACTAGCAAGTGTGACACAAGAGGAGAATGCTGATTACCCTGGAGCTTCTTCTTTCTTGTTTTGTTAAGCTTGAGGGGATGTAGCTCATGGCCATGCATACATTAGGGGTGACGGTTAGTAGTGAATATCAACTTGACAGTATCTTGACTTACTTATGAAATGAGCTGTGGAGACACTAACTAGATTAGGTTAGCATCTGGGCATGTCAATGAAGGCTTTCTTGATTAGGTTAACTGAAACTGTCGCACCCCCACCCCCATCAGAATATAGGCAACACCTTCTTTCTAGAGGTGACCTAGCTACTATAAGGAGGTCTGGGGGAAAGGTTTTTACTTTTCCTGATGGCCTTTGTGACCTTTTGGCAAATTCACCTATTCTGGTGGCTGCTGCCATCCTCTGCTGACAATGGACTCCAGTGTCTTCAACCTTACAATTCGAATTGAAGGTTCATGGCTCTACAGGAATCCTCCAGTCTTTTGAGTTGCAGACTGAGATGGACACAGCATCCAGCCTTGTGAATTAAGAAGTTAGCAGTTCTTAACGTTTCCAGTGTGATAACAGCCATTTTTGGACTGGGCTAACAAGACCATGGCCATGTAAACCAATCTTAAAAAGTCCCTCTCTAATAAATGGCCAGTTTATTGGCTCTATTCCTCTACTAAGCAATCACTACAGAGTCAAATGCCCAGATTCCTTGTATTGCAGCTCTGAGAATACCATATGAAGGTGCCAACTCAGCCTGTTAGAAGACAAGAGGCCACCAAGATATAAACAAATGACAGAAAGTGTCAACTAAGAGCAAAAGCGAGTAGAATAATAATAGTATTGGGATACATGACTGTATCTACCCAGCATGACACAGGTCCAGAGGCATCTCTACATTTATTTTATCATGAAGAGAACAGGCAATGTAAGCTAATGTATCTTTGAACAATAAGTAAATCCATGCTGATGGAGATGTGCCAATATTTAGAAATATTTAGAAAGGCCTCAGGTTTCTAGATCTTAGAAATTACACATTTCAATAAGAATTAAAATTCTAAAATAAATAAAAGTTTCAGCTGGTGGGTTAGAAAATAAATTAAAAAATTAAGAACAAAACACTAGAGAGAAAACTACTTTAGAAGAATTCTCTTCATCAAACATCTGACATCTGAGAACCAAAAGACAATAATCAAAGAAAAACTGAGATTTTTTTTTCTAGAACTGAAGTGACTGGCCCTTTTCAATGCGTGTATAAAAAGCCAAACACAATAAACAAAAAGATTCACACCAAGGCACATCACACCAAGCTGTCAAAACACCAAAGGAAACAAAATTCCTCGAGCACAGGAGAACTGAACGTACCCACATCATAGCCACAGAATACCACCGTGCTTGGACAGCTCTGGAAGCTAAACCACAAGCCAACGCCTTCACCAATCCGAAAGCAAATGGTTTTCATTATTGAACATTATACCCAGACAAACTAGTAATTAAATGTGAGGGTATAACAAAGACATTTCCAGTTGGCAAGATCTTTTTAAAAAAAAAAAAAAATTAACCTTTTCCTGGAAGGCTCCATGTCTTCCAGCTGCCTTTAAAAACTTTGTACCCCCAGGAGCTAGCTGGTGTATTCATTGCTTCAGGCTCCACTTGCTTTCTTTTTCAGACATGAAGCTTCATTTGTCCATCCTGGAGGGCCTAGTTTTAAGATACTACTTCTTGTAAGAAGGATTCTCTATCCCAGCCATCTGAGTACAATGTTTTCTTTCCTGCCCAATGGACCTTTCTACCCATCCAGGTACTTTGTTCCACCTGCACCATGACATCTCTCCTCTAACAACAGAAGTTTTCAGTAGGCAAAAGCCTTGCCCATTTGTCCTTTGTGGCTCTGATCTTAAGGTTTTTCCTACATACCAACCGTACCAAGTACAACCCTTTTAATAGACAGGCATATTGAAAAGAGCAGTCAAAACTGAGTTTCAGTCTTCCCTGAGAATATCACACCCAGATTATTCTGTCTGTGTTCTCCAATCCCTTCCATATCTAGATTTCCCAACATAGTCTTTACCTACAGGGCAGATGACATCATCTTGACAAGTGCGGAGGGTGAAAAAGAACATTATTCTTTCAATAAAAAAAGTGTGATTCAACAATTTCAGTTCTAGATATCTACACAAACTGGATATATGTCCTAGTTTGCTCTTTGTTGCTCTGATCAAACACCAAGATCAAACACAACTCTGGGAGGAGCTTATAGGTTAAAGTCAAGGCTGTACCCTGATACAGAGACTACAAAGGACTGCCATTTTCCTGTTTGCTCACAGGTTTGTAGTCAGCAGACTTCCTATACCGCACAGGGCCAGCTGCCTATGGATTTACATCAATCAGGAATCCCAAAAGAAAATTCCCTATAGCTACCCACAGGCCAATCTGAGGGAGGCAACTGAGTTTTCTTCTTCCCAGGTATATCAAGTTGACAACAAGACAAACTAAGACAACACATAACTAATTATAATATTTCTCACTTGTGGAAAAAACTTCTACATAAATGTTCACAGCAGGATTTTTCACAATGCTGAAAAGAGTAAGTAATTCAAATGCCTCCTAATTGATACATTTGTCAAATGTGAAATACAGTTGTAAATGTGTACTCTTTGACATCAAAAAATGTAGTAATCGTAGATGCCCCATTGCATGAGCAATAAAAACATTATGTAAGAGAATGCAGGCAGTCACAAAGGATTAGCTACAGCCTGATTCCATGAGAATATATTGAACATCTAGAATAGATACCCAGAGAGAAAGTTGATTGATGGCTTTCTAGGGTAATGGAGTTGCAAGGGATGATGAATAACTTAATGTACTTGGGGTTCCTTATAAAGCAAATAAAAATGTCCTAAAACTGATTATAGTCAGGATAGGAGAACTCTAAATATACTTCAAATCCATTCAGTTGTTCATCTATCTTATTCTTTGGAGAAAGACTCTCCAAAATGTTGTACAAACAGGATTTGAACTCTTATCCTCCCAAGTGCTAGAGTTACAGACAGGAACTATCATGTCTGGCATCACAGGCATTTATTCACATGTCTCTTAATTTGTTTATTAAATACTGATTATAAATTTATTTCTTATACTCCTTGAGATCAAAACGTGAGAAATTGGGCTTCTTGCCATCACAGTTGAGGACTGTGATGTTTACTGTTGTTAGCTTGACAAAATCTAGAATGACTAGGAGATGGGTCTCTGGGTGTATTTGTGGGGTTTGTCTGGATTACAGTAATTATAGTGGGTAAACCTGCTCATGGTGGGAGTCCCTGACTGGGATCTTGGACTGCCTAAAATGTAGAAAGACAGCTGGATATTAGTATATGATCCACCACTCTTTGTTCTGGACTGGGGTGTGATGTGACCAGATGCTTCAAGCTTCTGCTCCTTGGTTTCCCCACCATGATGGTGCACCATTGAATCCTAAGCCCTTTCTCCCTTACGATGCTTTTTGTCAGACTATGTGATATCAGCAACAGAAAAAGTAACAACTCATAGCAGAGGAATAAAGAGAAGGCAAGAAAGCAAAGAGGCCAACCTCTCATTGATAAGAAACCCACTCCTAAGATAGGAAACTTACTTAGAAGCAACATTTATACATTCTCTAGGGTAGAGTCTTAACAACTTAAACACCATCCATTAGGCCTGCCTTCCAATGTTTGCCCTGTAGATTCAGTTTCCAACAAATTTGAGCCATTGCCCAAAGTGAGTTCTAGTGTTAGCCTCCAATAAACAGAACCAGAAATTACCACAGTACCTAACTACAAGATCACCCTTGTTACAGTTTCATAAGAATTCAGCCCTCTCTGATTCATCCAAGGAATACTTATTTGGTCTATAGTACATGCCAAGCTAACTTTAAATGGGAGATTAGATTTCAATATGTAACTTCATAAAGAAGGGATTAGTGTGAGAACTAATTAAATTTTTATTACTTCTTTTTAAAGCAATCTCAGCCGTATGAAATTTAGCAAGACTGTACGCAAAGGTATGTCAGAACTGGACAAGTAAAAAATGCGTCTAGGACCCAGAAACATCAAGGTAAAAAACAAAGTCATCCATTGACACTAACTTGCTTCAAAAACCAATCTGCCCTCTGCCCACTTAATATATCCTATTCCAGAGAGGTCAAAACAAAGTGGAATGGAAAATTCTGGGTCCTAGTGACTGCATCCCTGCCTAGTTTACACAACCTTTCGTAGGTCATTTAACTTCCGAAGGCAGTGATTCTAGTCTCAGTATTTGCCAACTCCTTTATTTCATGTAGGTACCATTAAAGCAGTTGGTAGATAACACGGTTCCTCTATATAAAGGACCAGGTTCCAAAAGCAAAAGTAAAATCTAGTCCATGTATCATCCATATGAATTAATGTCATCTGTTGGCCAAGTAAAAACACCAATTGCTAACATTGTTCTATGTGAGGGATGATTAAAAAATAAAAGAGGTAGACAGCTCTAATTCTGCTTTTGCACCCTATCTTCAAGAAGATGATAATTAAAAGACAGTACCTACCCAGCCATGAGCTGAAATAAATGCTTAAATCTCACTGTTTTCATCTTTCATCAGAACAAATTCAAATATTCACCCCAGATTTAGCCATGGGAACAACCCAGTTCAAAGGTATTGACCCACTTTGACAGACAAGTAGATATAAATGAACTATTTTGATTAAACATAGGGAAAAGTTTTTTGCCTTTGCTTTAAATTGTCTTTCTTGCCCTTTCATATTTAATGTTGTTTCATCTAGAATCTCTTTGGGCAGTGAGACAAGGAACATGAATCTGACTTAAGCCACACTCTGATGCACACTAGGGTGAAAGACTCAGACTTTTCTGTAGCTAAGGCAGTAAGTCTCTGACTTAACAGGGTATGGTCACAGACAAAAATACCCTAGGTGGATAATTAAAGATTTTGATGGCCAGATCTATAACATATTGGGTTGTAGGGGAAAAAAAGGTTGACTATGAATAATAGTTTAAATTAAATTTAAATTTGGTGAGTATAAATTAGCTGCAAGCCAAACAATTTTATTTTTGAAATAAACACTGCTAATTTTTCTTTGACTTTTCTTTAGGTTCAGGTGCAAAAGATAGAATATGGAATTGGGTTCTGAATTACAAAACATATCTATGACAGTGTACCCTTGTGGCACATTAATGTTATCAAGCATTCATTATTTGCAGTTATTTAACTTTGGCTTCATAGTGTCTTCCAATGGCTAATTTGCAGCAGGGAACAGGTAAGCTAATGGCAACTGGGTTATATTTTGCTTTTCAGTTTTCACTGCCAGAAAAGAGAGCCCGATCCACCAATGCTCTTAAGGTCTGTCTAGCAATTAAGGCTGTGAGACCCAGAGACAGGTTTCCTGCCAGCTGTTAATGCAGAAGCACTGTTTTTTAGAAGTCAAGGTCTCCCAGCAGTAGCTTGGTAACCACTACAGCAGCTGTTCTAGAGGCCATGAATATTACACAAGGTCTGTCCATGCATTCAAGCCGCCATTCCCATAGCAACACACAGCGATTTTACTCCTCCTAGAGACGAGGCAGCAGCAGAAACCTTCTGATAATGCCCTGATTTTTCCTAGTAAGATCAATGCCCTACTTACTCTTTTTCATAGTAGTGATTTTTTTTTAAAGGTAACCAATAACCATTTTGAAATATGTTCACTCAGAAGTTACAAACTAAGACACCTTCAACATGGACAACAATCTAAGGTTTCAAGTGAGCTATTATTCAAATGTCTGCAGAAGATAATAAAATTCCAATCGCAATGAATGAGCTCTGTCACCATATCAGAGGCTGAGGGAAATCCAGCCAGGGATCAATTCCCTTGCAGACTTCAGACCCGGTTTGCATTTGCTCCTCCGTAAGCACACACTCCATCATAGAACAAAGAGAAAAACTTTCCTAGGGGAACAGCAGCTTAATCAAGGAAATCCTTTGTTGCTTTTGTTTGCATAAGTAGTGTAAATAAACATATAAGGAGAGCATTGTAAGCTACCTGTGAGGTAAACTTTATGAGAATAGTTGTTTTAGACTGGGGAAAATAAACATTAGCATCGACACAGTTTTGTAAACAGAGATGATTCACTGGCAAGATGCAGTAAAACATTTTGGTATTACATGCAGTTTTTCCACTTTGTGTATTTGGAGAGCCTTTTGTTTGTGTTTGCATTAACCTCCCACCACGGAAACGAGTTGCTTAGATTAGAAAACAACATTAAAGATTATTATTAATATCACATTTCCCTAATTATAGCCTGTGTTAAGCCAGCTGAGGAGTGAGATTCAGGGGATACATCCACAGGCAGGCCCCTCAGGGGCACCGTGCCCTTCCTCCCCGAAAAGATGTGGGTTTTTTACCTTTGCTTTTTCCAACTGTGCCTGGGCCTGGCGCTCAGCTTCTCTACGTACTGCCTCCCGGTCCTCTTCCAAAGACACATCTGAATCGGATGGGCGGCTGGTGTAGGAGTCTGCCGAACCCTGCAGAGGAGAACGTATATTATAAACTAGATCCAAGTGTGTGATGGGTGCACTGGAAAAGCTTCAGTGATGTGGCAGTTTGCTTCCTGGAATATGCTGTAAATTCCTGAAAAGAGGAGAAAATAAGCCATTTGGCAGCAGCCCACCTAGAAAAACCACCCTTTGCCCTGCACATTCTTTGCTAAGGTAAGCTGTGTGTACCGAGACATCCTTCCTTCCCCAGGTTTATTTACTAGAAAGTATCCTTTCTGGAAGCCTCTACCAGTTCTTTTATCATTAAACCAACTCTGTGGTGCAGTGCAGAGCTGAAGGGCATTGATGCATTTCAAGGATAACTCCAACACCACCCTGAGGGCTGGAACAAGTATTTACACCCAGAGAGACCAACAAAATGCATCAAAGGGAGAGTTACAAACTTGGACCCTCTGGACTCTTGCTGCGAGATACAACTCCCATTATCGTCTTAAGGATGTTTCTCTACCTCATTCTTCACCTGCTACCTTCTCAAACAACATGGTAAGACACCCAAGCCTGCTCCCCTCCCTCTCTCAGGAACATATTTAAAAATACCTGAACACAGATATTTAGTGACAGCTGACTACGGACAACACCTGCTTGAGAGATTTCCTCTGGTAATAAATTACAGCGCAGAAAAGGGAGCTCAGAAAAATGTCAGGAATCTCCCTAGCTCCCGCTCATGCAATCATGAGCGTATTAACTCAATCAAACCACCCTCTCCGCAGGCACTTACTGCAACAACGGAAAAGCAGAGAAAACACTGTCTCCCCCGAACAAAAAGCCCTCTCGCTTACACAGATGTCGGAATTCTTCAGCCTTCCTCCCTTGGCTCTTTTCAGAAGCCTGATCCAGGTGGCCTTCATGAGCCGATAGCGCCTTTATTTCCGCAGCTGCAGCCCAGGGCACAGATCCTCAGAGCGCGCTGAGCCCTGGAGAATCCTAGCACCTTTGCTATCCATGCTCTAAGAAGCCCCTCTTCTCAGTCCCCTTCTCCCTCTGGGGCTCTCACTTCCAGCCCCAGTAGACTTCTGTCTGAGAAGAATCTTCTTATTTTCCCATCTCCAGAGGGAATACACACAGACACACACACACACACACACACACACACACACACACCACACAGCCCGAATCTAATAATTTCTATTGCTTTCGAAATAAAGACAGGTCCAAGTGCAGAGACTGCCTTCAACTTCTTTAAACTCAATGCATTATATTACTCTAAAGATTCTCTTCCCTGCACTTGGCTTGTTAAAGGAAATTAGTTTCAAGAGGACCTTTTAGAAAAACAAAAGTAAACAAGCAAACAACCCCTCAGACTATGCCCTGATATTTCCAAGTGTAAAGTTCAAGCCTTATCTTTAGAGATCGGAGGGGGTGACGGGGGAGGGAGGGTGCACTCCCTGTACTGGGCATGCTCCACATGAACTTCTTTGCAGATGCTAGCATCACACTGTTGGCTTACGTCAAACTACCATTTTCCATCCAAAATGTAAACAGCTGCGAGGGTCTCTCAACTTCTATAGTAACAGGCACATGGTATGCCTGTCAGCTTTCTCTTCCAGTTGAAGTCATCTCTCAAAGACAAAACTTCCTGTCTTTTCATTGAGAAATCATTTCCCATTCCCTGCCAAAAATAGGGTATGCTATGCCATAAATAATAACTCATATAATCATAATAGCCATCACAAACAATATTGCACAGTACAGATCGAAAAGTGCCCATTCATCCTATCTGGAATTAATCTGTATAAACAAGATGCAAGACAGACAGATGTGGTCATTTAATTAGGACATAAAGTGATCATAGTTTTATAAAGCAATGGATTTAATGGAGCTCAAAATGACTCCGGCCTGCTTCTCCAGTAATCACCAAAATAGGTATGTGAATTGTCATAGTAATGTATATAAAGACATTTCAAAGCTTTGTTGATTTTTTAGCAGGTTAACATTCACAGAATACAATAATTGAGTCCAAATTCTTCCTGTAGATAAGGGGACTGGGGCTTACAAAGGAGATATATGGGTGAATGGGTTTATATTTTTAATGTTTCCTTATGAAGAAATGCATATCACCAAGTTTTATAAAGTAAACAAAATTTGAAAACAGACTGCATCTGTCTGAGTATGGTACAGTATTACTTTGTACAGCCTCATCTAAATTTTAGCTGGCCAAAGTGACATTTGTCTCTAATGTCATACTCAGGAGGCAGAGGCAGGAGGATCATGTTTTACCAGACTGGGTTAAATAATGAGAGGCTGCCTCAAAATTGATAAACTAATTAATTAATTAAAACATTACAATAAAGACCTCTTTACCTCCTTCCCTTCCTTTGGACACTCAGCTAATATTGATTCCCAGAAGCCAAAAGCTAGAAAATAAGTAAAACAGGAACTACATAATAATAGAAACTGATTGCATCCCAACCCAGTATTGTGATATAAATTAATGGCCTATTTATAGTATTATGAAGTTAATGTACTGTGTCAGGGGCTTAGAAATTTTTTTGCAATTATTTTTGGTTCAAGCAAAATATAAAATGGACAAATGAATCTTCCAATACAGAGGTGGTTTCTGATGTTCTAAAGCTTCTCACATCTGTAGCACCAAACTGAGTAATAATCAATTCAGTTAGACTCCACGGGGCGGGGCGGGGGGGGGGGTGGTCCTGATTGACACCAGTTTGAGCATTTAAAGTGCTAAAAGTTCAGTTCACTTCCCAGTACAGATAAAAAGCCTCTCATTGGTGCAATGGCCATATCTATCTAGAACACCAGTCTCACTGCAAACCTCTTTATCCTCCAACTCTTAGAATATTTTTTTTCTGCTCCCTCTTCTCCAGTGTTCCTGGGCCTTAGAAGGGTTGATCTAGATGCTTCCAGATTCCTCAGTTCAGACTCAGGACTTCAAAGTTGCTTATTTTCTATGCATTCATCAGTTTTGAGTTTCTCCATTAATCACAGCCAATGGCAAGCAAACTCATTGCAGTTTCGAGAACTGTGCAAGACTAGATCCATCACCACTTCCTTGTGCATTCAAGAGAGCTTCATGAGGCTACACTTGTTCAAGAGTTAGGAGAAGGTAATGGTCACCGGGGGAGGGATATGACATTTTCTTTAGTGTTTAGCAATTGTTATGTTACCTACCTTCCAGTAAATAACTCCAGACTCATGCTCAAGGGAGCAACTCTAACTAAACTCAGTGCAACACACTCACCACACACAACAACACCCCCCCACACACACACTCATGGAGGTCAGGCAGAAATGAAAGTATGTGGGTATGGGAGCTTTGTTGGAAGAATTGCATCAATGGGCAAGAGGGAATTGATGAGGTACGGTGTGTATGAGAGTTGATAAAAATCGATCGTATATATGCATGAAATTATTCATGCATTAATGATAAAAGCTAATACGATTTATCACTCTATAAAAAGGATTCATTATTATTATTATTATTATTATTATTATTAATAGAGTTGATGAGATGGCTCAGTGCTTAATATCACTGACTTTTCTTCTAGAGAATCCCAGGTCAATTCCTAGCACTGCATGCCTGTTCACAACCATCTGGAAATTGAGTCCCAGAGGATCTACTACCTTCTTTGGCATCTTTGGGCACCAGGCATGCTCATGGTAACGACAGACAGACAGACAGACAGACAAACATGCAGACCAAACACCTATAAATATTAAATAAATAAATAATTCAAAAATCAAATAGAGATTCTGTCATTAAGAATCTCATCATGTCAGGTAGAGAGTACTCACAGGACACAAAATATTGGTTTCTTCATTCTCTTTTAAAATAAGTAAAATTGAAAAAGTCCATTGCTAGTAACCAGGTTTAACTTTTACACAGAATAATCATTTTGATGGTGTTTTCAGGTTTAAATAGATTAGCAGCCTCCTAGCCGTTGGGAGGCAGAGGCAAATGGATCTCTGTGTGTTGGAGGCCAGCCTAGTCTACAATGTGAATTCCAGAACATCCAGGGTACACAGGGAAACCACGTCTTGAAAAACAAAACAAAACAAACAAAATGAAACAAAATGAAACAGAACAAAAGAATTCAGCAGTCTTTAGATATCACCCCAATGTTTGTCCATGATTTTCTGAGTATTTGCAGCCATTCATTAACTCTACTTTCTAAACTGAGACCATGAGCTGCTCTTCTTAGGAGCTCACTGTCTATCTAAGAGTATAAACTCACAAAATAGTTGCTATAGAAGACATATGGACTCACTGTGGAAAGAGAAATGTGGTCATGTCCTTGTATTCCCCCATCCCAAGGTAGTCACTGTTAAATACTACAAGGTTTAGTGTCCAAAGTTGCTGTATTTCTTTTTAAAGACACACTACTAATAGAAGCATTGCACTTAACCTTCTTCCTTCTGGGAGCACGGAATTATGCAGAGAAAAGGGATCTATCCAATTAAGCTTTTGCCTTTCGTACCATATGGGCTTTCTGGGTCATCGTGCCTGGAGTAGTCTCGAGATGAGAACATCTGGCATTCATTTCCATACCTATTGAACAGGTTCATTATAAAAATGTCTCCTTGATGAGTTGGTTGCGTGTAGCTTTCGTCCTTGCAGACACACTACACATTCAGCTAGGCATATTCTCTCTTCCACATCTTCACGCTCACACTGCTGATTATACCATTGAAGAATGCAAGTCGAGCCTAATGTCTACACAGTAGGACATTCCATGAGCATTTTTATTTCTCTTCAGAAATCTTATTGTAATTCTGTGTTAATGCTTACAGAAAAGCTTTGTCAACTCAGATCAACTTACGGTTTTATCTGCCCTTCAGTTTCTCTTTCTGCTTTTATGTCACCAATGTGTATAAACAAAACATTATCCTTTCCTTGAGTGTTTTTTGTTTGTGTGAAATTTGCTTTTGTGAAGCTGTTCTCTGTTTCACAGTCCTAACTATCCTTTATATCATGGTTCTTAAGCATTCTTCTTTAAAGTCAACATGGTAAGAGCTCTAAGCCTGCCTGAGAAGTAGCATACTGAATCCCAAGTGGTGCCATAAACTTTTGCAGAAGTCTTCCTATTGAAACCTAAGCAACACTCTTGAGCAAAATCAGCTTAGCTTCTATGGTTTCTAGAGGCACCCAGGTTCTTACCCGGAGACTGCAAACCTCCTTCATAGACCATACCGACTCAATACCAAATTCGGCTCAAATTGTTTCCCTGCTTGGACCAAACCTGGCACAGGTGTGCCATCTCAGCACCTTATGGGTCAGGAGGGAAATGGACAAGAACCAATGGAGAAGCTTGCTTGTACTTGCTGCTTTGCTGTAGCTTGCTGCTAGGGAAGATAATTCATTCACTCCTCATAGTGTCACTATCTATAGTTTAAAAGTTTGGTTTTGATTTCCAAGAGTGATATAGTTCTTATTTGTTTCTTTTTGTGCTGTTACTGGTAGTTTCTTGATTCATGAATTCCTTCACAGATACAACTCTCAGCTATTTACCAATAATGACAGATCTTGGCACTAAAAATTCAGAATGACAGTAAGGTATTGAGATGAAGCATATTTTCTTACCTACTGTATACTTTAATTGCAAATGTCATATAATTAATATTTACATTCATATGATGAGAATCTCAAATATAATGGCTGTTATTTAGCTCAGTGTCAAAAAACAGTACCAGAAGTATCAGTAAGAGAGTTTTGCAAGGGCATCCCCATGGGATACTTTTATGATTATATAAAAAGTTAATATGTTAGTTTCAATTTTATTAAGAGAATATGAAAATTTATAAACATTATAGAACTATAGTACACACCGATATGTAGATATATTATATATATACACTCAGATGTATATATTATATATAGTACACTCAGATATATTATATATATAATTAAGGATATATAATATATAATTAAGGATCCCATAAAACCCCCACCTACATGCATTTACTGAGCATATCCTTTTTTGAAACTGCTGTACTCCCAACCAAATCGTAGGAGATGCAGCTGTGCAACAGACTCAAGTGTCCTGCTGTCATTACTATACTTGATAGAATTGTGAAGAAGGCTGATGCTTTTTAAAGAAAAGGTTCGTGCTATGGGAGAACAATTTTTTAACAGGCTAAGATGAGAGAATCAAAGTGTATAGTGTACAGGTAAGGTGATGACAATTTTAGATGACACTAAGCCAAAATCCAAGTGATAAAAGAAACTAATTCAAACTGGGATGTGCTGAGAGAAAAGACAGAAGGAACAGAGTAAGCTGAGACTGAGGACAAGACAATTTGGAGTCTTCACTGCTGCATCAGATTGCTTTCTGTTGTGATAAAGCACTGAACACAAACAATGTGGCAAAAGAAAGGGTCCCTCTCAGCTCACATGTTTGGGTCACAGCCCATCCCTGAAGAAGATAAGGGCAGGGGAACATGAGCAGAAACTGAGGTAGAAACCATAGAAAAGTTTGCTTACAGACTTGCTCCCAGTCTCACATTCAGGTACCTTACTGTTTTAAATAGTCCAGACCTCACTTTGTAGGGAAAGGACTGTCTACAGTTACCATGTAGAGAAGGGTCTGTCTATAGTGACTTATGTAGGGAAGTGTTTTCTATAGTGACCTATGTAGGGAAGGGGCTGTCTATAGTCACCGATATATAGAACGGGATGTCTGCAGTGACCTATGTAGGAAAGGTTCTGTTTACTCTAGGCTAGGCCCTCAAACACCAATTAGGCATTAAGAAAATACCTCACAGACATTGGTGAGCCAATATGATGAAAGGGAATTCCTCACTTGATGTCTCCTCCTTCCAGCTGGGTCAAAGTTGACAACCAAGATATTCACCACAGTTGCAAAGAAGTCTGTGTAGCTGACATGTTATATTTTCCTAAGATTTATTAATATTCTTATCTCTGGCTCGTATTTTACATGTGTTGAGCTCCTACCTATATGTTCTTGTTATATTGAACTTACACCTTCTCTTAATTTGAGGGGTGACACTTATGTTGCTATCAATATGACCCCCATTATTAGAAACATCATTTCTTCCAAGGCAAAGGTCTTGGGTTTTTTCCTTTTAAATCCATCATCACTTCTTAAAAGCTAAGTACTATGTTTTAGATTGTCCTGGCTTATGTTAATATGAGTTTACTCTGTGATTGAGACTCTTGATTTATGAGTGTTTATATAGCACCAGACACTAAACTTACAAGTCTCACCCAATTGGTATCTAGTCAGCCTTATTTTTACTGAGGAGAAATTCGAGGCATAGAGAGGTTAAATGACTTGAGGTTACACAGCTCACAATTGAGTTGGGAATGAACTTTTAGCAAAATGAGTCCAAGTCCCTCCAGAGGCCACGTAAAAAAAGTAAGGCAGGACAAACCTTTGTATACAACTGATGTTTCTACTATTCAAAAGCAGAGCCTTTCTGTTTGCCAGTCACAGTACTGCAATTTATAGCACTCATGAAGCATCAATGGCTTCCAAATTAGTCATTTCATCTTCCTTAAGTTTGATACATGTGTGTGTGTGA
This sequence comes from Mastomys natalensis, assembly GCA_021653895.1. NCBI lineage: Eukaryota > Metazoa > Chordata > Mammalia > Rodentia > Muridae > Mastomys > Mastomys natalensis. The sequence continues at coordinate 1,297,576 of JAJTUV010000298.1, forward strand.
GCTGCACTCACAATCTTCATTGTTTGCTAAATTTCACCTTGCCAAAAGGCATGACGAATGTACAACGAAGATTCAATAAAACAGATAATTTCACATTTATTCATACAGCGCTATTTTGCGGATTTGGCTGCTGCGACTCTGAAATTTGCCTCAGAGTATCTCAAAAATGTGACACGTTATTTCATCACCTATCCACAGTAAAATGAAGAGGGTGGAATGGAAGAACAATGGAAGTCAAGAAACCTGCTATTTAAATGTTTCTTCTCTGGAAATGAATGTAACTTTGGCAAGCTGACCTTCAGAAACCTCAATGGTAGCCAGCCTGCCTTGAATGGGCAAGAATTCAAGATCGTCAGAATAACCTTTTGGTTCAGCAGGAAGCGTTGATACCTGTAAGCCCTGAAGGTGAAGGAACTATAAATTTTAATGGTGAGCTTCAAACTCAGAGATACAACCTCTGGTATGTCAATGAAGGTACTTCATAGATGATTAATTTATGGGTAAGATGGACCCTGACGTTGGCGACCACTTTCATCATGGCTTTGATGAAATTATAGAAGAAAAAGGATAAGGGAAACTGACTGCCAGCATACTGCACACCCCCACCCCTACTTTCTGTCCAACAAATAGAATTGCAAACTCCCACCTCCATGGGCAGAGTCCCAAGACACCACCCTCCTCTGCCCTGATGAGCTGAAATAAGTCCTTTCTCCCATTATTTCCTCTCCGGTCCTTGTTCATGGCAATGAGAAAAGTAACTAAGGCACATGGATGTTATTGTTACAACTCTTTACACATATCATTTTCCTTTGACTGCATTCACTCTGCCAGATCCTGTCTATTGTATTCGCCTTTGCAGAAAAATTAGTCTAGAAAATAATGAGCATATGGAATCCAATTTTGCTATTCCACTTCTCTCTTAACCCTGCATATGCCCCTACTCCACTACCACTACTCATTAAGATCACCAGCAATGAAATCCCACTGTCTCTTCTTGGGCACATCTTTCTCTACTTCGGGAGCATTTAGTACAGATGATCACACCCTGGCTGTTAACTTTTCCAGCCTGACTTTCAAGATACCACTAGATATTTATTTCTTACCTATTACCTGTATCTCTTAAGTCTTACTTTCTAGAATTTCTTCCTCCATCCAACTCTACATGCCCACTCTTCCTAGGACCTGCTTCCTCTCATAAACACATTATTCAGTTCCAACTTTTCAAGCTCATTGAAGCAGACACCAGGAACCTTCTTCTTGTATTCTTCTACACACGAACATCATTCCCTCCTTTTAATTTTTTGGCTCAAACATTTTAATGCTGTTTCTGCAAGCATCTCAGTTATAAAACTGTGACCTGCCCCTGCCTATCAATGATTCCCATCTCGTTTACCTTGCCTTACTTATAGAAACAATACTTCTATGTTTTTATAGATAATTTACCTACTGTATTTATTGTTTGGTGTCTAACTCTACAAGGTTTTTGTTTTCCTTCTATTTCAGTTACTCATATATCAGAAGTGTCTTGAAATGTGGGAAGCATGCTCCATAAATATCTATTGAATGAATAAAAAGAGGAAGATGGAGAGGAAGAGAGGGAGAGGGAGAGGCAGATAGCGGGAGAGGGAGAGAGTGAGAGAGAATTATTCTCCTTCACATTTTAAATTTTCTTTAGAGGGTCTTAACATTCCTAAGTCTTTCTAGGTATTACTAAACATGCCTGTATTTTTTTCTTAATAACCAATCGCCAATACAAATTTGCTTATGATAAATATGTATAAAGAGTAAAAGACTGAAGCAAAGATTCGAGCTTCCATTTATCTGTCTTGCTTTATCATGAGACTCAGAAAATATTAAGTCTATTAACTTACTGCAAAGGTCGACCCCTGGTCAGTTGATAGAGTAATCATGTTACATAACAAGCAAGCCACTCTAAGTCAGAAAGAAGTTATTAAACTTAAAATTTTTTATCTCGCCGTTTCCAAACCTTCAGAGATTTCATATTTTGACAAAACGACTAAAGCATATTTGTGTGTATGTCTTCTTTTCACATAACTTCACTTTCTAAGTTTAGGAATGTAAGGTTTCAACCCTAAAATTGCCAGGGACTCATAGCACATCCAAAGGCAGCTCATGTCAACAGCCCCCCAGGCTAAGTTTCCCCTTTGTCAGATGCACACACTGAACTGGAGTGGCTAGGAAGAATGTGCTGGAGATTTTCTTATAGACGGCTCAAAACACACTGTAAATATCACGATGAGGAATATTTACTGCCATCCCAACGCACCATCTCTTCTATTCGACAGAGGTGGACCTGAAAGTCACAGTAGAAAGTGTGCCTACCCACTTAACGTCTAACAAAATAGAGTGCTTGAAAATCTCATGTCAGACCTGAGGGTGGTATGCGTGAGAGGTTGAGGCAAGAAGAAAATGAGTTTAAGGCCAGCCTGATTTGTGGCCTGGGCCCTTGTCTCAAAACAACAATACATAATAACCTAAACAGAAAGGCATGACAGCAAGGTGAATACTACTTAGAAAGAGTAGGATCAGCCATGGGAGGGGGAAAAGGGGAGAGCAGAGTCTTGAGTAGGATCCATGCACAGGAATGAAAATGTCATAAGCCATTATTTTGTTAATTAGTAAATGCTAATAAAAAAGAATAAAAAACATCAAGGCCTTACAAGGAGGAAATTGTTTTTCAAGTAATTTTGAATGTGTAATATATATTCAGATATTTATGTATATATTTACATATATATTTTACACACACATTATATATATATCCATATAATTATTTTGGAATGAACCCTCATTTTTAAGCACACAGTGTGTAAGGTATGTGTTATGTGTTCTTCCACTGAATCAAATCCCTAGGTTCTATGAACGCACTTCACTGGACAAATACAGAATTCTAGAATATTTAATGGACTGTCTATTAATTAATAATGGTCATGTGAAGAGATCACATAAGGCATTCTCTTTAGCTGCAATTCCATCAAACATACAACTCTTGACTTTTTTCCATCCAAGGTGAGCTTTCCCATGGATGCTAATACACAGCCACCATATGGCTACTGTCCTAAAGAGTACACCCTAACACTTTCTTGGCATCTACTCACTTGGTGAGAAAACCAGTAAGAGATGAAGAGACATAAATGGACTAATAATTTGACTACAGAATTCACCAAAGCAATCAACAGCCCCAGGCTGTTGGAAGTCTGCCATTTTGTTAACTTAACAAAAAGCCACTTTCCCTAGTAAGTGATACTCTTTGTTAAGAAAGTACCAATTCACAATGAAGAGAGGATACAATAATGCTAATGTCATGTACTTACCAACAGGTAGCCTAGAACAACTTTGGGAAATTCAATTTATTTGTCTCCTGATATGGGTTGGTATAATTATACTTTTGAGCTCCAGCATAACGACATTCTTATGTTATGGTTTACTTAGATTATTAGGAAACCTTCGACACAATGACTAAGGCTGGAGAGGATTATATAAAGCAAATAGTTACGAGGACATCGATAGACAACATCTACAAAATGCCGACATGTAAGTGTAGCCACATTTTACATACATAAAAATACTGAAATGACAGTAAAAAAATAAATAAGTTTGCATTTTTAAAAATAAAAATGTTTCCATTTCTGCAAGTTAGAACAGAAAGCTTCTGTTAGGAATATGAAGTCTAGAAAATACCTTGATTTCGTTTCTCTGCGATTAGGTAGTACACCCAGGGCTTACTCCATGCCAGGCAAATGTTCTAACACTGAGCTACCTCGAAACCCTTTTAAGTCATATTTTACTTGACATGGGGTCTCTCTAGGTTACCCAGGCTACCCTTGAACTCACTATGAATTCCAAGTCATTCTTGAACTCACTCTGAAGTACCACTTGGCCTTAAACTTGAGGACCCTCCTACAGTAGCCACGAAAGGTCACTAGCCTGCACCACCATGCCAATTGTCTTAGTCAGGGCTTCTATTCCTGCACAAAACATCATGACAAAGAAGCAAGTTGGGGAGGAAAGGGTTTATTCAGCTTATACTTCCACATCACTGTTCATCACCAAAGGAAGTCAGGACAGGAACTCACACAGGGCAGGAGCTTTGGAGGCCAGAGCTGATGCAGAGGCCATGGAGGGGTGCTACTTACTGGCTTGCTTCCCCTGGCTTTCATATAGAACCCAGGACTACCAGCCCAGGGATGGCACCACCCACAATGGACTGAGCCCTCCGCCTTGATCACTAATTGAGAAAATACTTTATAGCTGGATCTCATGGACACATTTCCTCAAGGGAGGCTTTTTTTCTCGTGATAACTCCAGCGTGTGTCAAGTTGACACACAAAACCAGCCAGTACACCAATCTTGAACATAGGTTTTGATTAAGAGTGGCCAAGATGGTATACACATGCATATTTTCACTAAACGGTTGGCTTAACCTTTCATTACATGTTTCTCTAGTAATGAAAGGAGCTAATGAGCAAATAAGTCTCCTCAAAGACCTTTGGTTCACTGTGGAACAGAGTAACAAAGTAAAGGCAGATGTGGCAATTATGTCAGGTAAAGAATTAGAAGTTGAAAGAAGGCGCTTACACACAAAATGTCAACGTTCTAAAATATTAAAATATTTTCTCGTTAAACTATATAAACTAATTATTCAAGTTTCCATCAAAGGACTGAGCTCTTCTTATGTGGAGAGTTAGGTGACGTTGGCATTGGTGAGGACATGAAGCCGGCTGGATGAGTCAGCCATTCCTTAGTACATTGTTAATACACTGCTCTAAAATTCTGACCTTCCAGAAAGATATGACTTTGGTTCTGAGAGATTTTAATATTAAAAATAGGCTACCCGATCAGGGAATTGGCTAGAAAAACGCTACCAGTGTGGTGTGTTCAGCAATAAAGTGCCGCAGAGCACCCTAGTGACCTAATAGACTTAATTCATCCCTTAAGTAGCTTAGCTACCTTTGGGAGACTTAAGGAGAGACAATCTGGGTCACATCAAGTTAGGTGTATTAAAGATTCCAAATTCAAGATTGGCCAGCAAGAAATGTGCCACAGGTATATAATATTCATGTTAGAAAATCCAGGATACATTAAGCTGTCCCATCAAACACCAGATATATAGAAATGCTCAAAATAACACAAATATTATTTTGTCTCATAAATGAGAAAACAACTAGCCAATAGCTATACCTGTGAATAATCAACGAAGATAGAGTTGTAACTGTAATCAACAGAAATACCTGCTATTGTCTTTTATTATTATTCAGTTTTATTTTACTTTTATTTATTTTTTGAAGGGGCATTTAAAACTGAGTGTCTTGGTTTCTCCTTGCTGTGATTAATATTGTGACAAGACTAACCCAAGAGAGAAAGGATTTGCTCTGGTTCACAGGTCAAGAGTGGGGTTGGGGTGGCAAAAGGGTTGGGGTTGGGGATGCAGTGCAGCAGGAGTTGCAAGCATCTAGCTACAAAGTATCTACCATGAATGCCTGCCTCTGCTCAGGTCTCTTTCATCTCTTACACAGCCCAGGATTCCAAGCAGGGAATGATGTCACCTACAGTGGTTGAGCCTGTTCACCCTAATTGACATAACCAAAATAATTATTCACCAGCACCACCGGAGGCCCATCTCCCAGGTGAGTTTTCAACTGTCAAGTTGCCAGTCAACACTGACCATCCAGGTGAATAAGAGCATTTGTTTTGATTGTCTGTTTCTGTTGCTACTATTGCTTTAGTCTACTGAAGAGTTTGTAGATTTCTTCAGTGAGCTGAGGATCATAATGTCAGATTCCCATGGGATATTGTCTTTATTTTATTTTCTTGTGCTGTGATAAAATACTTTGATAGAAGCAACATGGAGCGCGCGTGCGTGCATTGAGGGCATTGACTTCTTCCAGAGAATCTGGGTTCAATTCCCAGCACCTACATGGCAGCTCTCAACTGTCTGTAATTCCATTATCTGACACCCACCCTCAATTAGACATGTAGGCAAAACCACAAGGCACATTAAATAAAAATTAACAGAAAAGAAGCAACATGAGAGAGAAAGGGTTTATTTGGTTCACAACTCCAGGTTACAGCCATCACAGCAGGGAGCTCAAGGCAACAGGAACTTAGGGCTGCTAGTTACATTGTAATCACAGCCAAGAGCAGGCAGCATTGTATCAATGCAGGCCAGTGTCACCTCCCTTTCTCTTTGGCCCTCGGGGGTGGGGTAGGGGGGAGTCCCATAAAATGGTGCCAGCCACCCTTAGGATGGGTATTTCCATCTCAATAAACCTGATTAATACCATCCCTCTTAAATATTTCCACATTGAAACTCCTCCTCCCAACTCCAGGTGATCTTAGCTTGTGTCAAACTGACAAATAAAACCATCATGGATAGCCTGTAAAGATTTGCTTAAAATGGCGACATTAACATTTCCTTCTACCATGTAAGTTCAATCCTTTTTGGGTTATCCTTTTTGTACTTTCCATGAAGAATTCAGTCAAACAGGGTTGTTTCAGAATGTTCACAGAGGAGCCTGAGATCAGTGGATCCTATCTGCCTCGGGCCAACAAGATTTTGAAGTTACAGGTAAAGCCCCCGATGAACGAATGTCAATAGGAAATGATATATTCAGGCCTTATTTCTGTCTCTAGTTTTCATTAGCACAAAACTCCTACAGTACTGTTCCTCCACAGCCCAAGCTCTGGAATCAATTAAATCATATTAGAATGCAATGTCTATTATGAAGGAGAGGCAGGCCTTTCTGCTTGTTGTTGCTGACAACAGAGCCAATGGACAGTGGTCTGAGGTATAATTTCCCCAGCTGGAATGGCATCTGCACATTTGCTCTCAGCAATTAGTAGTAACAACGCCATTGATCTCATGTCTTTCTACTTTTGGAAAACCAGCTGCTCTTATTCTTCAGACTGACTCCTGGGGGCATTTCCTCCACAGAAGGGGGGCATTACAGTTTTCTTTATATGGGTGTGTGTGTGTGTGTGTGTGTGTGTGCACTAATTAACATAAAATTTGAATTGCAGGGAGAAACTTTATGCTTTTTTCTAGGGTCAGATCCCCAGTCAGCATGTTCTTTTCTTTCCTCTCTTTATTTTGTAGCGATTGAAAGTGTTTTAAAATGTTGTAATGCTTTTTTTTTTTTTTTGTAATGCACAAACCTAAAACATGTGTGTGCATATGTTTGTGTCTCTCTGTGTATGTCTGTGTATCTGTGTATTTGTATGTGTGTATGTGTATGTCTGAGTGTGTGTGTCTGAGTCTGAATGTGTGTATTAACATACACTTAATTTGTGCAGTTGCTTTGTGGAGTCCAGAAGTTGACGTAAAGTATCATTTTCAATTACACCTTCATCCTATTTTTTGAGAAAGTGTCTCTCACTCCTCCTGTAGCTCATTGCTTAGGCTGGACTGAATAGCCAGTAAGCCCCTGGGGTTCGCCACTCTCTATCTTTAGTGCTGAGGTAGATGCCAACATACCCAGATTTTGGTATGGCTACTGGGAGTCTGAGTTCAGGTCTCTGTGCAAGCACTTTACCCATTCAGCCATGATTCCAGCTCCAAAACTCTGATTTTTAGCAAAATTAAAATATTGCCTCCTGTTTGCACTGACATCCAAAAATACTTTTAAACAGAATTAGGAAATTAGGAATACCATTGGTTCTTGAATTAGCAGCTACCTGATTGAATTCTAACAAAATATTCTTAAAATGGAAAGTTTCTGATGGTCCTTGAGGATGTTATGTAGGCTAAAATAGGCCAAATCACAAAAGAATAAATACAGTACAATGCCTGTTATATAAATGGACAATAAAGTAGAATGCTGGGCTATACAAAGTGTGAACAGTTTTAATGGCTTGAAATTGTACACTTTAAAATGGTTAAAAAGCCTAGGTGTGTAACTCAGATGTATAATATTTTTTAGAATTAGAGAAGCCCTGAGTTCAATCCCCAGCATCATACACACAAAATAAGTAAAAATGATAAACGTATGGTGCATGTGTATACACACACACATACATACACATACACATACACAGTAGACCATGATTTAAAAAAAACTCAAAAACCTTATAAACTCAAAAAAACAAAACAAAACAAAACCCCAAACAACAACAACAAACATTACTGGGATAGAAATGAGAGTAAGCTTTACCAAAAACAATCCTTATAAAGAAAGCAAGTCTGTCAAGCTAGCTAACAATGGCTTCCTAATGAAATCCAGGGCTCCTCTGTGCACTGGGCTTGTCTATTGCTCTAACACAGCAACAGCAGACACTGCAACTACTTAAATTGATTCTGGGCAGCTGGGAGCAGAATGGAGTAAAGAAAGCATGAATTCATGTTTATGCTGAAGATCACAAAGAAACAAACTAGCTAGTTCCCAGGCCCTGTGCTAAGGACAGGTAGACAGCAGCTACCAGAATACTACAAATCTGAATTATATATCTGAATTAAGCAGTCAAACCTAGAGAAACACATACTGGATGTGTTATCAAATTATATCATTGAGAGAATTTCACTTTGTGTGAGCGAATTAGGTTACAGATCATTTCTTCACTAACACATCTAATTAACACTTTTTCAGAATTAAATGTTGACACATCACCATATACACAGTCCTTAGCTGAGTATAAGCATTCACAGGGAACAGTGACATACTCTCAACACTGCCTTCAGTCCTGAGGAGTTCATGGTGATGACAGGTTGGGTGTTCTTTGTTGCTAGTTCCTGTAACTTTGGCTGTCCCATGTTTCCTTATCTCTAGGCCTGACACTGTATTTTCTAATTAGACCATCTCCCTAATGGCAGGACCTATCACAACCAAAGCCCGATACTCCTGATTAACTCCTTTCCAAAGAGCCCAGGGATGTTCAAGGACCCTTCACATCTACGATGTTTCTAGTCCACTCCGAGACCCAGGTAGACATTTAAGAGAACTTTGGGATAAAGGAGTTGGGGTTACTGACCCTGTTGTTAAGTGTGAGTTTTCATAGTCCTCAGTCAAAAGCTGTTTCCAAAGTGACATCTGCAGTGAATTCCAGATTTCAGTTAGGCTCTTGCAAAACCATAATGTCCTTAATGCTAAAACCAAACCAAACCCAACCAACCAACCAACCAAAACCCAACAACAACAACAAAAATGTAGGGGGATGGAGAGATTGTAAGACTCTAACTAGCCTTAGCTGCCTTAGCTACCAAGGACCCTGAGTGAACCACATGGAGCCCAATGCAAAAGCAAGAGGAGTTTATTGTTCCAGCATTCAAAGGAGTGGCAACAACCCCCAGGCAGCCGGTTAGGTCAGTTTTTATACAGTTTTCAGGAGTAGAATAGGGCAGGAGTAGAATAGGGTCACTAGGCACAATGTGATTGGCAGAACAGTGTGGCTTTTAAACTGATTGGTCCTTTGGAAATGAGGTAGCAAGGGCTGAGGAATGTGCTCTGGGTTTGTCTTATCTGCAGGTAGTCAGAGGTCTGTCTCCCATGTGGTCTTCCTGGGGAATGTAATTAGCCTCTCCCTCCTGGAGGGAGGGATGCCTAAGTGTTCTAAGACCTCTGTCTTTTGAGAAGGGAGGAGGTCTGGCAGAATTTTCCAAAGGCTCTGAGCTGATCTCTTCAAGATGACTCAGCAGTTAAGAGTAGTTGTTACTCTTGCAGAGGAACTGGGTTCTGTTCCCAGAAACTACATGGTGACCTGTAACCATTGATAGTTCCAGTCCATAGTATCCAATGCATTCTTCTGGCTGCCACAGGCACCAGCCATGCGTATAGTGCACCCAATAATACACACACAGACACACACACACACACACACAGACACACACAAATACAGACAGACAGACACACACACGACACACACACACACACACACACACACACACACAGAGTAGAAACAACAGTATTCAGACATTCACTCTTTAGCATTTTTATCTACTGGTGGCCACACTCAAGCCTATGAGAATCAGCCATTACTCAGAGTACAGGGTGTGGCACATTCCCTCTAAGGAAGGGTCCAAGAAAGTTAAAGGTTCAACTGCTTGCTCATTTTATTTTCTGATAAATACCACTTATGATTTCTAAGCTATAAAAGTCAAGCTTCTTTATGGAAACAGGAAACAAATCTTTTCAATAAATAAGTTTTTTTTAAGTTTAAAAGGCCTGACATTTTCCCAATGCATAGATCAGAAGACTCAAGTAAAAAGGTAAACAAGACCTCTTATAAAAGCTAAGGAACGATTAACCTAACAATGAGTTTCATCCTCAGGATCACACTGAAAGCATCTTAATAAGAAATCTTTCTCCTTATGGCATTCAGGCTGGAGAAGCTGAAGTCACAGGACAAAATGGAACAAAACGAAACACTTCAAAACATGCACCCCCAGTTACTTTTGGTCTCTGCACCAATGAGATTTTGCTTACTGTAACAGATACCTAAGACAAGCTCATCTCTCAAAGAATAAGGGTTTATTTGGGCTCACCATTTTGAAAGTTTCACCCAAAGATACCCATAGATTTTATTGGTTCAGGTCTGTAGTGGCGGAGTCCATTGACATGGAGAGGATGTACAGGCAGCTCCAGGAAAGAAAATTAAAAAGTGGCTGAGTCCACTGTCCTATAATTTCTAACTGGATACACCCTCAGTGATTTAAAATGCCTCCCCCTTTACTCCACCTCTTAGATTTTTCTTTTCTTTATTATAATGCCAATCTAAAGACCAAACCTTTAGCACACTGGCCTTAAGGGACATTCCGTAGCAAAAGTAAAACAATATTTTTTTTTCTTCTAATTTTTATCATGCTAAATCTTAGAGAAGTCTGTCAGCTATTTATTACTAACTTTGTGTGTGTGTGTGTGTGTGTGTGTGTGTGTGTGTGTGGTATATGCATGTATACAAGTATGTTCATCTGTGCTAGCACATGCATAGGCAGGTTGATATCATGTGTCTTCTTCAATTGATTGCTTCTCCAATTTATTTTTTGATATGGAGTTTCTCAGTGAACATGGAGCTCACCATTTCAAATAGAGAGGCTGGCCAGCAAGCCTCAGGGATCCACATGTCTTTGCCTCCCAGCACTGGCGTGACAGGTTCATATACTACATCTGGCTTTTACATGGATGACAGCAACCACTTTACCCAATGAACCATCTTCCCAGACCTTATCTTGTTTTGCTACAGCCATGCAATAAATATATAGTCTGGCACTTCTTAGTTGGGTGGCATTGGCCAGGTTATGCAACAGCTGTAAGGCTGTTTAAGATGGAAAATAACAAAGAGATAGTACCCAGGTACACATAAAGACATAGTACCCAGAGACAAAGATTGTAAATAACATGTGTAAGAACCACGCTTCTAATGTGAACACTCAATTATGTGCTATTTGAAGCTTCTTATTTTACTGTTATTGCACAGAACATGAAATTCTCAGTAAAACAAGCTACTAAGCTACTTCATAGAATAAGGAAAACCTATGTTGGTAGGTAACAAAGGTCATTGAAGGATTATTCAGATCTTTTTTCTCAGTGTCTCCCAGCCCCCTCCTCAGTTTCATTCAGCAGATTGTGAGCCATCAAGCAGGTCTTCTGTGGAAAGCTGGAGGATCTAACGCCAGGCATCATGAGACAGAGTTCCTCAGTAACTTCCATCAGGACTCAGGGAGGGAGGGAAGGAGACAGAGGAAGGAGACTTGCTTTGAGCTATAGAATCTATACAGCACTGCCCCATCTTACACAGACAGCAGTGGGCTGTGTTAGAAAATTGCCACCTGAGTGAAAGAGAGTGACTCTATAGGAAATTGGCAGCATAGAGTGTTCAGACAGAAAGCCTGGTTCCCAGAGACTGGGAACGTGCAACTCTAGGGTGAGGGAATTTTTCTGAGGCTAAATAGACTCAGAAATTAACCATCTGTCTACTACCACAAAATATGAAATATGAATGAATAAATAAATAAATACATATATTCAGGCAGCAATATCAGCTTCCATTACTTGGTACTGCCTCTACTTCAGGCTGCAAGGTTCTTAACCCCAGCAAACATTTTCCCATATTCATTTGAAGCCAGGTCTTCTGTGCTCTCCTTCAGAAAGCAACACAGTTCTACCTTATATTTCTTCAGCAACTCACCTTCTCCTCAAGTTTTCTCTACCTTTCTGGAAATCTCAGAAAGCACAAGTCATTTTCAAGTCTTCCTCCTCTCACCTACCTGCGTGCTACAGTTAAAGATCTTAAATGCCACTCTAAGACCATGGGTTAACAGCTTAGATCCCACTTAACATCACTGTAGGGGAGTGGAAACCTTAAGAGATGGAAGCTAGAGGTTATTTCTAAGTCTTTGGGAGCATGCCTTCTAAGGAAATGGGAGCTCTCAGGCTACTCATTTTACTGTTTTTTTTTTTTTTTCAAACTAGTCATGAGGTAAGTGACTCTCTTTCACAGTGTGACTCTTCTGTGATACATTGTACTGACACAGTCCCAAAACAATGGCCAACGGGAACTTAACTGTGGGGCAGAACATCCATATACACACTCCCTACAGATACAAAGCGTCACTATATAACACCGGTTAGCCTGGAATTCAGTATGTACTCTCACAGAGACTTGCCTGCTTCTCTCTCCTGAGTTCTGAGATTAAGGTCATGTACCACTGTGATTGGCTCATTACCTTTTCTATAAGTTGGCTTATCACACATTGTAGCTTGCCCTCTGCTCCGTCCCGCGGAATAAAAGGCAAGCTACAACCGTGTTCTTCTTAAAGCGGTTTATTCAGGTTCCTTGTTACAGCACAGTTGCTTCTACCTTCTTCTTCCTCCAGCCCCTTGAATGCCCTCCTTCTTCTCCTTCAATCCTTCTTCCAACCCATCCTCCCGGCTACTGCCCCAGCTGCCTTATATACATTGCCTTAATCCCATCAGCAGCTGCCACGCTGTCACTGTTAATTGGCTGCTCCTGTGATTCGAGGTGGGCTAATCGAGTAGCCACACCTGGAAGCACGAACCTTCTCTCTACAATGAGCCACAGCCACAGTGCCTACTCAAGCTAGCTGGCTACATGCCAACCGTCATCCTGACGGCAGGGAGAACTGCTTCCTACGACACATATTTGTTACAGTCACTGAAAACAGAGAACTATTTACTATGGCCTTCTGGATAACTTCTGCAGCCTTTCCAACCTGAATCATAACATTACTACACATCTCCTATGTACACACACACACACACACACACACACACACACACATTCTTCCTTTCTTCTCTGTCATTCTTCACAGTCTTAGTTACATCATACCCTGAGATTCATCCACAGTTATGACAATGTATCGTGGAGTGAGAAAGAGAGAGGCTAATTCATCGCTTTTACATTTGGTTGGATTCCTTTACACACTTTTTCACAATTTCCATACAACTTTGATCTTGTCTCTATATCTTTGTTTTGTAACTGTGGATGCTCTCAGGAAGCAACATCAGGACCATTTTGGAAAGACAGTGCTACCAGTCTAGGCCAAAGACACATGAACTTCAGAAGAGATCTACTCGGAAAATAATTCTTTCCACGTAAATACTATGTCAGGGGATGTACTCACTATACTACCCTGTTCACTGAACAAAACTCCACCCAACTAAACCAAAACAAACCCCCGAGGGTTTAAAAGTCTGAGTTAAATATACTAATATCAAAGACATAAGAGAGGAAGTTGAACAATGAACACGGCATTATGAAGGGAACAACATGCAGTAACAAAGAATTAGGACTTAATAGCCAAGTAGCCCATGTTTTGGTTCTGCTTCTACTACTATGTAGACTTGACCTCACTGTCGACATCCTCTAAATCTTATAGTGCTTATATGCCATTTTCATGAGAATATTTTTTGAATAATTAATGTATACAAATACTAATATATACCTCATCATATTATTTAGCAAATAGTAGCTGATATGACCAACATCATCATCAGCAAACACCCTTTCCCAGCAGGTTGAGGTCTCACCATCACAATTACCATTAACACCCTTTCTCAGCAGCGGGAATCTTGAATCAGTTGCTTCTCTATTGCTCTGACAAAATATCCCCACAAAAGCATCTTAAGGGAGAAGGATGGTTTATTTTGGCTTATAGTTCTGGAGACATACTGTCCTCCATGGCAGGGAAGACATTGTAGCAGGCAGAGAAGAAATGGTGGCAGAAACAGGAAGCTGGTTGATTCCACTGTATCCATACTCAGGAAGCAGAAACCAAACAGGAAGTGAGCCCAGGCTATATAGCTTCAAGGCCCATTCCCAGTGACCTACTTCCTCCAAGGAGGGTACAGTTCCTTAAGATTTCTAAGCCTTCCAAACAGTGCCACCTGCTGGGAACCATACACTCAAAACCATGAGCTGGTGTATAGTATTTCACATTCAACTACAGTGGGTCTGTTAAGGAAAGCTACCTTGCTTACCCTTGATTAAGACAAACAAGAGTTGACATGAAGATACATGAATGGAGGATTGTTGCTATTCTGCAGTGGCACAGCACTTGCTCAGCAAGTGAAGGACTTGGGTACCATTTTCAGCACTGTAAAACAACAGCAACAACTAGACATACACACAAACATCCTCCATATACATGTCAGCCCGAGAACAAGGCAGGAGAAGACATCAGGGGTTCATAGTAAGCATTCAATAAATGCCTACTGAATGGAGAAATGAAACAGAAAAGGAAGGGTATCCCCTTCTCATCACAGAAGATAGTCTTCCACAAGAGAATGTCTTGACTTTGCATTTGTAATTTTCCATTCCACTGGATGCAATGTGACCTTTTGGATATGTCCCTTTGATGTTATTAACATTGAGAGTCCTCAAGGACAGCTGTACAGATGTTCAGCTAACGACATCATTCTCTGACTTCTAAGAAAGAGATGGCAGCAGCAGGGGGTGAGGGGTGAAGACCCTGCCTGTGAGCTCCTTTCTCTGGTGATCACAGTACTAGAAAGACAGTTCTCTAGGAGCACCAAGGAACTAGGAAACTTTCAACTGTCATTTGACAAAATCAAACCAGAATTGGTATAGCATTCATTTAATGAAATTTCTATCTGTTTCATTCTGGGAGAAGATGAACAATAAAACAGGTTATAAGTCTACTGAAAATCTGTGGAAAAATAGCAGGCATGGCTCTAAGCTAAGCCCATGGTTTTGGCCTCAACAAGGGTCACAAGACATAAAAGAAAGCCCAGACACAGACAGTACACAGGTGTCTCACCAAACTCACCAAATCCATGCAGGACATCATCCGAGAGGTACACAACTCCTCCCTACAAGCAAGTATAGGTCTCCAAGGACAAGCCAGTGTTCAAGCTCAACAGGGAGAGGATAGGGACACAAATCTGTGCTGAGAGGACACCAGGTGAACTAAGTACTACTGGTCTTGAGAGAAGCTGAGGCTAAGAAGAACAGAGCTTACTCTACCTATCTCCTCCTAATAAATCTTCATACCACAAAATGTATAAGGTATTCCTTTGAAATGGAGTATGTTTTAGGGTGTTTCTTATTCATGTACAGTCATCATCTGTGCTGATTAAATTAGTTCTTTGACAGTTTCAGATGTACATACAATGTATTCTATACACTCTCATTCTCTATTGTCTCCTATCTCCCTTCCACCCCATCAATCCCCACTTTTCCCAACAGGTCCTAATGCCATAATGTAAACACATTATGCTTGTTTTGTGATGCACTCATTTTACTCAGTATCATTTGTTTGGCCATGAGTTTGGGTCTTGCTGGACTCATTGGTTGGTATACAACTGAAGAGAGTGACTATCTCTCCCGAGTATATAACAGTGACTAATACTTCAGCAGTAGTTAAGTCTGAATAATCCTCTCCAAGGTTCAGTCTTGTGCAGAACCAGGAAACCACAGCTGGCATAAAATTGTGTTTGCAATGGCTGTATCAGGCCCAGAAGATAGACCTTCACAGACCCTCACCTTATCTTTTAGTTCTCAAATTCTTTTCACTTCTTTTCTAATGCTCCGAGGCCTTAGGAAATATGGGATAAATGTCCTGTTTAGGGGTGAGTACTAAATCATCATTTATTCTAAGCATCATGAAAACCCCTTCCCACCCCCGATTCTGCATTCCTTATTCTTGACTGTGAAGAGAATCTTCTTATTAAGGATATGATTCAAATTTGTGTGTGCTCACTGGGGTGCTGGTGTGGAGCAGAAGCATCCATATGTATTTCTCATTTAAAATAAGATTGTCTCTAGAGGAAAACAATTACCTTTCCACAAAAATGAAAGTCTTGCTATGGATGTATGAAGAATAGCACCCGAGGACTGGGGATATGGCTGTGTCAGATAGAGTGCTTGCCATGCACTTGTGAGGACATGAGCAAACCCTCAGAATCCACATAAAAAGGCACATGTGTAGGCTTGGCTTTTATAAAGCCTACTTTTAATAAGGGTTTTTAAATGATTTAACCTCCCTTCTAGCTCATCACGCACCAGAGGTAGTGGAAAAGGTTATTAGGATATGGGAGAAGGGGACCTGTTTAGAAATTGTTCTTTGGTGCAAATCCAACTTGTATTGTCAGGAAATCAGCAGTTTAGTTCATAGGAATTAGCAGCAGTAGCTCAATCTACTTGCAAACACGTCATGAATATACCAGCAGCCTGGTTTGGTAGTGTTAGGATAACAAACACGAATCAGCAAGAATACTAGGAGAAGTTCTCTGCTGTGCCTCTCCCAGCAAACACCATTCGACATAACTGATTTTCCAAAGAAACCATAAGTATTCACTTCACATATGTGAGTGTGTGTGTTTGTGCATGCACTTCTCTAATGCCAGTGCCAAGGAGGCAGAAAGATGGACATTACCTGGGGTTCTGTGGCCAGACTGATCTAATCTGTGAACTCTAGGTTCAGTGAGAGACACTGACTCAAAAAACGCAAGCTAGAAAGAAAGCAGGAAAGGTATCTGGTGTTGACCTCTGGCCTCTTTGGGCACACACACACACACACACACACACACACACACACACGTACACACACACATGTACATGCATATATGCACACACATGCTCTTCATATAAATACTAGCACCTTATACTTCTACTTCATGAACATGCAAAATATAGGACATTTTAAATCCTCAAAACAATGACCAGTCAGCAGAAGGAATAAGAAGTAGCACAAGCAATATTTTATTCATGGGTATAAATAGAAAAAGTATTTTTGAAGTATAAGAAGTTAAAAAAAATAATTTATTTTTACATTTTAATATTTAAATTTTTAACTTCAGTAGCATAAGTCTGGCATTTAAAAACAATTCTAAAAGAAATGCCAGGTGCCCAGTTTAAAAGTATTATATATTTCTGATGTATAAAACAAACACACTCAAATTTCTTAACTCCATGAATGTTTGGTTTGACTTTCAGGGACTTTAACCATTTGAATAATTAAAATTTGGTCTCATAACCAAAATGACAATCAATTCACAAAGACTCTACACTTCAAAGAGATGTGATATCCTTGTTCTTCCTGAGGTCATGACAACTAAGGTCAGCACTCTATTATATCAATGTGCTGGTTCTGCGCCTGTGTAACACAGATGCAGTGTTGGTTCTGTAACTTTGTAACAGGTGCACTGTTGGTTCTGTAACTTTGTAACAAGTGCACTGTTGGTTCTGTAACTTTGTAACAGGTGCACTGTTGGTTCTGTAACTTTGTAACAGGTGCACTGTTGGTGCTGTAACTTTGTAACAGGTGCACTGTTGGTTCTGTAACTTTGTAACAGGTGCACTGTTGGTTCTGTAACTTTGTAACAGGTGCAGTGTTGGTTCTGTAACTTTGTAACAGGTGCACTGTTGGTTCTGTAACTTTGTAACAGGTGCAGTGTTGGTTCTGTAACTTTGTAACAGGTGCACTGTTGGTTCTGTAACTTTGTAACAGGTGCACTGTTGGTGCTGTAACTTTGTAACAGGTGCACTGTTGGTGCTGTAACTTTGTAACAGGTGCAGTGTTGGTTCTGTAACTTTGTAACAGGTGCACTGTTGGTTCTGTAACTTTGTAACAGGTGCAGTGTTGGTTCTGTAACTTTATAACAGGTGCAGTGTTGGTTTTATAATTGTGTACCATGAGCACAGGTTTTAAGTCCTCCTCCTTCTTCATTATAACTAGAGCATATGGTTTCTCAAATTATGTAAAACATGCAAATTATTCATGAGAAACTGGTTCCTGTGCACAATCATGCAACAGGTGTCTATTTTAAACACACTAGGGCTAACTTATGAATGTTTATATTCCTAAAATATTCTTTGGGATGTATTCTAGGAAATCATTTTTGAAGACATTCATGGAATTATTAAAACACATTATTAAAAACCTGGAACTCATTTTCAGGAATGCTCTCTTTGCAACACTGACAGCTTTCCTCAATATACATTTTCCTGGGCCACGGAGATGGCTCAGTGGGTACAATGCTTGCTGTACAAACATGAGGATCTGAGCTCAGATTGCCATTATCCATGTAAGAAAAAACCCAAAATTATCCACTGTGGAAATCATCATGGAAATTTCTCAGATAACTTGAAATAGATCTACCATATGACCCAACTATACCACTCCTGGGCACATACCCAGTGGACTCTATTCCCTGCTACAGAGACATGCTCATCCATGTTCATAGCTCTTATAATATTCACAATGTCTATAGAAATAATATGCTCATACAATGATGAATTGATAATGAAAATGTGATAGCTATATACAAAGAGATTTTAGTCAGCTGTAAATAAAAATAATATTGTGGAATTTTCAGGTAAATTTATGGAGCTGGAAAACATTATACTGAGTGAGGTAACCCAGACACAAAAGAAAAACGATGCATGTTCTCACGCATTTGGATACTAGTTATTTGTAGAATCTTTAATCTGGAATATCTGAGACTGGAAAGGGACAATTGATGGGGAGAAAGAAGAAAGAACTTAAAAGAGGTGGAAGAGAATGACACAGGTGATATAAATAGGGAAAAGAGGAGTTATAGGGAGGAAATGTCAGAGGAAGGCAGGTGAGAGGTACCCAAAAGGATGATAGTCAAACATGCCATATCGAAGCCTACTATTTTTACACACACACACACACACACACACACACACACACACAAATTACTGTATACATATCATAGAAACTGCAGGTTGCCAAATAAAAGCTCAGTGGCAGATATGAGTACAAAACCTCCCTTCCAGTTGTCAGTAGAAGTTTATGAGAACACAAAACAGTACTGTCTGTTGCTATTTGCCTTAGTTGCCCACCAGAACTTGATGGTAAGTCTGTACTGCTACAGATACTATATCCATTGATCATGTTGATAAATCACACTAGTACTGACCACAAGACTTCCTCTCTGGTGGCTAGCACCTCAAAGGTGTTGAATAAGCTACTGAGAGGAAGAATTATCAATTGTCTTACTTAGTTATGAATCCTGTGAACTGTAATAATAGGTACTATGGCAATTTATGTGCACTAGTGCAATTGTGGCATGAATGTCATGGAGTCACCAAGCATTTTGGCTTGCATATTTGCTTATTCTTAGCTAGCTTTTTTAAAAAAAATGAAGCCCAGGACCATCTGCCTGAGGAATAGTGGTACTCATAGTGTGATGAGCCCTCCTACCTCAATTAATAATTGAACAATCCCTCATAGATATGCCCACTGACTAACATGATTATGTAACTCCATAATTGATTCTCTTCTCCAATGACTCTGGGCTATGTAAGGTTGACAATTAAGAGTTACCAAAGTAAGGGTAATCAATTATTTTCTGATTAGATTAAAGGTCCATTCCACAGAAGGAAATACATGCCTGATAACAGTATGTATAACCAAGAACTCACGTTGGGGAGTTCACAAGACCCAGGTGTAAACTGTACTACTGTTATTCTACTAAATGGACACACTATCAAAGTTCAGGGGAGTGGTTAGCCACAAATTGGACATCTGTATCCTATGCCCACTCCAAAGGCTCAGGTAGAAGTGGGGTGTAAAGACTATAATAATCAGAGGTCATAGAGGACCAGAGCAAAACTGTGTCTTTTGGGCATGACAGGACCATTATATCCACAAACTTCGAGCAGCTGTGCTTGTCTGCACAGGATCTGCACAAGACCAAGCCAGTCAACATTCTGACATGGAGTGGGAGGGGTTCATGAGCTCCCATTCCTAACTAAGGAGCTACAGACAGTTGATGGCTTCTCGGGAAGGGAGAGCCAGTTTTCTTTAAGGGTGTGGATCCTGGCAGGTTGACTATCATGCAAAGGATGACTGCATACCTAGACATATATGAGCAGCCAAATTGGAGTTGATGGGTTTAAAAAAAATAAGGACATAATTGAGTAGGGGTACGGAGATAGGGGTGGATACATCTGGGAAGAGTTAAGGGCAAGATTGGGGAATAAATATAAATTGAGGACTCAGGTCTCTCCTGCCATCATGTGGATTCTGAGGACCTAACTCAGGTCATCAGGCTTGGTGGCAAGCACCTTCACCTTCTGACTTATATTGTTAGCCTAGGATTTGTTTTCAATGGAGTATGATCAGAAAGTTAAAGTGCATTCTCTTTAGGTTTGGGGTTTGGTTTGTTTATTTATGATTTTTGAAAAAGTGTCTTTCTATGAAGTTTAGGCTATCTTGCAACTCACTGTGCAGATCTGGCTGACACTGAATTCACTGAGATTCACCTATATTTACTTCTCAAGTGCTGGGATTGAAGGTCTGCACCACCATGCCTAGCTTTAAATTCATTGCTTAATATAAGCTGATTTATTTTTAAATTAAAAGTGTAGATTTATTTACTTTTATGTGTATGAGGGGTTTTACCTGAATGTATGTATGTGTTCCATATGCATGCCTGGTATCAGAGGAGGACATTGGAGCCCCTGGAACTGGAGATACACATGGTTGGGTTGTAAGCTGCCATATGGTGCTGGGAATGAAACTCAGGCTCTCTGCAAGAGCAACAAGTGTGCTCAAAAACTGAGCCACATCTCTAGGTTTATTTCTTTATCATTATCATTATCACTATCATTATTATTGTCTTTTTGGTTTTTAAATCTATTTTAAAATTTATTATAAAATTGTTGCCAAAAAAACCCCAAACAACCAAATTAGCCAGCCTCAAAGACTATCTAACTCAGTAAATCTAGATTTGTTTTTTGATGACTCCCCTTTACTGTTAGAATAACTTAGAACTTATAAATATTTCTGAAATCAGATCAAATGACCATTCTAATTTTTTTGAAACAGGGTTTATGGGTGTAGCTCCTGCTGTTCTGGAACTCTCTCTGTAGACCAGGCTGGCTTTGAACTCACAGAGATCCACCTCCCTCTGCCTCTTGAGTGCTGGGATTCCAGCCCAGCGACTATTTTTATTTCTTAAGATAAAGGGATAAACAATATTATTAAATACTAATCAAATACAATACCCGTAAAGATGTATGTTTTAAAATACCTTTGAACAATTTCAAAAATCTGTAGCTCTTTAACTGTAGTCTCATCTTTTATTTACTTATACAAAACAGGAGACTGCCTTCTGTTCATTTCCTTCTGTGTATTAATGTGGAGTTTTATATAACTTAGTAGAGTGATCAAAACATAAACTTCTCCCTAGTGGTAAACTATTAAACACTCTTTGGTGTTTAAGGACAGCACAGCTTACAGTGCAGTTTCATAGACAACTGTGTAATCACCAAGATCTGGGACACGTCATGTGTCCAGTGATAGCTTTCACTCTAATCAGTTTCGCCTATAGTTAACAGATATAGAACAGACTTTCACTGGAGAATTAAAACCCTTTGTAAGATTCTAACTAACTTATAGTTTAATATCCACCAGGACTTTCAAAACCATCTTTTGAGAAGATGAGGATACTGAAACCTATTTTCAATCCAAGTTGAAGACAAGAAATCATCCAAACTGCATGGAAATAGACAGCACACGTAAGTTGTGTCAAACATTTGAATATTTGTATCAAATCCTTTGGAAGCAAGTTGTCTTATACTTAATTACTGACAAGAACTCAAACAAAATGTTTAAAAGTGTGGAATACATTTAAAAACAGATAGAATGCTACTTGTGAATTAAATAGTTTTTTTTTTTTTAAATCACCACAACCTGTTCCCCAACAGTGTCATATCCCATGCACACCTTACAGATTCTAAGTGGTTCTAGAAACGTCTTTATGAGAGTAGCAGACATTTCCAAGAGACCCTGATTCCACAGATAAATTACCTTCCTGTGCTGTGCTTTGCTGTTTCTTAAAATAGGCTCACAGTTCCAGAAACAAATAGAAAAAGGAGATAGAACCAGTTACATGTGCTATAAATTTGTTTCTTTTCTTTTTAAAAACCAAATACACCAAACAAATAAGCTATCATTGTGTTGTCCATATATGGCTGGAATTCATGAGTTCAAGTGACCCTTTAGCCTCAGACTCCTCTGGGGTGTACAGGCATCTGATATCATAATTAGTTTGGGTGTAATATGTAGATAATTATTAAAAGAAAAGGCATCTGTCTTCTTAGTGCAGTGGGCAGCATGTCAGTATCATAAAACAGAAGTTACCCAGGGCCCCATGAGCTCAGTCGGTACAATATTACCACCCAAGCGAGAGGAAGGAAGTCTCTCCTCAGAAGCCACATAAAGAGAACTGTGCATGGTGGCATGCTGGCATGATACTGGAGAGGTAGAGATGGATAGATCTTTGTTTATCAGCTAGCTAGACTTAGTCTGTTCATGGGCAATGAGAGATCTGTCTCAAAAACAAGGTAGATGGCATCTAAGACACAAGACTCAAGGTTGATCTCTGGACTTCACAGAGACATATGGGCACACTCACATGCACACATACATGTTTACACACACACACACACACACACAGAAATAGGGACACACAGAAGGAAATTAAATAAAATGTTGGACGATAGAACCTTCATTTAAGATTTTGTTAAGTAGGTTAATCACACAATCTAAAGCTGTAAATCAATGCTCCTACAACTCAGAGCTAGGGAGATAGTTCAATAGAAGAGCATTTGATGTGAAAGCATGAGATGTAATTGTAACTTTTATTCTCTTGAGGAAATTGTCAACTATGAGATTTACTGCCTCCATCTGATAACCTAGGCCTAGTTCTGGAAGCTTCTAGCCTTTGTAAAATCTAATCTAGGGGTAGAATGTTTTTAGCTTCTGAGGCTTACTGCTGAATAATCTTACTCTTTCTAGGTCTTTCTTTGCTCTGGCTGGATAAACTGTTCTGACTCTAACTCCTCTCCAAGCTGACTGATTCAATCTGACTTCTTTCTCAGCCTCTAAATTGCTCTGCTTGGCCTCAAACTAACTCTGGCAATGTATTTTTTTTTTAATTGGATATTTTATTTACATTTCAGATGTTATCCCCTTATTCCATGCCCCCTGCCCAGGAATCCCCTATTCTACCCCCCTCTTCCTGCTTCTATGAGGATGTGCCCCCCCACCCCCTCCCACCTCCTCACCCTCAAATTCCCCCACACACAGTGTCCAGCCTTCATGGGACTAAGGATCTCTTCTCCCACCTATGCCCAACAGGATCATCCTCCCTTACATATACAGCTGGAGCCATGGGTCCCTCCCTAAGTGCTCCCAGGCTGGTGGTTTAGACCCTGGGAGCTCTGGTTGGTTGGTATTGTTTCTCTCCTCATGGTACTGCAAACCCTTTCAGCTCCTTCAGTCTTCACTCTAACTCCTCCATTGGGAACCCCTTGGTCAGTTCAATGGTTAGCTGTGAGCATTCTGGCAATGTATTTTAATTGTCTATCTCCTTCTCATTCTCTAGCTGTTCTATCTTCACCTGTGTCTAGCTTGTTCTTTCTTCAATCTGTCTCTGTAAACCTCTCCCAGTAAGACTGTTTCCTTCTTTTTCTCTGCACTGCTCCTTAATTGGATTCCCTCTCCTCTCTCTTCTCTTGAGAGTTGGGCATATCCTATTCTGTCAAATCATTCTCTGATTTTGTCACTTTGTCTGCCATTCTATTAGACATCACTTTCAAATTTGGGTGCTTCCTTCTACAAACTAACCTTCATTGTTGGGGTTAAAGGTGTGTACCAAGGGCATGTATGTAGTCTACCCAGAGGGATTAAAGGTGTGTGCTAAGGGCTGAGCTACATCACAACTAGAAACATGTTTTTCAGTAAATAACACAGTCATGGGTTTCATGCTGATTAAATACTATGCAACAATGAGGATGTGAGTTTAAATCCCTAGCACCCATATAAAAGTCAGGCAAGTTCCAGTAATATCAGTATTGAGAGGTGGAGATAGAAGAAGTGTGATGGTCAGCCAGTCTGGCCCACACAGCAAACTTCTCAGTAAAAGATGCTCTTTCAAGGCAATAAGGCAATAGAGGAAGACACCCTATATCCTTATCTAGCCTCCATATGTGTGCACATGCCCACACCCCCATACATGCACATACACCACACCTACAAAATGTTCTGCAATTTCATGGAGAGCTAGCCTACATTTTAGTGGCTCAGGTAGATAGTGAAATGACCTGACAAAGAAAGGTATATTTCAATGGGTGAAAATATTGCCCAAGAATTTCAAGGAATATGAAGTATATTAGTTTATAAAGGGAAGCTATTTTATAATTTACTGGATCTCATTATCTTCATGAGCCAGATAAGCAAATTCTTTTAGGCTTCAACAAAGACATGTATTTCTTTCTTGAGATATGTCTGTTTCAAATTATGGGTATTTTGTGTGGGAGGCTGTACAAAAAAAGAATAAAGAAAAAACAACCTTGAATAGTTGATACACTGGACCTTAAATGAGGAGGAATGTGGCTCTGTCAAATTTCAGGTAGTGTATACCAAGAATGTCACAATGTTACATTTTATCTCAACATTCCAATACAAAGAAATACTTCAAAAGAAGGTTTAATTTTCCTATAGCCTTTAAAAAATTATGACAAAACCCTTGCCAGACATCGCTGTAGTTCAAAGACAGAATTTCTTCCAAGGAAGCCATCATGTTTAAATTAGAAATAATTTGACCAAATATGGCACAGATTCGGGGTCTGTAGAGATGAAGTTATGCACATCGCTGAGTGCAAACGATGTGCCCCCTCAGGTGTTACTTAAGGGAAACAACAGCACAAAGACAGAGCAAGTTAGGAGAGCCCCAATCCCCTGGACTTATGCACAACTGGTCATCAAATAATTGTGACATAAAAACAAAGTAAGTTGAAATTTTAAAAAATGCTTTAAAGCTAGTGAGAAGGCTCTGTGGTTAAACGCACTTGCTGCTAGGTTTGACCACCTGAGTTTGATCCCTTGGTCCTGTGCTGTGAAAGATATAACTGATGCTACAAGTTGTACTCTGACCTCCGTATGTGTACTATGGCTGTATTTGCCACAGACAGGCATGCCAACACAAAATAAGTAAGTAAAATGTAATTAAAAGTATATCCTGTATATTCTGGTAAGAATCGCAAGGCTAGAAGCAGGTGTATCTCCGAGTCTATACCAGACAGGAGGCGTCTGGTCTATACTCCAAGCCAGTCAAGGGTACACAGTAAGACCCTAACTTCAAAAGAGGTGGAGGAGGGAGAAGTGGGAGAGGAAGGAGAGAAGGAAGAGGAAGGAGAGGAGGAGGATGCATTGTGGGTAAGAAGTAAAAAAAAAAAATACTAAAAACAATGGCTGAAAAGAACCCAGTTGCAACAGCAAGTGAATGGGATGAGACATTCAGTGTCCATTGATCACTATACAACTTGGCCTAAATCTGCATGAACATATGGTAGTACTATTATGGTAGTTAGAAGTAGAACTTGGTTTGGGAATGAACAATTAATAATTTTGACTTAGATCTGATAATGGCAGTGGAGCATCCATAGTGAAATTTACTTCAAGGAGCTGAACTTCTAGGAATAGGATAGGACAGTTTTAAGAGTATTTAAGGCTAGGTTACATAAAGTTCAAGGTTGAAACCTTCAAGACATAGGTTACTGGGGTAGCAAAAGAAGAGAGAATGGTTGAGATAAAGTATTGGGGGACTGCACAGAGATCTAGGGAGATGGCTGAGTTGGTAAAGTGCTTCTTATGCAAACATAAGGACAGGAGTATGGATCACTGATGCTGACATAAATAGCTGAGCACATCTGTACCTTCAGCACTAACAGACAGAACCCTGCATTTACTATTCAGGACCAGGTCTAGTGAGAAACTCTGTCTCAAAAAACAAGGCAGAGAGCAAATGAAGAAAAAAATTCAGTCACCCTCTGGCCTCCACAGCTTCACACAAGTATGCAAGTACATACATGCATACACACATTTACACCCACATGAACATACACACACACACACACACACACACTCACACACACACACACACACACTCACACACACACACACACTCACACACACACACACATGCTGCACAAAAGAGAAGAAGGTCATCTGAAGCATTTCTGATATTGCTGTGCATATTGTGTATGATAGAAAATATCTCAATTAAAATTTTTGACAGACATAAAGAATCTCTTAATAACCAGGTTATTTTTTAGGCCCCCATTACTATTTGATTGTTTCTCAAACATAATTCCCATCTCTTGCCTCAATTCCCCTTTCCTTCTGCTGCTTTGTGTCCCTAGCCAGTCTTCTGCTTCACAGTCCATTGACTAAACTATGTATAGCAAGTATTCTGAACTAAAGAAGACTTTACATGCCAAGATCATCGTCACATTTAATCGAAATCCAGGTGTCACATTGTAGTCAGAAGACTGTTTCGCATACGGAGAGAGGAAGCTCATTAGAATGGGAATTCGTTTCATTTGCTGTTGTATACCAACAGCACCTGGCACATAGCAGCTTCACGGTAAATATTTATTGACTGAATGAAAGTGCTTGTCCGTTCCCATGTACTTATGTGGGAAACTTCATTCACTATGCCTTAAACATGTGACATCCATTACTTCGATGAAGATAATATGCTAGATATGGAGGCTTCTACAGCTGGTAAGGGCAAATGAGCTTCCTGCCCTCAATGGATCTTATATTTGGAGTGGCAGGACTGAAAAGGCTGGTTTTAAAGTCTGTTGAAACCTTTGTGTTTATTTTTGCCATGGAAGAGCATTACAGACCATTTCCAAAGAGCAGCCAGTGATACAAACATACCACATGAAACGTGACCATCCCATGTAGCCACAGAGTGGCTCTGCATACACAGGTCCACTGGGTGTCTTATGAAAAGCAATTAGACAATTATTTGACCTTCAACGTTTCTTCTATTTTTCCCAAAGACACAGAGCTTTTGACCTAGGTATAATATATACCTGATTTTGTAGAAACAAAATTTCCATGAAAAGCAATTGAAGATTTGTTTAGAGTTTTACTAAGAACAGATAAGCATTGCTACCAATGGCCACAGTTGTGTTACACATCACCACTACTCTGCATTTACATTGCTGCCTCATAGATACTCCTTCTAGAGTGATGTGACTATTTTACCATACCAGCACACTTACACATTCAAATACATAGTGTATGAGCAGAGTTGAGTCTTCTGGGTGTTAAGATGGAAAGGCTATCTGAGTACATAAAAGGTTGAAAGGAGAGGAACTGGAGAGATGGCTCAGCTGTTATGAGTACTTGCTGTTCTTCCAAAGGAGCCATGTTTCATTCCAAGAATCCACATAGGAGCGTACAAACCATCTATAATTCTAATTCCAAGGGATCCAATGACCTTTTTAAGCACCAAGCATATGCACGGTATACAGACATGCATTCAGGCAAAATGTCTATACACATAAAATATTTTTAAAATAAAATTGGATTGGAGGATCAGGGAAGAGCGTTTAAGCACAATCCAATATCAAGAGCTGTGAAATGGAAAGAACTTGGCTTGTTGGAGGAATTTTAAAGACAGTGATGTCGAGGAGGTACAGAGCAGGAGACTGGGAGCAGGGATTGGACTTCCTGGTGGGTGGGTCTATAATGAGCAGGTGTAAAAGTGAATGTTGAATAGTTTTGGAAGATTTGGGTGAAGGAGGCATCAATATTTCTGAAGAAATGGGATTGAGGCTCAGACTTCTTGTTTCAGGGGCTCCCTCCAGGATGGAATCCTAATGTACAATAACACAGCAGCTATGGGATGGGGTGGCACCTCAACAGCCACAACTCCTGGGATCTGTGAGGTGCGGAAGCCCATGACTTCATGTAAACCATATAAGTATAGATTTTGTTTTAGTGTTTTCAGCATATTTAAACTGGGTTTATTTGGATCAGACACTTTAGAGAAGAGATACAGGCCAGTGTTAGAAAGCATGATCAACTGATCATGGGCGTTCACTGTGACCTTTCTGGTTGACAGTGTCAGCTAAATGTTTAGCAGAGGTGCTTTCACAGGATAAAAGAAGCACGAAAGGAGTTACATTTATTCATGTTGTATAATCATTCATATGCTCTCACTTATTATCCCAAGAGCAAGCCATGTATAGAATAACACTAAAGGGTCAATCACTTATGAAACCCCATTTTCCAAAGGAAGTCTTGAGTTTAAAGGTGGTATTTTTTTCTGCCATGGAAAAGAAGAGTTAAAGGAAAAGTTCATGAAATAAAATCTCCATATTCAACAACTGCAGATCTAGAGAGATCACCACCAGGCATTTGAAGTAGGACATTAAGCACCCTGACTGTCTGGAATAGCTTTGTTTTCAAAGTGACTTCTGAAGAAAGAAACCCCATGTGGCTCAAATAGTTATGTCATATTTTAATGCTCGGAACCCTGCCAGTCTGCATACACTGTGCAGCTTATGAACCTATTTTTGGAATGTTCTAGGGCAGGTACCTCTAGCTACTTACTGCCTTGTTTCTCATCTGTTCCCCATTACTCTGTTCTTAGGTCTTTGACCTAGTATGTCATGACCCTGTCCTAAAACTGCCCCCCAGCTACCTGTAAAAGAATAAGCAAAACAACCACAACAAAATACAAATAAGACACAGTGACCTTAGCCTTCTTCTAGCCTCTCCTGTGTCCTCAGTGGAATCTTAAACAGCTGACTAATCCACTTCCATCTGGCTTTCTGCCTGAACACAAGCGTGTTAGATCAAGTGCTATTTTTCTCTCCCCAGAAGACTCCCACAGCCTTCTGACCTGCGGACAGAGTCCAGTGTGTAGCCCGTGATCAAGTGATACAAGATGAAAGGCAAAAACTCAGTAGATCTCCAGGTCAAATCACAATGGCAAAGGTTGGACAGCCCTGCATGGGACCTCACCTCATCAATAGTCTCATCCAGAGGCAGTGTGTGTGTGTGAAGAGAGAGAGAGAGAGAGAGAGAGAGAGAGAGAGAGAGAGAGAGAGAAGAGATGATTATCAAGCTGATGATGAACCAGCTCAAATTAGGAGGAAAAGGACACAAAGATCCTCAGCAAGTATTTGTTAAATGACTTGTTTCTCATTAACATATATCGATGTTCCAATTCCAAAGTTTCCATACGTTATTGGACCCTCAAGGTCCATGGCAGAGTAACATTACTACTTCAGGTTTTAAGATAAGGAACTTGATTCTTAGAGTTAGTGGGTAATTTGTCCATTCAACTGGTCAAGTCTGTTCTAGGTTAGTTTTTGTACTGCTGGGATTGATCCGAGGCTCTTGCCTATGTGATGCATGTGTTCTCCACTGCAGTAGAACTCTAGACATTAGCTAATATAGTTTTTAAAATTTTATTGTGTACATGGGTAGTATATGTATTTATATGGAGGTACACCTTTGTATTGCTCACTTATGGAGGCCAGAGGATGATGTCAGATGTCTTGCTGTCTCTCCATACCTTACTCCCTTAAAACAGGGTATCCCACTAAACCTTTAGCTTGGCTGGTGGCCATCAAGATCTAGACATGCTCCTGTCTCCATACCCTTAGTGTTGGGTTACAGGTGTATGTGTCCACACTTTCTATGTGGGAAACGAGGATCCAAACTCAGATCCTCAGGCTTGCAGAGAAAACACTCTTACCCTCTCCACTGTTTGTGTAGCCCCACAGTGTCTGTCTAACCTCACAGATACAAATACTTTTATATATCAAAATCATTCTAAAGATAAACTAGAATTTGACTTGTGCCATGCCTAGGAAGAATTATTGTTTACCCTAGAAATATAAAGCATTGCTCAAAGCATTTTAACATCAAAAAACCAGATATTGATTGCTGTGAGGGTGAATAGACTACACAGTTTTCTCAGATGCATGAGTTTATCAGAGAGCTCTTTCTTTCCATAGAGCAGTAAAGGTTTAAGAGCTAAACTGGAAATCAAAATTTCATAAACCAGATTTCAATGAACAAGGAAAGTTAACAGTTCAGAATCCCCAGTGTAGGGAATAGTTCTGATGTTAGGGTCCTGTTCCCCAATTGGTTCTTGATTTATCAGTAAAGATGCCAGGGACCAATTTCTGGGCAGAAGGAAAGAGGTGGGATTGCTGGGTCCCTGGAGAAAGAGGCGAAGAGAAGAGGGAGATGAAAGGAGTTTTTGCCATGCTTCAGAGGGAAAAATGGTGACCAGCCATGGAGTGGCCATAGGCTAGGGTGTTGAGTTGAGACTAGAGGTAATTGAGCAATTGAGACTGAGGGCAGATTGAGAAGTGCTGAGCTAATAGTATCAGGGAGGGCACACTAGCAGTGGGAGATTAGTAGTGCTTAGCAATTGAATCAAGAAGGCAGGTTGAAATTGAGCGCTCTCTCTCTCTCTCTCTCTCTCTCTCTCTCTCTCTGTGTGTGTGTGTGTGTGTGTGTGGGTGAGTGTGTGTGAGTGTGTGTGTGTGTGTGTGTTTTATCCATGGATACAATATTCTCTGGGCAGGGGCTGGTAGTGCATTCTGTCCTGGAGCTTAAAGCAGGGAAGCAAAAACTAGATGCTACAAAGCCTTACATTCTCTCTTATCAAATACTCCCTTTCTTTCCCCTTCAATTAGTTCTTGATGTTTCAGTGGCCCATTTTGTTTTGATATGTATCATATACTGAATCACCCTGATTAGTCAACCATGAAGAAAGGAAAAGCACACACTCTTTGTTTATGAAGACACTGGAGCCAATGGGGTAGTTCACTGAGCAGCACGGCTGATGACCTCAGTTCCGTCCTCAGAATCCACATGATGAAAGGAGGAATTAACTCAGAGAGTTGTCTTCTGCCATGACACACTTAACAATACTCATATACTCACATGAAAAATAAATAAACAAATGTAAAAAAATTGATGATAGTGAGCGAAAAACACTTGAGAAGATTCTTGTCCCTAACCAAAATTTCTTAAAACTCTACAAAATATTTAGAGTTTATGTAAAATTCATGCACAGCTTTGAAGTTCAAATTTTCTTTTAAAGTATATTATCATCTAAAATTAAAAGACAAGTCAGATTATTGTCTAGGAATCACATCTTTCTGCATAAATTCTTTCACCAACGTTTTATAAAAAAAGACCACACTTTCCATTGCCAAATGACTTATGACATTTCACTAAAAAAAAAATAAGTTCATTAAAATATCCTATAATTTGGGCTGGAGTGATAGTTCAGCTGGCAGAGTCCATATACAATGGAAGCTGGAGCTGGAGAGGAAGAAGAAAAGGGAGAGGAGGTACAGGGGAGGAAGAGGAAGGAGTAAAGAGCAGGGGAGGTGAGGAGAGGAGGAGAAAATCCAGGTGTGGTGTTTGTATTTGTGATCCATGTGCTAGATGGGCAGAGCCAGGCCATTTTCCAGGACTCACTGACCAGCCAGCTCCAAAGGAAGCTCAAAGGATAAGAAAAGCAAAATAAAATAAAACAAAAAAGTGAATTGAGCTGTTCTCTTTCTCTCTCTCTCTCTCTCTCTTTCTCTCTCTCTCCTCTCTCTCTCTCTCTCACACACACACACACACACACACACACACACACCCCACACACACCCTACCTGCACCCTTTTACCCATGCCCACATATATTCATGAGCATATCACACAATATCGTATAATTCCATAATTCTCAACAATGGCAAGGGCATAGGATATCTGATGGATTAAAATAACACTCTGGTATCCATCCCTAATGTTTGTGATGATAGTTATCTACTTCTTCATTTGCTTAAATGAAAATGCCTAGTATACTAGCCAGTGATTTCCAAGTGCTAAGCATCCTCGTAAAACCTTCTCCCTTAGAATATCACAGACTATGAAATGCTATAGGCACGTTTCCTGTATTATTATGCATAAAACAATCCCGCAACCAACTTCACACAGTGTCTTGTATTCTAATAGCAAACTAAGCAGTATGTGTTCTGAAAACCTTTGAGTCTAGTAAAATGAGTCATAGGAGTATGAAGGCATAGCAGGTAGAAAATCAAATGAGTGGGTGTTACCAATGAACCCCTGGGATGCTTTTAAGCCATGCACTGCTTGTTAGGCACCATTCACAACTAGTTAATCTTTCCCATCCCAATTATCAATTCCACTGTACTCCAGTCTCCTTCCTTGATTACGTTTCTGACGAGCTTCCACCATGTGAGAGCATTCACTTGGCACTGGCATGCTCTATCTTCACAGCCTGGTGAGATAGAGCAGCCATGTTTCCTGGTGTTACTGCTATAAGCTAGTACAGATGCCATGAATTTCCTGCTTCACACAGAAGCCTAGAGTGCATAGGATGGGATGTGTAGAAGGCACCTTGATTATATCATCTGGAGGATAAAGTGAGTATCAAAACAGAACGGCATTAATTACCTTTTATCAGGGTAAGAATAGTGAGGTTGATGTGAGCCTGAAAGAGCACTTAGGGGTTGAATACAATCAATCTGGTCCACTCCTAGAGAACTCTCATGCATACAAAGGAGGACTATCAGCCGGGTATAAAAAGCATCATTGGTCAGAGGCTGGCCAGCAGGGCACATATCCTTTTCAGAAAGTTCCAAATTAGCTCTGGCCAATCACCAGGAGAGGGGGAAAAAGCTAATCCTAATTCAAGATTTCTGTATTTTCAATGCATAACCATCTGTATTTTTAAATTATGTGCATGAGGATTTGTGCATATATATGTATTTAGTGCCTAAAGAGGACAGAAGAATGCATCAGATCCTCTGGAACCAGAATTACAGGTGGCTCTAAGCTGCCATGTGGGTGCTGGGAACTGTACCTAGCATGCCTGTAACAGTGGCAAGTGCTCCTGACTGCTGAGCCATCTCTCCAGCCCATCACCAGCTATGGGTTTTACGTTTGTTTAAACTGTCAGCCACTTTAATATGCTGAACCAGTGACTGAATCAGCAAAATGCATCCCTCACACTCCACATTTTAGAAAGGACTTGCAATTTTGAAAGAAATATGACCATCATTTTTAAAATTAGATAACTTTTTCATTAATTTGGCAATTTAGGATACACTTTACTATTAGACTGAAATTCATTAACCTTTCCTTTGCTGTATATTAAAGACAGAAGAAATTACATAAATATACTGGTTTGCAAGTTATTTCTCTCAGCTTGTGCAGACCACTCTACAATATAAAGGACAGATAAACAGCAAGGCAATTATTTGAAAATATTTCGAATTTTCTTGAGTGTAGTTTAAAGTTTATTTTTTTCATCTAATTAAAATGTAAGTAGAGAGATTTAAGGTATGAGGCAATGGCCAATATACAGCAAGGACACAGAAAGAGCTGGGCTCAGTCCAACCCCTCCTTAAGCATCTTTCCTATTTAACGATGCTTGCTTTCTCACAGAATTTCCTTTAGATCCACAATCCACCTGGAAACTGGATGGATAGTATATGTAGCTTTATCTATGATTATAACAACAGCCACGAAAATAGATTTTGTTGCATATTTCACTAGTGCATATTTCTCCATGGGAAGAGGGGAAGGGAAGAAACAGAATATACTTAATTATTACAGACATATCTTTACATTTATATATATTCCCATTGGGAATGAGTCCAGTTCTTATTTTCTGAAAAACAGATGTGTTAAGAGGATCAGTAAAATTAACTGGCTCTTTAGTTCTAACCCGTCACCTCAGACAATGAAATACCATGTTAATAACCGTGGCTTGTCACCTAAAGAAATGTTCAGCATCCTTGGTCATCAGGGATATGCAAATCAAAACAACCCTGAGATTCCACCTCACACCAGTCAGAATGGCTAAAATCAAAAACTCAGGTGATAGCAGATGCTGGCGAGGATGTGGAGAAAGAGGAACACTCCTCCATTGTTGGTGGGATTGCAAGATGGTGCAACCACTATGGAAAACAGTCTGGTGGTTCCTCAGAAAATTGGACATATCACTACCTGAGGACCCAGCTATACCACTCCTAGGCACATACCCAGAAGATGCTCTAACACATAACGAGGACATATGCTCCACTATGTTCATAGCAGCTTTATTTATAATAGACAGAAACTGGAAAGAACCCAGATGCCCTTCAACAGAGGAATGGATACAAAAAATGTGGTACATTTACACAATGGAATATTACTCAGCTATTAAAAACAATGAATTCGATAAATTCTTATATAAATGGATGGAACTAGAAAATATCATCCTGAGTGAAGTAACTCAATCACAAAAGAACATACATGGTATTCACTCACTGATCATTGGATTTTAGCCCAGAAGCTTGAAATAACCAAGATTCAACTCACAGACCACATAAAGCTCATGAAGAATGACGACCAAGTGGCAGGGGGGCTTCAGTCCTTCTTAGAAGGAGTAACAAAATATTCAAGGGAGCAAATATGGAGACAAAGTGCAGGACAGAAACTGAAGGACGGGCCGTCTACAGACCATTCCACCTGGATATCCATCCCATGTGCAGTCACCAAAGGTAGACGCTGATGTGGATGTCAGGATGTACATGCTGACAGTAGCCTGATATAACTGTCTCCTTAGAAGTCTGCAAGAGTCTGACATACTCAGAGGCAGATGCTCACAGCTAACCATCAAACTGATCATGGGGTTCCCAATGGAGAAGATAGAGTGAAGGCTGAAGGAGTTGAAAGGATTCGTGACACCATGAGGAAAGCAACAATACCAACTAACCAGAGCCCCCAGGGTCTAAGCCACCAGCCTGGGAGCGCTTAGGGAGGGACCCATGGCTCCAGCTATATATGCAAGGGAGCTATATATAAGCGGGAGAAGAGATCCTTGGTCCCATGAAGGCTAGACGTTGTGGGGGGGGGATATTCGAGGGTGGGGAGGTGAGGTACAGGGGAGGGTGGGTGGGGGTACACCAACGTGGAAGCAGGAGGAGGGGGGAAGGGATAGTGAGTCCCTGGGAGAGGGTGGGAATGGGGTAAAGAGAGAACATCTGAAATGTAAATAAAATTTCCAATAAAAAAAATCGTGGCTTGCTTAGAGGGGACTGAAAATGAATTTATATTTTGAGTTGACCTTCATATGAGGTTTACTGGGTGATCTGCATTAGCTCTGCCTAAGTAAGGAAAGTTCTGGTCTTAAGATCAGCTGCTCAGGTCCCCTTTGCCTCAGCTACATGCAGTGCCGAACTTTACATTTGGAATGTCAAGTTTATGCTGCAAGAGCGGAAAAATATCCTAGAGAGGTCAGGCATTCTATTCGGCTGTAGAAATCACAATGACATTTATTTTCTCAGCCCTAAGCACATACCGAGTTAGCAAAGGAGTCGTTGCTATTCACACATACTTTCCCTTATTACCTTGGGAAGTGTTATTAATTGGTTAAAAACAGCTTTTCCAGTCTCTTTAAATGAAAAGCTCTCAACAATAGCTCTGCCAACTAGTTGTCCCAGCGACAGTATCCCACCCCTTAAAAGTCATGCTGGAACAGTGAATTGGAGGTTCTCAAGAGAAGTCCAATCTTACCACAGCCTGGCACAGACCTGCAAATCACCATTTTCCTAAGAACACAAAGAAACAATAGTATTGAGGTCTTTTAAATGTATCAACTTTTACTAAGCTTAAATTGAGTCCTCCCAGCCCTGTTGGGTTTTCCTTTTCTGACTACAATGAGAAACATATGTATCTTAATTAAATCATTTTAAAGGGGCGGTCGGCAAATTGACTCAGTAATTGTTGCCACTTGGCAAACATGTTCAATTAAAGTGAGTTCTACAACTTCTAAATCTTCATCTGATTTGTATCCTGAGCATTCTCTGAATTGTCATGTCTGTAAAGTGAAAACGCATGGCTATTTGTTCCTCAGCATCTGCATACTTCAAATATATCTTTTTATCTTGTAGTCAAAGCATAAGGTAATTTCTTCACCTGCAGGAGCACATTGAGTTTCGTTTAGTTGTTGATATGCATCATGTGTAGGTGATTAATATTTTTGGCCATCACAGGAAAGTTACTTTTTTACATTGTTGCATTTGAGGACTTACACAACCTCTTTTCAAAAATACTCAAAAGTCAAAATTAGCATAAATTATTCACAACCCACTGTAAAAGCCTGGAAGCTAAGCTGTGCTGGATACACAAAACCTTCCGACGTGGAACTTAGCCTTTGGAGAAGCCTTCCAACTATTTTTATTGAACATTCAACCTTATTAAACTAAATCACAAAAACAGCCACAAGCCTGAGTCTAAGAGGGGTTTCATGCCACAGAAATGCCTACACTGCTATATAAAACAAAACAGAACTTAAATGATATTTTTATTAAATATGCTTTCTTCAAATTCTTCCTAGGCCTATAGGAAGTAGCTATCCTGAGGTGCTTTTAAGAATGTTGTAACTGATGTTCTTGTGGGACTTCTAACATTAGGAGCAAGGGATGTCTCTGACAGTTTTTTGCCTGCATTTGGGACTTTTTTCCTCCAACTGGGTTGACTTGCCTAACCTTGATATGTGGATTTGTGCCTAGTCTTGTAACTTGCTATGCAGTGTTCAGTGGATACCCTTGGAAGGCCTGCTCTTTTCTGAAGAGAAACAAAGCAAAAATAGATCTAGAGGAGAGGAGAGGACCTGGGGAGGGAGGGAGGAAAACTGCTGTTGGGATATAATGTATGAGAGAAGGAGAAGGAAGAGGAGGAGAAAAAGGAAGAGAAGGAGGAGGAGGAGAAGGAGAGAAAGTTGTTTCATCTCTGGTCTCTTAGACAGGACAGTGGAAAGATTTAAAAGGATTAAAATTTAACTAAATTCATTTCCTATGTTTAAAACAAATAAATTGCAACTAGAAAGATGCTCAGTAGATAAGAGTTCTGTTGCCTAAGTATGGGAACTTGAGCTTGGAACCCAGCAGTATAAAGCTGAGTGTGGCTCTGTGCCTGGAACTTCTAGACTTCGGGGAAGTGAGTACAGGAGGGTCATTCAGACTTGGAGGCCACTAGCCTAACTCCCTGTTCAGTGACAAACCCTTTTAAGGAAGTAAGGTGGAATGTGACAGAACAGGATGGATGATTTCACCCCTCCCCCATCCATATACTTACCCTTAGCACTATTAATTATCTTGCTCCAAACCCAGAGACCAGGGCTAGTATGAAAAATAAAATCCCATCTTTTGTTATAAGTACACTGAGATCTGTGCTCCTATTACACAGGAGCTCGAAGCCCTGTTTGGCCTGAGTCTCTATGAGGACAAGGAAAAACACCGAACAAAATGGACATTGTAGGGGTTGATGCTGGCATTGGTGACCCAATCTTCCCAACAAGAGCATGGCCATCACAAGTACTGGCAGTGTAGATAAGGACCTTCGATGATTGCACAAGGCAGATTCGTTTGCTTTGATGGTTAAAAAGCCACTGTTAGATACTAAAGCTAAGAAATTAGACTAAAGTCTGGTCTTTACCATTTGTGAGGTTAACAAATGACATCATTTACATAAAGATCAAAATGGCAATAACGTCAATATCGTTTACCAAGAAACAGCATGGAAAATCCCAGATTTTGTGTGAGTGCTAGAGGTCTAAACTCTGGTCTTATATAGCAAGAACCTAATCAAATGAGCAGTTTCTCTAGCCCAGTTATTGGATTTCAGACTATATAGTTTTGACCCCATTGAATAATTTTTATGGCCTAAGTTCTCAGATGTGGAAATCTTTGTATCAATAGGTAGGTTTAAACATTCTTATTCTCTCTGGCTGTGCCTTCCATATTCCTTTCTGAAATGATTTGCTTGACAGTGCTGAAATTACAATATGCAAGCCATGTGCTAGTAGTGTAGCTCAGTCATAGAGCACCTGCCCAGCATGCAGGAAACTGTAAGTTGAACCAGGCAGTGGGAAAAAAATCCAGTTCTCAATGCTAAGACGGGCAGGTCTCTAAATGGTCAGTAGAAAAAGGGGGCAGCCATACAGTCACAAGGTCCCTTCTCCAGGCCCTGTTAGCCTCTTCTCAATGCAGACTTGAGACTTCTTTGGGTTTTACTGTCCCATAGATGGAGAAACCAAGATATTCCATGACAAATCCAAATTTACATATCTTTCCACAAATCCAGCCCCACAAAGGATAATAGATGGAAAACTCCAACACAAGGAAGGGAACTACACCCTAGAAAAAGCAAGAAAGTAAACTTTTTTCAACAAACTCAAGAGAAGATAACCACACAAACATAATTCCATCTCTAACAACAAAATAACTGAAAGCAGCAATCACTATTCTTTAATATCTCTTAACATCAATGGACTCAATCCCCAATAAAAAGATATAGACTAGCAGACTGGATATGTAAACAGGACCCAGCATTTTGCTACATACAGGAAATGCACCTCAGTGACAAATTTTTCAAGCAAATGGTCTCAAGAAACAAGCTGAATAAGCCATTCTAATATTGAATAAAATTGATTTTCAACCAAAAGTCATCAAAATGATAAGGAAGCACACTTCATTTTTTTTTTAATTCTTTTTTTAATTGGATATTCTATTTACATTTCAGATGTTATCCCCTTACCCCATTTCCCCACTCCTGCCCAGGAACTCCCTATCCCATCCCCCCTCCTCCTGCTTGTATGAGGATGTGCCCCCACCTACTCCACCACTCCCACCTCCCTACCCTTGAATTCCCCCACAAACAGCATCCAGCCTTCATGGGACCAAGGATCTCTCCCATCTATGCCCGAGAGGGCTATCCTCCCTTGCATATACAGCTGGAGCCATGGGTCTCTCCCTAAGTGCTCCCAGGCTGGTGGTTTAGACCCTTTGGGCTCTGGTTGGTTGATATTGTTGCTCTCCTCATGGGGTCACAAACCCTTTCAGCACAGAAGGACACTTCATAATCATTCAAATAAAAATCTACCAAGAAGACCTCTCAATTCTGAACATCTATGCTCCAAATCCAAGGGCACCCACATTCATAAAAGAAACTTTACTAAAGCTCAAAGCACACATTGCACCTCACACAATAATAGTGGGGGACTTCAACACCCCACTGTAAGCAATGGACAGATCATGGAAACAGAAACTAAATAGAGACATAGTGAAACTAACAAAACTTATGGACCAAATGGACTTAACAGATATCTATAGAACATTTCATCCTAAAACAAAAGAATATACCTTCTTCTCAGCACCTCAAGGTACCTTCTCCAAAATAGACCATGTAATTGGTCACAAAACAGGCCTCAACTGATACAAGAAGATTGAAATAATCCCATGCGTCCTATCAGATCACCATGGACTAAAGCTGGTCTTCAATAACAACAAAAACAA
Source organism: Mastomys natalensis (assembly GCA_021653895.1). Taxonomy (NCBI): domain Eukaryota; kingdom Metazoa; phylum Chordata; class Mammalia; order Rodentia; family Muridae; genus Mastomys; species Mastomys natalensis. The sequence continues at coordinate 1,337,232 of JAJTUV010000298.1, forward strand.
CAGAAAGCCCACATACACATGGAAGCTGAGCAACGCCATAGTCAATGATAACTTCGTCAAGGAAGAAATAAAGAAAAAATTAAAAACTTTTTTTCTAAATTAAACTATTTAATGAAAATGAAGGCACAACTTACTCAAACTTATGGGATACAATGAAGGCAGTGCTAAGAGAAAAACTGATACCTATGAGTGCCTACAAAAAGAAACTGGACAGAATATACACTAGCAGTTTGACAGCACACCTGAAAGCTCTAGAACAAAAAGAAGCAAATACAACCAAGAGGAGTTGACAGCAGGAAATAATCAAACTCAGGGCTAAAATCAACCAAGTAGAAACAAAAAGAACTATACAAAGAATCAACAAGACCAAGAGTTGGTTCTTTGAGAAAATCAACAAGATAGATAAACCATTAGCCAGACTAACCAGAGGGCACAGAGACAGTATCCACATTAACAAAATCAGAAATGAAAAAGGAGATATAATAACAGAAACTGAGGAAATTAAAAAAAATCATCAGATCCTACTACAAAAGCCTATATTGAACAAAACTCAAAAATCTGGATGAAATGGACAATTTTCTAGGCAGATACCAAATACCAAATTTTAATCAGGATCAGATAAACCATCTAAACAGTCCCAAAACAGTCATTAAAAGTCTCCCCACCAAAAAAAAAAAAGCCCAGGGGGATTTAGTGCAGAATTCTACCAGATCTTCAAAGAAGGCCTAATACCAATAATTTTCAAACTATTCCACAAAATAGAAACAGAAGGAACACTACCCAATTGGTTATATGAAGCCACAGTTACACTGATACCAAAACTACACAAAGACCTAACAAAGAAAGAGAATTTCAGATCAATTTCCCTTATGAATATCGATGCAAAAATACTCAATAAAATTCTTGCAAACTGAATCCAAGAACACATCAAAATGATCACTCACCAAGAACAAGTAGTCTTCATCCCAGAGATGCAAGGATGGTTCAACACATGGAAATCCATCAAAGTAATACACTACATAAACAAACTCAAAGAAAAAAACCTAAATGAGAAAACATTTGACAAAATTCAACATCTCTTCATGTTAAAAGTCTCATAAAGATCAGGAATTCAAGGCCTATACTTAAACATAGTAAAAGCAATATATAGCAAAACAATAGCCAACATCAAACTAAACGGAGAGAAACTTGAAGGAATCCCACTGAAATCAGGGACTAGACATGGTTGCCATTCTCTCCCTACCTATTCAATATAGTACTGGAAGTCCTAGCCAGAGCAATTAGATGACAACAAAAGGAGATCAAAGGGATACAAATCAGAAAGGAAGAATCCAAAATATCACTATTTGCAGATGATATGATAGTATTCTTATGTGACCCCAAAAATTCCCCAGAGAACTCCTATAGCTTATAAACAATTTCAACCAAGTGGCTGGATATAAAATTAACTCAAACAAATCAGTAGCCTCCCTCTACTCAAAAGATAAATGCGCTGATAAAGAAATTAGGGAAACAACACCTTTTACAATAGTGACAAACAATATAAAATATCTTGGTGTGACTCTAACCAAACAAGTGATAGCTCTGTATGATAAGAACTTGAAGTCTCTGCAGAAAGAAATTGAAGATCTCAGAAGATGGAAAGATCTCCCATGCTCATAGATTGGCAGGATTAATATAGTAAAAATGGCCATCTTGCCAAGAGTAATCTGCAGATTCAATGCAATCCCCATTAAAATCCCAACCCAATTCTTCAAGAGTTAGAAAGAGCAATTCTCAAATTCATTTGGAATAACAAAAAAACCCAGGATAGCGAAAACTATTCTCAACAATAAAAGAACTTCTGGAGGAATCACGATCTCTGACATCAAGCTGTACTACAGAGCAATAGTGATAAAAACTGAATAGTATTGGTAGAGAGACAGGCAGGAAGATCAATGGAATAGAATTGAAGACCCAGAAATGAACCCACACACTTATGGTCACTTGATCTTTGACAAAGGAGCTAAAACTGTCCAGTGAAAAAAGGACAGTATTTTCAACAAATGGTGCTGGTTCAACTGGAGGACAACATGTAGAAGAATGCAAATCGATCCATTCTTATCTCCCTGTACAAAGCTCAAGTCCAAGTGGATCAATGACTGCTACATAAAACCAGATACACTGAATCTAATAGAAGAGAAAGTGAGGAAAAGCCTTGAACACATGGGCACAGGAGAAAAATTCCTGAACAGAACACCAATAGCTTATGTTCTAAGATCAAGAGTCTACAAATCTGTCCTCTTAAAATAGAAAAGTTTCTGTAAGACAAAGGATACTGTCAGTAGGACAAAATGGCAACCGCCAGATTGGGAAAAGATCTTTACCAATACTACATCTGATGGAAGGCTAATATCAAGTATGCACAAAGAACTCAAGAAGTTAGACTTCAGAGAACCAAATAACCCTATTAAAAATGGGGAACAGAGCTAAAGAAAGAATTCTCAACTGAGGAAACACAAATGGCCTAGAAGCACCTAAAGAGATGTTCAACATCCTTAGTCATCAGGGAAATGCAAATCAAAACAACCCTGAGATTCCACCTCACACCAGTCAGAATGGCTAAGATAAAAAACTCAGGTGATAGCAGATGTTGGCAAGGATGTGAAGAAAGAGGAACATTCCTCCAATGCTGGTGGGATTGCAAGCTGGTACAACCACTCTGGAAATCAGTCTGGCGGTTCCTCAGAAAACTGGACATAGTACTACCTGAGAACCCAGCTATACCACTCCTGAGCATATACCCAAAAGATGCTCCAACATGTAGTAAAGTCACATGTTCCACTATGTTCATAGCAGCCATATTTATAATAGCAGGAAGCTTGAAACAACCCAGATGTCCCTCAACAGAGGAATGGATACAAAAAATGTGGTACGTTTACACAATGGAATACTACTCAGCTATTAAAAACAATGACTTCACGAAATTCGCAGGCAAATGGATGGAATGTGAAAATATTATCCTGAGTAAGGTAACCCAGTCACAAAAGAACACACATGGTATGTACTCACTGATAAGTGGATATTAGCCCAAAAACTCAGAATAGCCAAGATACAGTTCACAGACCACATGAAGCTCAAGAGGAAAGAAGACCAAAATGTGGATGCCTTGTTCCTTCTTAGAAGGGGAAACAAAATACTCACTGGAGGAAATAAGGAGACAGAGTGTGGAGCAGAGACTGAAGAAAAGGCCATCTAGAGACTGCCCCACCTAGGGATCCATCCCCTACATATAGTTGCCAACCTGGGATGCTACTGAGGATGCTGGAACGTGCTTGCTGACAGGACCCTGATATGGTTGTCTCCTGAGAGCCTCTGCCAGAGCTTGACAAATACAGAGGCAGATACTCACAGCCAACCCTTGGACTGAGTGCAGGGTCCCCAATGGAGGAGTTCGAGAAGGGACTGAAGGAGCTGAGGAGCTTTGCAGCCCTGTAGGAAGAGCAACAGTGTCAACCAGCCAGACCCTCTCCACCCAACCCTCCTGCCTGGAGCTCCTGGGTACTAGACCACCAACCAAAGAGTACACATGGAGGGACCCATGGCTCTGGTCCCTCCATGTGTGGCAGAGGATGGCCTTATTGGACATCAGTGGGAGGAGTGGCCCTTTGTCCTGTGGGGGTTTGATGTCCCAGTATAGAGGAATTCCAGGGCAGGAAGGCAGGAGTGGGTGGGTGGGTGGGTGGGGGTGCACCCTCATAGAGGCAGGGGGAGAGGGGATCGGATAGGAGTTTTCTGGAGGGGAGACCTAGAAAGGGGATAACATTTGAAATGTAAATAAAGAAAATATTTAATAAAATGAAAAAAAGGAGAAAAATGAAAAACTACGGTATAAAGGTGAGGCGATATTTCCCATACTAACTATATCTTATGTCGGATGTTGTTTTGTCTGAGTCTGTGCAACACACCTACCAGCTGTCTGCTCTAGATGACTTGGTGATGTGAATAATGTCAAGAGTTTTATAAGGTTGGCTGATTTTACTTGCTTAAATGAGGCCTTACCATATCCCCCAGGCCGCTTTTATGATCTTATGCTTCAGACTCTTGAATATCTGTGTATGGCTGGCATATTGTAATCTTAGCATTGTCAAACAAATCATTTCAGAGAGAAATATCAAGGGCACAACTCTAGAGAATAACAATGTTTACACTTACCTTTTAATGCAAGTATTTCCACGTCGGAGAATTTAGTCCATAGAAATTATTCAATGGGGTCAAAACTACATAGTCTGAAATCCAATGACTGGGCTAGAGAAATGGCCCATCTGATTAGGTTCTTGCTACATAAGACCTGAGTTTAGATCCTTAGCACTCACACCAAAGACTAAGGCTGGTGATGTGTGGCTGTACCTGGACTCTGGGTTGTGGAGGGTAGAGCAAGATTGATCCTTGAAGCTCACTGAATAGCTAGTCTAATTAAACTGAATAATTTACTCCAGGCTTAATGATCTCTCAAAATGTTGTCTGAAAAACATTTGTTGAGCTGACCTCAAGCTGTACTACAGAGCAATAGTGATAAAAACAAACAAACAAACAAACAAACAAAAAAACAAACAAACCCTGCATGGTATTGGTATAGAGACAGACAGGTTGATAAATGGAATGGAATTGAAGACCCAGAAATAGAAATAAACCCACCCACCTATGGACACTTGATCTTTGACAAAGAAATCAAAACCAATCAGTGGAAAAAAAAAAAAGAAAGCATCTTCAACAAATGGTGCTGGTCTAATTGGCAGTCTGCATGTAGAAGAATGCGAATTGATCCATATTTATCTCCATGTACAAAACTCAAGTCCAAGTAGATCAATGAACTCCACATAAAACCAGATACACTGAATCTAACAAAAGAGAAAATGAGAAAGAGCCTCGAACACATTGGCACAGGGGGAAATTTCCTGAACAGAACATCAATGGTTCAGGCTCTAAGATCAACAATTGATAAATGGGACCCCATGAAATTGAAAAGCTTCTGTAAGGCAAAGGACACTGTCACTAGGACAAAACGGCAACCAACAGATTGGGAAAAGATCTTCACTAATCCTACATCAGATAAAGTGCTAATATCCAAAATATACAAAGAATTCAATAAATTAGACTCCCCAAAACCCCAAATAATCCAATTAAAAATGGTGCATAGAGCTAAACAGAGGAATCTTGAATGGCTGAGAAGCACTTACAGAAATGTTCAACACCCTTAATCATAAGGAAAATGCAAATCAAAACAACCCTGAGATTCCACCTTTCACCAAACAGAATGTCCAAGATCAAAAACTCAAGTGACAGCACATGCTGGCAAGGATGTGGACAAAGAGGAACACTCCTTCATTGCTGGTGGGATTGCAAACTGGTACAACCACCCTGGAAATCAGTCTGGTGGTTCAGCAGAGAACTGAAAATAGCTCTACCTGAAGACCCAGCTATACTACTCTTAGGAATACACCAAAAGATGATCCACCATACCACAAGGACATGTGTTCCTCTATATTTATAGCAGCCTTATTTGTAATAGCCAGAACCTGGAAACAACCCAAATGTCCTTCAATTGAAAATGTGACTCATTTACATAATGAATACTATTTAGCTATTAAAAATGAGGACGTCATGAATTTTGCAGGCAAATGGATGATAGAACTAGAAACTGTCATTCTGAATGAGGTAACCCAGACCCAAAAGGACATGCATGGTATATACTCACTGTTAAGTGAATATTAGCCAAAAAAAAAGTTCAGAATAACCATGTTACAACCCACAGGTCACAGGATGTTTAACAAGAAGGAAGGCCCACGTGTGGATACCTGAAACTCACTTAGAAGGCACAGGAGGCAGGAGGAGGGAGGAAACAGGGAGGAAGAGGGAAGGGGAGAAGAAAGGATGGGCAGGATCAGGTATGGGGAGAGACATGGGGAATGTCCAGAGGGCCAGGAAAATGTTGAAATATGCAGCAGTGGGGCTCAGGGGGAACTTCTAGAAAGTCCCAGAGACCTCCATGTGAGAGGCTATCAGGACTCAATGGGGATGACATTAGCTGAAATACACAACAGTGAAGCAATGGAACCAGAAGAGACCACATTCAGTAGATAGACATGGCCCTGAGGCAGGGGGCCACCCACCCATCTTCAAATATTTAACCTAGAATTATTCCTGTCTAAAAGAAATGGAGGGACAAAATGGAGCAAAGACTGAAAGAAGGGCCACCCAGTGACCAGCCCAACTTGGGATCCATCCCATGGGCAGGCACCAAATCCTGACACTATTACTGAGTCCATATTGTGCATGCAGACAGGAGCCAGGCATGGCTGTCCTCTGAGAGGCTCTACCAGCAACTGACTGAGACAAATGCACATATTTACAGCCAATGAATGGATTGAGGTTGAGTTAGAGGAAGGACTGAAGGAACTGAAGGGGATGGCAACTCCATAGGAAGAACAACAGTGTCAACAACTGGACCCCTTAGGGTTTCCAGAGACTAAGCCAAAAATCAAGGAGCATACATGGGCTGGTTCCTGGCCGAGGTCACCTGTGTAGCAGAGGACTGCCTTGTATGACCTCAGTGGGAGAGGATGCGCTTAGTCCTGTGGAAACTTGATGCCCTAGAGGGAGGGATGCTGGTGAGGTTGAGGTGGCAGTGGTTCAGCGGGTGGGGAATCACCCTCTCAGAGGCAGGGGTGGAGGGTGGGGTAAAGAACTCGAGGAGGGGAGACCAGGAGGGGGGACAACTTTTAGAATGTAAATAAATAAAATAAATTAAGAAAAAAACCTGAACAGGATCTTAAGTTTAGCAAAAAGAAAAAAAGAAAAGGAACAAAAGAATAAAACCCATTGTTCCTCAGTCCTAATCAGTTATTCCTCCAATATATAAGTAAAAACCATCAGCTCCCTGCTGCCTTTCATCCATATCGGCTTGTTTTGCAGAGCCAAGTTCCTTCATGCCTAGTCATTTCAGAAAACGTAGGAAGATCTATGTATTCCTTTAATAACTGCAAACACCATTCCATAAAAAAGCAGTCTCTATGCATTCTGGTTTGCTTTAAATGCTCTTGAAAATGGATATGATTATTCTTAATTTTATAGATGTTAAAAACAAGAGCCCAATACTTGCCAAATCTCCTGTGCAGTAAGGGGAATGTATAGAATTCAGTGTCAAGTCTGACAAGAGCCAAACACCTGCTGTATGCAGAAGTCACTTTGGTTACTATTTAAAATGAGTCAGAAAGGCTTGCACACACAGAGCTCATTGTCACATGGAGGAAAGTGTGCAAAGACACAGAAGAAGTAACATTCTTGATCTAACAATAACGGAACACAATTCCAGCCACCAAATACATCATTGTCAAGCAACTCATGAGGCAGCAATCCCAGAATACATGAGAAGTAGCAGACACACTGACTCTGAGGCAGATACATACATTTGTTTGTCTTTTGTATTGCAAAGTGTACAAAATACATGACTTTACCTATTTTATTTCAATGGGGGATGAAAATTAAATGATTTTTCAAACATGTTTTCCTACAGTTGGGATTTGAAATAACTTCAGTAAAAACAGATATAACATGAAATCATACCTGAATGAAAGCAAAAACAAAGACCATGTTGTTTATTTGACAATCTCCAAAGCTATTCATATGTATATATATATTAATATATGAATATATATTTATATTGATGTATGTGTCAACATACTTATGAGAAATTCTCAGCATGACCATTTAATCTTGAGAGAAAGTTTTCTATCATTACTGGAGAAAGCTGAGGACAGCTAGATTAAAATTGTTACACAAGATAGAAGGAGGTTTTGATGAAGTGCCACTTTAAACTTTAATTATTCAAAGAAATCCAATCATTTATGAGTCCTATTCAAGTACAGGAACAAACTACATAAGAACGAAATTAGACATAGACCTGTCGTTCCAGGCGCTCACGCAGAGAGGCAAGGACATTGTGAGTTTAAGGACAAGGTTGATAAAAACAGTAAAACCCTGCCTCAAAAATAAGCAAGCAAGGCATGCAGGTGCTTGCTCATTATCCCAGCACTGGGGAGGCTGAAGCATGAGGATCATAAGTTTTAGGCTAGCCTGAACTACATAGAAAGATGGCCCCCCAACTCCAAACCTACCAGAACAACAACAAAACCCTAAAATGAGCACAAGCCAGGCCAAAGGGAACAGAAAGCCTGGGCTTGGGAAAACAGTTTGAAAGAACAAATCTCCTTGGGCAGATTCCTCAGTCCTTCAAGACAGGAATGATATTAACATAGGATCAACTATTCATTTAGAGTCACACAGATTGCCACTACTGTTAAATTTACTGTTAAATAACTCTGGCATTATTGCCCACAATCTCTTTGCAGAAATGACTCAAAATCATCAGTGGAATGTACTTAGAATTCAGACTGAGATGAACATGTCCTAATTAACATCTCTCTGTAGGAAAAAAAAATGAAGCAGCTATTTCACTTCTGATAATATTCTTCGAAAGCAAGCAAACTGACCAGAAATGATTATTCCAGGTGTCACTGAAAACAGGAACAACTAAACAGGTATTGACTCAGTTCTATATGATACACAACATTTTAAAAATGTGGCCAATAAACCAGGTTTCTGGGATCCAGAAATCCTTTGTGATCATTGAACAAATTGTCAGCCACAATAGAGCCTTAAGGAACAGAACAACTATAGACCATTTTACTTTGAGCCTTGGGGGCCGAACCCAGTGCATCATGCACCCTAAGCAAGGGCTCTACCACTGAGTTACATCCCCAGGCTGCAAGCACACAAAACTGAATATGCACCAAGGTTGGCAAGAAGAAAGTTTAGTATCTTTAGAAAACATAAAATGAAATTCAGTCACGAGTCACATATAATTAAGTCATAGTCATGAACCACATGGAATTAAGCCAAGTGCCCTCAGGTTTACTGGCTGTGCTAATATTCTTATATGGTGGCATCCAGAACTAATGAACAACACACAGCCACTTTCTTAGCATGTATTTTCCCCTCTTGAACTAAGAACACTGTAGGCTGAAGCAACCAGGAAATTCAGTGAGAACTTTTAGACAATCTGTATTTAATTGATTATAAAATATGTGGACATCCTGCTAATCACACTTGTAACTTCAGACTAATATTTATGAACTCTAATTTAATAGTTTGTGATGTTCTTTTTCCTAACGCTTTCTCAGAAAACAGAAAATAATAATATCTTAAGTAATGTGATTTGCTTGAAATTTCTTCTTAAAACAGATATCATGATTTCTAATCTTAGGCAATGCAGTTGATGTATAATAATAACTTGATGATTATTATAAAATTGTATTATAAAAACATGCTTTAAATGTCATTAATTATATATGATATTTTCTGTAAAAGTTTGGAATCTGAAGATCCTATCAATATTTGCATGGTAAAGCTCCGTATTTTTTAAGTATTTTAAATGTTATACTCTCCTGGCTGGGCTTCATAAATTCAAGACTAAAAAACAAAGATAAACTAGCAATACAGTCTGAATTTCTAACACTTGAAGTCAAAGCACCCTGATTTATTTAGAAAACTCAAAAAGAAAGAAGCCAAAAGCACAGCGCCCAAGGTGTCAGAGTGATCTGGAACAAGTGCCTGCTCCCAGCCAGAAAAGCATTTTTTCTCCCCATCAAGTTCCTTGACCCAAGCTCCCTTCCCTAGCTACTAATGGGCTACTAATGGAATCTCAGCAAGATGAAGTTTAAAACTAGAGTTACTGTTTTAATTCCTTAATCCACCTCAGTAGTCAAACAAACACAATTTATATGATATTTCCGGCGAAGACAAGAAAGGCTTTTTTTTTTGTTTTTTTGTTTTTTTTTTTTTACACAGGAAAGCAGCTAGCACAATTGTAGTTTGGGCTCATTAAAACGTTGCTGTTCTCTACAAAGTCCACAGTTCATCAGGACAGCCCCCCCCCGCCCCCGCCCCTGCCCCAACGTCTGCCTGCTTACCCCAGGAATACGGGATTGAGTCTGAGAAGACACCAACTGCCTGTCAAGCATGCCAGACCGATTCCAACAGTGCGCAGAACGCCGGAGAAATATTTCTACAGGCGCAAGGACCAGGTACCAACTAAAGGTGGCTTTGCCTCGCCGGGCAGATCAGGAGCATACCACGAACTCCAGTTTTCCCTGAAGTTTGAGATGTGTAATCTTAGTCAGTATGACTTCATGACTTTCTAACGTACTTCAGATGTCAAAAGCTCTCTCTGATTTCAGGACCACTTCAAGCAAGGCAGAGGAGTCCATCACAGTCAGTTAGCAAGTGCCAAGTGGGAGGGTCTTTCTCTACTTTGAATTACGTCAGCTGGCTCAGAAGAGAGACGCCTGTAAACTTGTCAAAGCAAAGTAACACTTCATTAATATCAGATGCATGCCTTCGGGCTGCACTGGCCACAACAGGGCTTTTAAAGCTACTTTCTGTGGTATAGAACAATAGATTGCACAACCGGATGTGCTGTCAGCATTAACTACTGTCCTGAAAAGTCTTGGAGAAAAGTGAAAACATTTTTATTCTCCTAACCCGATGAAGAAAGACTTTTCTTTTAAATTCATGAAAGTAGTTTTTTTCCTCTCTCTTGTCTTCTAAGTTCTCCGAGCTCATAATTACATTTGCAGTCAGATACTGCTTGGATAAGTAGATTTTTATCTAAAATCGAAGACACTTTTCAATCCAGGTGTGGTGGCCTAAAGTCCCAGCACTCAGAGACTAAGGTAGGTCTGTGAGTTTAAAGCAAGCCTGGGTTACCCAGTGGAAGCCTGTGTTACAAAACCAGACCCGACCTCAAACTCCAGCAACAAGAAAAGCCAACCAACCAAACCAGAAGTCACTCACACTTTACAAAAGGGAAGCAATTACTGCTGTGCCCTGAGGTCCCACGGGACAATGCCTATTACAAAGAGTTAATATCTAGGAAATATAAACCAGGTGGCTCAGTAGGGGAGAGTCCAGCTGTCCTGTGAAGGCCTGAGTTCAAATCTCTAGCCCCACGTGGAAGGCAGCCAGTGACTGCATGCCTGTAATTCCTGCAGAGTTGCTGGCAGAGGTGTAGACAGGCAAATCTCTGGGGCTCTGTCAGCTACCCCATAGCTCCCCTGAGAAAACCCAGGCCAAAGAGGAAGGCAGAGAGTGACAGTGGCAACTGCCAAGCTACAAGCTAAAGATGTTTTTTCTAGAAGCTTCAATTTGAATTTAGTGACAAGGTCTCACTAAATTGTTCAGGCTAGCCATTTAGTCACTCTGTAAGCTCAGCCTCCAAATAGCTAGGATTATAGATTTGGGTACTGGACTAGATGTTTCTTACTTGTAAATACAACAACAACAACAAAATCCAAACCAGAAAGGCATTTTGTGACATAAAATGAACATTATGAAGTTTCTATTTAAGTTCACTAATAAAGATTTATGAAGACATGGCCACCCCCCCCTTTTTTTAACATTTTATTGTGGATGTTTTAGCCTTACAGAAGAGTAGAATAGTGACAGGGTGCTGTGTGACTCACAAAGCTTTCAAAATTTCATATGGATGCTCCAGAGAAGCTTGACAGCCCCTGACAACAACCATAGGTGACAGGTCCGTTTGGTGCACCCCTGGGACATAGCTCTGTACCATGTCACTCCATTTATATAAAATCATCAAAATGAAGAACAGTCCAGTGGCTTCCAGGACTTAGGTATGGCGAGGTGGCTTTAAAGCTGCAGCCTAAGAGGTGACCTGATGCTAAAGTTGTAGGGGCTCACACCTTGGATTCTACATTCACACAATTCAGTAGCCAGATACTTCTGTCTGTGGGTTCAGCACCTATAGAATCAGCTAACCATTTGAAGAATGTTGCACCTATACTGAACATGTACTTTTTAGATAAAAATTTAATAAAAATTTACAGTAAGTCCCTAATTGTTCCCTATTATTTACAATAAGTTCCCTAAGTCATCATACTATTAAGAACATTACAATGTGTTGAGTGTTATTAGCAATCCACAGGTGCTGTACAGTATATGTATACTTGGGCAACACAAGGCTGTTATACATAAAGACTTCAGTATCCATGGGTTTTGGTATACAGGAGGCTCTAGGTTCCAATCACTTTGGATACTGAGATCTGATACTACATACCCAGAGTCAACATTACATATTACCAAGTAGGTAGTTAGGTACAATCTTCATGGCTGCAGTGGGCTTTTAGCAAAAACTAGAAATGACATAAATAGAAAAACAAGTGAACAAACTGTGACCCACGATTTTGTAGTGAAAGCAAATGACCTAGATTCTACAAGTTAAGTACATGTTAAGGCCTGTGTAACTGTTGCCTATCAATCCAGGCATTTTATGCTGTTACAAGGAAACTTTTTCATATGCTCTTACTACTATTACACGGAAACTTTCCCATATACTGTTACTAGGAATTTCTTCATGCCTGTAGTAACTGTTAGCCCAAAGTCTGTTAGGTTCTATGCGTTGGTGTTCTGAGAAACCAATCACAATAGAGGTCATTTAGAATTGCTATGTATAGTTAGCCAAAATAAACTTGGACTCAAGACCTCCATGAAAATTGACACCCTACTTGGCAGAAAGAGACATGGACATGGGTACCTGACATCCTGGTTGACAAGTTGGGATATGAATGTTATGCAAGTTAAGTCTCCCTGCTGCAATTGAATAACCCACCCAATAAGGACAGGATAAGTGCACTACAAAGACATGTTCCTAAGAAAGTCCCTATCCCTAATTGCTGATTGGTAGAATAAATTGGCACAGATGCTTGTGGGTTTCAGGCTTAAAAGCTCTGTGGGATTGGGGTTGCAGTCTAGTTCCTGAGTCTAGATTATGTCCCTGATCAGTCCGTTCAGGAGTGAATGCTCAATAAACTATCCCTGTCTGACTGAGTTCAGTGTACATGTGGTTTGTAGGGCCATACCCGAGTATGTACAATCCTACAACCATACAGAGTAGTACAATCCTAGCAACCCGTGTGTACAGCTGTGCCCTTTTCTCTATAGCCAATCCACGATGCATGTGTATAGCTGTGCTCTCTTCTCGATAGTCAACCTACGCTGTCTCTTGGAAGCCACCAAGCTCACAAGTATGAGGTTCTCTCTCATTGAAATTTTACAGCTATTTCTCTGATAAATGATGTTCAATACCTTTTTCAGCACCCAAAGGGACTCTACCCAGCCTGAGCATGGCAAACATGGCTCTAGCAGGGTCTTGCCCTTCTCTTCCATTCCCTCTGCCTTGCTAAAAACCATGAGATTAAATTCCTGAAGTTAACCACCAAGGTTCATTTTCTTATTTGGCCACTTCCTCCTCCTGAGGGTGAAAACCAAGGTCTAGCTATCAAGGTAATGAAGTCCAGCAATCAAAAGCCCCCTTTGGCTCACCTGATTAACATGTCAAATTAAAATTAAACACTTCATCCTAACACAGGGTTTCCCCTTTTACCTTTATAAACTGCCATTTTCCTATGGGTCATGTCTGTCTCCTCTCTATCTAGAGACAGTCCTTTGTGTCTCCTCCAGGACAAATACCACTTCTCTCTCTCCCTTGCTACTTCTGATTCTCCCTCATTCTTTATCTCCTGTTTTTTGTTTCTTAGATACTGCCCATTGTCCCTTAGGGCAAATACATCTCCTTTGTGCCCAGAATGTGGTTTTGAGGTGTTCTGAGGGGATACCAATCCCTACATCACCCATTGAGCATTTTTATGTCTTTGTAGTGTCTATGTTTTGTCTAATTTTTAATTGAGCTGGGTTGTTTTTTTTTTTTTTTTGAGCTGTGATTATTTTTTTTTAGCATATCTTGGATGTTAATCTTCTAACAACTATATGGCTTGTAGTACGTTCCCCAGGCGCTTTTCATGTAGGTGACTGTTTTGTTTGCTGAGAAGAGATTACTTTGCTTGCTGTAGTCTCACTTGCTGAGTGTTGCTTTCTACTTCTCTAAGTTTTTGGTGTGAGATTCAAAATAATCATCACCAACACCAGTATCAGAAAACTCATTTCTCATGCTTTCTTCTAGCTTTATGGTTTCAGATTGCATGATGAGTGCTGAAGTTCATTTTTAATGGATTTCTCTAAGCATTGGAAAATGAAGGTTCACTTTTATCTCACTGTGTGGATATACATCAAACATAATGTTGCATATCTTAATTTATATTAGTGCTAAGGGTCAAATCTAGAACCTTATACGTACATGCTAAGCAAGTCTTCTATCATCAGCCTATACCCTAACCTTTCTCAAAGGTTTTAATTTATTTTTGATTTATTCATCTTATGTATATATATATATGAATATTTTACCTGCATGTATATATGTGTGTACCATGCATGCTCCTCATGCCCAAGGAGGCCAGAAGAGGGTACTGGATTTCCTGGATTTGGAGTCAAAGATGGTTGTGAGTTACTATATGAGATCTTGGAATTGATCTCTTTGCACTGTAAAAGCAATGTGTTCTTTGGAGCCCCCTCTACAGCCTCTCAATTTTTTTTAAATGTTGGCATAAAGTTTCCAAGTATGCAAAAAATTGTATGTACTTTATGCAGGTGGCAAAAAAGCCAACCCACCCCACCCCCCCAAAAAAAAAAAAAAACAACTCACAATGGTTGCGGCAGCACATAAAAAACCTGTGCAGGCCCAAGCCAGACTAAATCAAAGCAAGGAGAGGGAAGATGGGTACTGATTCCAACCCAAAGCTATGGCATTACTGGCAAGTTTTGGGGGGAAGAGAGAGAGATGGGTGGGGGGAGAGAGAGAGAAAGAGAGAGAGAGAAGAGAGAGAGAGAGAGAGAGAGAGAGAGAGAGAGAGAGAGAGAGAGATCTAAGAATATGGTCCTCGGGAAACTGACCACTCTCCAGTAGAAGATCACACATCACACATCCAAGAGTATTAGTGCAGCATAAAACTGCTCTTGGAGGTTTATAAAAAAAAGATACAACATGAGTGGGTGGAGAAAGAAATAGTGAATTGGGAAGAATTGGGAGAAAGAGACAAACATCATCATCAATATATGCTTGTGTGGAACTCTCAAATAACTAATAACAACTTAATTATATATATATATATATATATTATATGAAGATAATATATAAAAAAGAATATTCATAGGTTTTGTATAACAGTTTCCTTCCAAGTTGAAAAATTCCACCCTGCAAAGGAACTCTTTAAGCAGGGAGAAAACAACTCAAAATAACTTCAGGATGTCCCTGAATCTGAGGAGATTCATTAGGACCCTCCCTCCCATAGTAAACAATAAAGCTTTTGAAAGTTACTCCCAGATAAGCCAAACAGTAAAGAAGAGGACTTTGAGACCAGACCAACTGTCCAGACAAAGCCATAACCAGTTGACCTGCCTGTCCGTTTAGACCTGAGTCTCTTGGAAGGAACACTCTCCAACATGTGAGCTGCTTGTAGGCTGCACAGTGTGTTCCACTTTCTCAGGTTTTATTCGCTGTTGTCTATGCAGGGGTGGACCTTAGTCAGCTGTCTTTGAGTCATTTTTGCTCCTGTAAGTAACCTCAATTAAACTCATTGGTTCACCAAGCTGGGCTTTGATGGTGTCCATATTTTAGTCTGTGGTGGGCTTGGTAGATGTGTTCAGTAGACATGTTGGGTTTCGACAGGAAATGTTTTGTCACAGAACAATAGAATAGTGATTATCTTTCCAGAGGAATATATTTGGGGATAGGGAGGGCAAACTTTA
The DNA here is from genome assembly GCA_021653895.1 of Mastomys natalensis. Classification (NCBI taxonomy): domain Eukaryota; kingdom Metazoa; phylum Chordata; class Mammalia; order Rodentia; family Muridae; genus Mastomys; species Mastomys natalensis. The sequence continues at coordinate 1,352,991 of JAJTUV010000298.1, forward strand.
TATTGTTTCTTAATTAGGCATAACTATATGATTGAATAACATATTAGTATCTATAATTTGTATTCTAAAATATTAAATGGTAGAAAATTAGGAAACACTGTTAAAAGATTCATGGCATATAAATTGCTAGAACCCTAAAATATCTGGGAGAATATGAGACTTCTTTTCCCTTCCTCTCTCCCTCTTTGTCTTCCTCTCTTCTCTCTTCTGTCCCCACCCTACTCCCTTTCTGAGGAGGGGTCTTGCTGGGTTTACCAGTCTGCCCTGAAACTTTTTAAGTAGTCTGGAACTTCTGAAACATTTGTCTCCACCTCTGCAGCACTGGCACCAGTGTTGAAATCCACTGTTGTGTGCCATCGAACATTTTAATTAGATAACATGTACAAATATGATGGTAAGTGGACACAAAATACATAATCAATCTTTCCCTTTACAGTAAAAAATTTTACTTTTAAAGTTTTAGTAAAAAGCTTGTAAGAAATTATGAATATTAACTGTTATTTTGGTTTGTGTACTTCTTTTCTTTTATACATTTAGTACTTTTCAAACCTTTTTTTTTTTTTTTTTTTTTGGTTTTTTCGAGACAGGGTTTCTCTGTGTAGCCCGGGCTTGTCCTGGAACTCACTCTGTAGACCAGGCTGGCCTCGAACTCAGAAATCCGCCTGCCTCTGCCTTCCAAGTGCTGGGATTAAAGGCGTGCGCCACCACCGCCCGGCTCAAACCTTTCTACAATAGGTCTGTGTTACTATTTCAACCTATCTAACCTATCTATCTATCTATTACTATCTATCTATCTATCTATCTACCTACCTACCTACCTATCTAATCTTTCTACTTTTATTAAATAGATATTCTTTTCTCACACAATATAATCTGAGTATAGTTTCCCTTCTTTCTACTCTTCTCAGTTCCTCTTCAACTCCTCTTCAATCTGAATCTACTCCCTTTTTGTCTTTCATTAGAAAAGAACAGGCAGGCTGTATAAATGGCTCAGCAGTTAAGAGTACTCACTGTCTGCTATTCTAGAGGTCCTGAGTTCAATTCCCAGCAACCATGTGGCTCATAAGCATTTATAATGGGGTATGATGTCCTCTTCTGGCATGCAGGTATAACTTGCAGATAGAACACTCAGATACATCAAATAAATAAAAATACATTTAAAATAAGAACAGAACAGGCTTCTAAGATAACAGCAAAACATGACAAAAATAAAGTATCAGAAGACAAATAACAACAAAAACAACAACAACAACAAAAAAACAAAAACAAAACAAAAAAACCCTATCATTTTGAAGTTGGAAAAGCCAAACCAATAGGAAAATAAGAGAGCCCAAGAGAAGGCATAAGAATCAGAGACCTACTTGTCTCACATTCAGGAATCCCAGAAAAGTATTAAACTAGAAGCTATTATATATAAGCAGATGTGGTGCAGACCCATGTAGACCCTGTGCTTGCTGTTTTAGTCTCTGTGAGTTCATATAGCTCTGCTCATTTTTAAGACATTTTCCCCCCCAGAGGATAATTTGTGTTTCTATGGAAGCAGACAGTAAACTATAGAAATCCTATAGAAATACAAATGACTTTGCCAAACAGGATGAGTCTGGCTGGCAGAATGCAAATGCCTTTGGTTTATGTGAAAAATAGCCCTCAAAATTGTGACTTTATAGACCTGTAGGGTATTAACACTTCAAATATAATGGTCTTAACCATGCATTCATTCTTTTGATGGTTCCAAGTCTAATATTTCTCTAAAAAAATCTTTCCAATTAGTTTGTTCATTCTGCTGGTTCCCTCAAGTAAAAAAAAAAAAAGCCAAACAATCAAGCAGCCAATAACAAACCAGCCAACCCACCAGCCAGCCAACCAGCTAGCCAATAAACCAGCCAACCAACTAGCCAGCCAGCTAACCAACCAACCAACCAACCAACCAACCAACCAACCAACCAACCAACCAACCAGCCAACCAGTCAGCCAGCCAGCCAGCCAGCCAGCTAACCAGCCAATCAACCAACCAACCAACCAACCCACCCACCCACCCACCCACCCACCAACCATCTATTCAACCAACCAACCAACCAACCAACCAACCAACCAACCAACCAACCAAACACAGCCACAAGGGTAAGCCTCCATGTGGCATGGCCCCAAGGACCACATGTCCTGAAGAACTTCATGCTGTTATAGAGTTCTGCTCTGCTTGCTACTCTCACATTCCTCTTAATCTAAGAATTATGTGAAAATTCTAAGGGGGCTTGCTTCTGGTTCCTTACTGGGGCAGTATCTCTGTCGCTCACAGTAATAATGCCTGACCTCTTTCAGGCATTTCTGCTGGAGCAGATTAATGATTCAAACACCACCCTAGAGAAGAACTTAGAGACGTAGACTGTTAGCAATGACCACCACCCTTAGAAAACATTTGGAAAAATAAGGTTGTTAGTAATGCTAGGTTGAAAGGTTTTTTTCCCTACTGGCTCTGATGTAGGAAATCTTAGGGAAAAATTTGAAGCTCAGAAAGGCACACTCTTATTAGTAAACCTTGGGATCTTTCATGGTCAGGGAGCAAGAGCAATGGCAGTGCTGGCTGACATTACCATCACTGAGGCTGGACTGCTGATGCCTGATGTATTCATTTTTGCCCTCAGTTTCCTGATATGATTTAGTAAGAATTGCTGATAAGTAGATATGCATTCTGAGGATTTAAGGTAGATATGACTGATTTTTATACCAAAGTTTAGATTTGTGATTTTTTAAAAAAGATTCTTACAAGATTACTTTTAAGGATAAATAATAAAATAATTACTCCTTTCTTTGTAACTGCAATATGCTCCCTGCCAATAAGAGAAACTGACTGAGAAAACTACCTTGCTTGCTTACACTTTGTTAATCCATAACCAGTTGCTTAGCTACCATGTATGTGGGTTTGGGGGAATAATTTGTGTTCTTTACTTGTACTATGTAATGTTTATTTCTTGTAGAAGTATTGGGGAACACATTGTTTGTTTTTTTTTTCATAATCATTCACTAGAAGAAAATTAAATTGTAATCACATCCAAACTTTATGCTGCTTAGAAAGATTTTGCTGGGACATATAAGCTATGAAAGAAAGAAAAAATGGTAGAGGGCTGGAACATTTTTCCTTCCATCCATCAACTATGTGTATGTATGGATATCTGTAAGGTTTGTGTAAATGGGGGCTGTAACACTGTTCCTTCCATCCATTAATTATGTATATGCATATGTGTAAGGTTTGTGTGAGTGGGGGTTGGTCCATTGTTCCTCCCACCCATCAATTATGTGTATGTACGTATATATGTAACGGTTGTCTGGGTGTGTGTTGGAATTTGCTCCATCCATCAATTGTATGTATGTATGTATGTATGTATGTATATGTATATGTTATATGAAATGCTTAAAGTCTGTTTGCTGGAGCTTTGCTATAACCATTCCATGTCTGAATGTGTCTGTCTATTCTATGTCTGTCTGTAGGTCTGTATACATGTATTGATGTGTGAAAGTCTGTATGCATGTATGAATATATTTGTGTGCATGAAGTTATTGTACTCTGCCTTTTGTTTCATCCACTCAGTGTATGTGTGTGTGTGTGTGTGTGTGTGTGTGTGTGTGTGTGTGTGTGAATTTTCTCTCTTTTCTTCTCAAGGAGTTAAAACAGTTCATGGTTTTGCTGCTGGCCACAGGAGTGTCAGCATCAATAAATTAAGCTTTGTTCTCTCAAAGAAAAATCTGCCTAGTGACTTCTCTAATCACTGGCTGCCATTGGCAGCATTCCCTCTAGGTATCAGAATCCACCCTTGTTAGAGACTCTAAGCAATGACCCCCAACATCTCCAGCCTCAGTTTATACACCACTTGGGTGCCAAAGCTGGTCATTGGAAGATCATAAACAAAAGCACTAAAGATGGCGCATGAACACAGAGAAATGAAAGCAGGAAGGGGGAAAAGGAGGGGTCATTTAAGGGACCTGCACACAAGCAGGTGATAGAGACAAGGTAAGTTATGGTTTGCCATGCCTAAAGCCAGCAGGAATAGGAAATTCAAGATAATTTGGTCCCTTTCCAGTCGGAGGAAAAACAACAAAATCAACAACAAAAACCCTTCAAGTCAGAAAAATAAATCCCTACCAAATAGCAAATATTGGCTTTTTATACTTGTGGCAAAATTTCAATTCAGATATCCATAATTTAGGGGGATACAGAAAATATACAGCTACATTAGAGAATCAATAAACTAAAACTAAGATTTTTTTTCCTCCAGGAATAAATCCAATTTTCTGGTTATAATTTATTTTCATTGTTAACTATTAGAAAATAAGACAACAAAAATATCAAGTAAGAGCAGCAGCAACAAAAGACTTACCACTGCCTTCCCCTGGGTTCCTAATCCACAGACATGGGGTCAGACTCCAAAGGATGATTGCCAGATTACACAAAACATCTAGCACACATCTGCCATATCAGAGTTTCCAAATAAATGTCAGCTTCCTTTGTATAACGGAGTGATTCTCCACTGGGGGTGAGTTTGCTCCCCAGGAGACATTGAGCAATATCTAGAACCATTGTTGATTGCAACAGGGAAGGGTGGATAGTTTACTGGCACTTAGCTGGGAGAGGTGAAGGATGCTGCTGACATCCACAATACAAAACACAGTGATCCACGGCTGTATGCTCACAGTGCTAAGATAAGAATACCGTGGCAGAAAGAAAGGTGTCCTTTTTTTTTTGTTTTGTTTTTTTGTTTTTTTTTGAGACAGGATTTCTCTGTGTAGCCTGGGCTGACCTGGAACTCACTCTGTAAACCAGGCTGTAGACTCAGAAATCTGCCTGACTCTGCCTCCCAAGTGCTGGGATTAAAGGCGGTGGCCACCATTGCCTGGCTGAAAGGTGCCCTTTGTATCAATGCTGCTAGTGAGAGACACTCTCAGTCAAAACCAAAGACAACAGCTCTTGAAATGCAAATCATTTCTAGATCTGCAGCAGGTTGTCTCAGAGTGGTAAACAGCTTGGAGAGAAGATGTGGAGGATTAAGGAAAGTACAATGCTGTGGTCTGAAGCAACTCTGTGGATATGCTCTGTGAGTAGAGGTGAAGTCTACCGGGGCCACTGTCAGAGTTTAGCTGAAGCACAGGAGAGCCTGGATCCTCAGGGGAACTTTCAGACCAATAATATTTTGCCTTAGCTACTTTCCAAGTCCCTTCCAGCTCCCCACCCCATTCTCCCAGCCCCAGCTCCAACTCATCCATGTTAAACGCTGAGGAAGATGGAGCCTACACAGTTAGAAATCCTGGAGGGCTGTTCTTATAATTAAAGATGCACGCTTTCTTATCTGAGAAGAGAAGGCACTCTTTGCTACCACAAGGGTAGTCAGTCCTGTTACTGCTGTGTAAACAGAGACAAGAGAGGGACTTCAAGTCATTCTGATTGTCCATATCTAGACAACTTGGCCATTTGTTGTTTTAAACTCTAAAACAGCAGCAGACCTTTGTGGAGAGGGCTGTGGTAATCAGAGTACAAATACATGATGTTGCCAGGAGACAGGGAAAAATGCAGAATTTTGGAGGCCACATATTTCAAGTGGCCAGTTTAGACTTCAAAGTCCAGACTGATGATCCAAGCAGCCAGGATTGTGGAAAGCTTCCTTTGCTCACGCCCCACTTGGGGGTTTCTGCTTCAGTAGTGTTGTCTTTGATTACAAAGACCATGAGATGCGTATGAATACGGGTAATTATGGTATGCGTGAGCCAGGCTGAGAATCAGAGCTGCAAAACAGAACACTAGCGTGTGTGCACATGCAAAGGCACACATGTGGTTTTGGTAAATAACAGGCAAACACATTATTTTCTCAAGAGATAAAAATATGAACCAATTTGACATGCCAAGTTAAAAGAAAAAAATGGAAACAGATTCACACACGATTGAATTTTCTTTCCACTGAAAAATCTCGGCTGTCACAAAATAGTAAATTTTTACACCCATATAACATTCGCTACGCTCTTTATCATTGCTGAAGGGCTTATGTTGTACCTCCCAGAACTTCATTTGGAGATGACATGTTAAACTCATGCATATCACAGTCAACAGACTGAAAGAATTGAAATTATCCCTTTGTATTTCATAGCCCATTAGTGGATGAAACATACTTAAAGTGAATATTGCAATGAATGGAAAGGTAATTTTATCTGTAAATATAAAAGCTCCCATGTAAGCAATTCTAGGAAAATAAGAGTCAAGATTCTTTGACTGCATTATTTATTCATTAATCTGTTCCAATCCTCAGTTTGGCTTTGAAAGGCATATTTCAGAATTCCTGGTGCCCAGAACACACATTTAGCATGTAAATGTTTCTTTCTATGTCACTAAAATTAAATAAGCATCTTTCTGAGTTAACTATAGAACAAGTGATGTCTTTGCATAATAAATGAAAGAGACCTATGTAATTTCAGACGTTGTATATAATATTTGACTGTCTTCTCTAACACAGTTGCCAGTGGAGTAGGAGGCACGAGTTGTGGATCTGAGAAGTCACGTGAAGTTTGGGCTTTGCTCACTGCTTTTGAGACATCCCTCTTTTTCTTTTCCCTGATGGTTTTTCTTTATTCCAAATCTTTCACTTATTTTATTTATTTCTTTAATGTATATGAGAGATCAACGTGGGGATGGTATATGTATGATGTAAGCACACAGGTGTATGGATGCATTCACCCGTGTGTATAGAGGCGGAGGAGGATGTGGGTGCCTGATTCCCTTAACATAGCATCGCTCACTGTACCTGGAGTTAGTCATAGGCTATCAAGCCTCAGTAAGGCCTCATCCTGTACCCTAACCTAACCCACTGAAATTATAAGCACACATGGCCACACCTTTGATATGAGGTCCAAGGATTTGAACACAAGTCTACATGCTGTATAACAGGCATTCTTACCCCTGAGCCATTTCCTAGCCCATTTTTCTTAAGTTTCTTTTCAAACCAGCTTTTCTCCATCTTGCTATTGAGGGTTTTCTTTGTGAAATGTTTATGTTCGTTCGACAAACAAGTATCCCACAGCTGTGGATTTGAGTCTTGGGGTTTAGATCAGAGGAGTTCACTCTTAGTATGCTTGAGGCCTGGGTTCTATCCCAGCACTTTGAAAAGCAACCAACCAATCAACTAACATCAACAACACCCTCCCCCCATGTCCCTCTGAACTATAGCCTAGACTCTAACTCTCCACTCTCTATGCTATGTTCTCAAAGGAGGCTTAAACACTGTGACCAAAGCTAAATGACTCTTTACCACATTATTTTGTTTTTCATAACATCTACATGGAGGTATATTTTAATATATGTGAAACAGATTAAATATATTTGATATACTAGATACAATTAATATTCATAAATATTTATATGGCACACATGTATAAATATTTACCTTCCTTAATTAAAATAAAGAAATTGAAGCTTGCCCATCAGGCTAATTTCAGCTTCAGTGCTACCAGTGTGAATGGAGTTATTTTTCTTGTGTGTTCCATTAAGTGCAAAGGTACGGTGGGTGGGTTTAAATTTGGAGATCTGGGTTAGGCCTGGATTGGCTGCCCCCAAACTAGCCAGCTAAGCTGTTTGATCTCTCTGAGCCTTAGAGTTTTCTAGCATAATGAGAAGATGTTCCATTGGGGATTGGGAAAGGTGAGGAGAGAGACACTTAAGAGGAGTTAAGCTCCCGAGGTTGAGCATGGTGGGGCTGAGTAAATGCTGGCTTACCATCTCTACCATCATTGGTTTGGTCATCCAACAAGAAGAAATGAATATGAAATTCCAGCAATAAGAAATGAACAAAGATTGGAGCTGAAGACTTAAGTGCTTGCTTTTTGCCGGTTGACCAGATACATTAGAACTATCTGCATCATCTATGCAGCATGGGGTGTCTATTATTTTTACCTAAAGATGTCTCTCTTTGGTAATGACAAACATGTTTTTTAAGAAAAAAAAAAAAAAAAAGGCCGGTTTTTCTCAGTACACCTTTAATGGTTTTTAAATTGTTTCATATCTGGTCAAGTTGAGATTTTTAAGAACTTCATTTTAATTTGTAATAAAGTTTACAACTTGATTTTTATCAAAAAGTCAAAAAAAAAGAGGAGTTAATAATAATTTAGTTCCATGAAGACAGGAACATAATTAGTGCCTCCATCTCATCCACCATCCACATTTATAATCTCCAGGTTACCTTAGCTAATGTGGGTAGGGGAAAGGGTCAGACTAATGGAACTTGCTTGGTTAACTGCATTTTCTTTCAGTATTTGTTTACACCAACGCTTGGCGATGTAGTGAGTTGTCGAAAGAGCACACTCAATGACTGCATTGGCACTCAAGTGTGGTGTGTGCTTTGTATGTGACTGATGTACTGTTAGCCTGTGCAGTCTGTCAAATATGTTACATCAAATAACAAATGTTACTTTTATGGTGTCCTTGTACTGTATTTGTAGAACTTCTAAAATTTAAAAAGGAGTCTGTAAGCGATGTGATAAGAGTACAATTAGCATTAAAATTTGTGAGAAAATACTGCATGTGATAAAGATATTATTCTTTATTATTTTTACCAAGATTTATTTATATTATCGTGTATGCTGTGTGTATGTGGACTGCATGCATGCCTCGTGCCAGCTGAGTTTCAGTAACTGCAGAGATCCCTGAAACTGGGGCTATAGATAGTTGTGAGCCATCATGTGGGTCTTGGAAATTGAATCCAGGTCCTCTTAACCACTGACCCATCTCTCCAGCCTCCGCAGGAACTAGTTTTAAAGGGATATATAAGACCTGAACTAAGAGAGAGAGAAAGAGAGAGATGCCTATCCTGTAATTTCATTTTACTCATTTCTCCAATGACATAGTGAATCAGTCCCTCTTTCTAGATATAAACAGTATAAACCACAAAAATGTGGTGCTTTGCTCCTGGATTGACCGCAGTGGCATATTTTGGAAGTTTCTTCTTTGCCTTTTTTTTTTTTTTTTTTTTTTTTTTTTTATCTTAAGAGATGATTTAGGAATCAGCTCTGGAAAAAGCATCTAGTCATAATCAAAACTAGGAAAACAGTACAGGCATGTATTATCCCTTCCTTTTTTAAGATTATAAAGTTGACACTATTGCTTTTATTTCTTGTAGAAGTTTTGAAATCTACATAAGCAGCAGAACCTTTAAGTTTTAACAATGTAATTCACCCAGCGTTACCCAGTGACCTGGGAATCATTCTGATTGGGTGTTTATCATCTTCCTGTGAATTTCATTTAAACATCCACATCAAAATTTGTGTGTCTGTGTGTTCATTCAGGCATACACATATGTGCATGAAGGTATCTATCTCACAAATTCTAGAATTATAGATGTACACCACTGTGCTCTGCTTTTCCATGGTGGCTAGGGATCTGAACTCAGGTTCGCATGCTTACATGGCAAGCAGTTTACCAAATAAGCCATCTTTCCATTTTCCAGCCTCAATACGTTATTTCCACATAACCAAGAATGAACACATTTCATCTGAACCATGGCTGAGTAGAGCAAGGATTAGTAAAGTAATTGAGAATAAAAGAAAATCCTTACAATGATAGCCTATATTTTTGCTGAGCATGCTGGTGCACGCCATTAATCCTAGCATTTGGGAGGCAGAGGCAGATAGAACTCTTAGGTCAAGGCCAGCCCGGTCTACACAGAGAGAGTTTCTGGACAGCCAAGGCAGTATGGAGAAACCCTGTCTCAAAAAACCAGAGCAAATAATAATAATAATAATCATAATAATAATAATAAAGCAGAAAAATGACAACCTATATTTGAATACAAATGGACCCTGAAAAAATGCACAATACAGCCATTCACATTCATCCCTATTTCCTTTTCACTGTGCACAATCCCTGGCCTATGCTTCTCAGAGTGGTACCATGGACTCTTGCTTAGAGATCCCAGGCTTTGGTGATGTGCATTGAATCCTTGCAATGATTCACAGCTCCTTGGGTGTCTGCACATACTATGCAGTATAATTTGAGGACAAGTATGTTCCAGTGCAACTGCAGTGGATTGGAGAGTTGAGATAAATGTGTGTGTGTGAGACTTAACTAGCTAAAATGAGCCAAAAGTACTTTGGTAAACATCTTACTCCAAACCATCCATTCTCAGCCTTGCGGTACAGTGCACCCATGGGCAACCTAAAGCTATAGCAATGTCTAAATTCCAACCCCTGAGACACTGCCTTAATTGCTTTGGGATGTGGCTTGGGTGTGTGGAGTTTTAAAAGCTCCCAAGGTGATCCTAATGTGCAGTCAAGGTGGAGAATGATTGCTTTAGAGCAAGGTTTTATCATTGTACAGATTTTGAATTCTCCTATCTCTTGAATGTACACCGTGATATCAAACAGTTGCTAACTGCCAGGTGCTGAGCTAAAAGACCCACCTCCATGTATCTACATCATTTCAGAAGGACATACAGTATCTGACAATGACCCTGAAGTAGCTCATGCTTTACAGTCTAAAGTCTATCAGATTTAAGCACCTGGCATTTCTAATTTGCTCTCAACCTTTGCTCTGTATTCACCATTATCTTTTACCTTGCTGGAACAGCCTTGCTGAGTCTCATCTCAGGCCTAGCTTCAGAGGCTCTAGGAGGTCAAACTTTGCCCATCTATCATGAGTGGAAGCAGAGGTTCTGTATTACACTTCTGCCCTTGGGCAATATTGTGCACAAATATGGTAGTTAACAGTAACACTAGAGCAATTTATTTATTCCAGATGTGCTTATTTCTACAAAACAGCATTTAGGTATATGTGATATTTTTAGAAGCTGAAAAAATGGATCATAAGACAATTATGTTGTTTTTATTATAAAAATGTAATGGATATACTTAGGAGAAAAACATGCCCTTTATGCAATAGGCATGCTTTTTGTGGTCTCTCTACTTGGCCCCTAAAATTCACAGGTGCTTTGGAATATCATCAAGGCATTATCTCAAACAGAATGAACGAATCAGGAATGTTCCAGGAAGTTATTCTTTAATATCATGGAACTTGGACTTGCTAGTTTTCCAAGAAGAGTGGACTTTGCAAGCACTTCAAAAAAAATAATCATTACTTTCTCCTTCTCAATTGGCATGAAATTTTTTTTCTTAGTTCAAGGACTAAACTTTTATGTTCCTGACGAACGTGAGGATAGCTGAGAGTGGACCTTTCTTTGAGTGGGCTGTGCCTCTGAGGAAGACTCAGGAATCCAACTCAGATGCAGAATTTAGCTAATGTGCCCAGAGGGCAGAGAAATTGTGATACAGTCAACACAGGAGGAGCTATGTCTTGTCCTGCATCTGCTCCTGGTTCCTGGACAAAGTGAGAGTCCTTTGCTTCCCTTGTACAAATTACCAAAGCAGAGTTAGATCTACACCAAGTTTCTTGATGTGAACAAAGACAGCAGATTCACTTTGAGACATAATTTTGAGTTCAGAGCAACATTTGCTTCATGAAGAAATTTTACAGTGGCCAATAATTCATTTTGGGTTTCCCCATGTACTTCAAAATCATGCTCATGATAGACAGGCTTTATTTATTTCTAAATTACTCATTAAATCTATATCTTTCATTTTTTTATACTGCTTTTTTCATTCTAATTTAATACACTAATTCTGATTGCCTTTTTAAAAATTCATTCTTTGTGAATGAATACAGCCCAAGATGGTTTTGATCTCACTACATAACAGAGGATGACTTTGTACTCTTGAACCTCCTGCCTCTACATCCTACATGGTGGGATTACAGGTGTGCACTCCCGTGCCTATGTTTTGACTCTGATTAACTGTAGAAGCTATTGTTTTCTGATCATTCTCCTTGAACACTGGAGACAAAGGAATCAGGCTTGATGACCCACTTTGGCATGAAGAAAGAGTAGAACTCCATCTTTACTACATAGCCAAGCGATGTACAGTGTGTTGTTGCTTTGCTCTCTAGGTCCTGATGAAGGAATGGAGACACTGGACTGTCTGAGATTTATGGGGACAAGTACACAAAGACAACGAGGCCTCTTGTTCTCAGAATGCCTAAAGCTTTACAGTGGAGAGTGTGAAGCATTGACCTAAATGTAGGGCTCCTCTCAGGACAGAAGTTCACTCTTCCATGCTAACAGTACATCTTCCACAGAGTACGTGTGAGGAATAAACATGTAACCCATATCAAAGGCTAATCACACCATCCCTTGATAAACAGTGATATTTAAAAGCACTAGGTCTCATCCTGCATTCTGCTCGCCGACTTCCCAATGGTCTCTCCATGCATATTTCTTTGTCACTATACACTTAATAAAAATGTGTAACTGGGTCATGTCAGGGACCTTCTCTATTTGAGCACGGGCCTTGATTCTACTTTTTTTTTGGCCAACTTCAACTCATATTGAGTCCCAATTGCAGTTTCCCTTCTTTCCAGAGGTTGTCTCTGACCTTTTCAAGGAGAAAACCTCCCTTCATTATCTACTGCATATTCCTTTATAGCACCATCCACTGTGGGATGCAAATATTTGTCTATAATGTACTTCAGTTGTCTGTCACTCAGAGCTCCCGATGAGCAAGTGCTGTGTCCATTCATGCCTGGGCTGTAACACACTGATGATGTCCTATCAATATTTGATGGATGAATGCATGATTTATTAATTCTTGGCAAGTTGGACTATTCAAATTACATTTACTCTCCTGACTGTTGGTCTTATTCATGCGATCAGACAAATGTTTACAATGATACTTCCCTTTTCTCATGATGTGCTATTTGTTAAGATATTGGCAGGGTACTAATAGTATGCAATATGGGGTTTTCAATAAGTGATTTTCAGATTTAGATAAATGAACTTATATTGTCTCATGTGAATATGTTAAAAGAGCTACAGTCAATTGTAACTCCTTAAAAATGTGAAAGAGACTTGCTATTTAGTATTTTCTTTCTCCCTTCATTCCTGTCTTTCCTTCCTTCCTTCCTTCTTTCCTTCCTTATTTCTTTCTTACTAGAAAAATAGCAGGAGCTGAAGACATGGCTCACTGATTAAGAGCATATAGTGTGCTTATAGAGTGCAGTTTCCAGGATCCACATTAGGGCCTCACAATGGCTTCTAGCTCAAGCTCCAGGGCATCTGACATCTTTAGTTGACAAATTCACCTGCATATATATGCACAGATACACATACACAGACATAGAAAACAACAATAAATCTTTTTATTAAGAAGAAAAGGAAATGTTTTAGCTTTTTAACATTTTGCTTTGATTTTCAGCATAATTATTGAATGTGATATTTTTAGATCATAAAATAATTTTCTTATATTGAAACTTATCTCTTCATCAGCCAGTCTCAAAAATGATGATGATGTCACTAATCCCTAAATCCATATATTCTTATGATGAACATATAATTCACACTTATAGCTGTGAATGTTAGTTGTTCTATGATTCTGTTAGCTTCCAAATTAGAAAAAGCACAAATATTTACAGACAGTAGAGTTCACAAATTGAGATGTACATGCAGAAAGTCAAATTATACAGAGATCAGGGACCAATCTTAGGTACATAACTTAATGGGAAACAAATAATGAGAGAGGAGAGAGAGAGAGAGAGAGAGAGAGAGAGAGAGAGAGAGAGAGAGAGAGATATGAAAATTACAAAGTGGATAAATGACAACACTTCTTTGAACACACAGAGAAATAAATGAAAAGAGACAAGAAGAGCAATCAGTATGAAGTCAAGGTGGCATGAAGTGGAAACCTAATAGTTCTTTGGAAAGTCCATTGGATGGTGTTTTGCTGGGGTAAACATTTAGCTGAACATTTAAGAACTTTTAGCTGAAGTGGATACAGGTGAAAGACTAAGGCAGACTCATGAAGGAACGTTTCATTGAATCAGACACAGGAGAGAAGATGCTCTGCTAAAGCAAGCATGTGAAAGGACATGTGATGAAGAATTTTTGCTAACAACATACATGTATTGGTCTGCCTTACATTGCATAGTTGAGCTGCATTTGTTAGGACTTCATAGAGAGAAACACACCAAAAAACAAAACAAAACAAAACAAAACAAAACAAAAAAACAAAAAGACAAAAACAAACAAACAAACAAAACTGGTGGTGTGCTGCAGTTTGTTGCCATTTCTGTGGACTCGGGCTGATTGGCAGAGTGATGTCAGTTGAAACAGATGCATAAGACACGGCAAGACCCATGGAGGGTGTGATGTTTGGAGGGTACAATAGGACTCCACAGACTGACAGAGGCTGAGCTAGGTTTGCTTATAGAACTTGCTGTGCAATGCTTATGGGTCTCGAGTCTTCACTGATCTTCTCCTCACTGAGAGAGGCACAGCCTAGAACTTCTGGAGTTCCTCTGAGTCCCTCCTGCTGACTTCTGTGAAGGTGGAGGCCTGGCTGTCCCTGGTAGGTAGTGCCCTCACTGCTGATTCGTGTTTGCTATCCTGACTCTACTGAACTGAACTGCTGGTGTATCTATCCATGAAATGTCCACGAGTGGACTGAGCTGCCACTGTTAACCTGTGAACTGAACTTCTGATTTCCAGATAACACAGATGGGAGTTTCTCCAAAGAACCTTTCTAAACAGGTCCACTTCTCCTGTGTCCTTTCTTTTCCACTAACTCTGGTGGGGGTGGGTGGACTACAAGGGAAGTTAAAGTGTTTAAGAACCATCATTAGAAGTAGGATTTGAAAAGATTAAAGTTACAGTGGCAGCCAGCTATCTACTTATGTTATGGCTGTTAAAAAATCTTTAAAATTTTCTTTGATGCATTTAGCCAGACTGTAAAAAGTTTTGTTAAAATTGATGACTATTGTGCATATAGAAACAAGAATAGTTGATTTGTTTTTATTTTTATAGTTTGGCACTGAGTTTTACACACATACACACACACACACACACATACAAACACACACACCACTAGACAGTAACCTCTTGCCAGATGAAGAGTTCTGACTTTCCTACCATTCTGGATCTAAGATCTTAATGTAAGACTTGAAATTTAGAAGCTTCTCCGACAAAACATAGATCAGACACTTCAATATACAGACAGAGGCAAAGTTGTTTTTCTTTTTAAAGTACTCCAACACTCCAGAAATAACACCAAAAATTGACATATAGGACTGTGTAAAATTAAAAAAAGCTTCTAAACAGAAAAGAAATAGTCACCAGAGTTAAAAAACAGTCTACCAAGTGGCGAAAATATTTGTAACTAGTTACTGAAGGATGTTAACTGTTGCAGGATCTTTGATCACACTGTGAACCCCAAGATTGTGTAGTTTACTGGAAAAATCTGTTTTTACTTGTGGTATGGCTCAGCCTTAACACACACATTTAATCCCACTAGCTGGAATACAGATGCACCGTTGGTATATACCTTTAATCTTAAAAACTGAAGGTAAAGTTAGTTTGTAGAAGGAAGTACCCATGTTTGAAAGTGATGTTTAATTAAGTGGCTGACAAAGTGATGAATCAGAGAAAGATTTGACAGAATAGGATTGGACCACTCTCATGAGAACAGAAAGGAAAGAGAGGTGACTTAAGAGAGAATAATGCAGAAAAGAGGCAGAAGTTTTGCTGGGATGGTGGTATGGACACAGGTTGCAGAGAGAGATCAAGCTGGACACAGGTAAAGACAGAACAAGACAGAGACTGAGAAGGAGCCAGAAGATTAGAAAAGATTGCCAGAGTTAGTTTGAAGGCAAGCAGAGCAAAAAGTCAGAAGCTGAGAGAAAAGCTGGATTGAATTAATCAGAGTGGAAATGAATTTGAACCAGAACAGTTGAGTTGACCAGCCAGTCAGAGGTAAGAAAGACTAGAAAGGGTGAGCTAATTCAGTAGCAAGTCTCAGAGCCTGAATACATTCTAAATATAGATTAGATTGTACAGGCTCTAGAAACTTCCAGGGCTAGGCCTGGGTTAGCAGAATTGAGCCTCCTAGACAACAATTCCATAGGTCAATAAAAGTTATGTTACAGTTAGTACCCAGAATATATAAAGAATTCAACAAGTTTAATATCAAAAGTACAAATCACACAATCAACAAATGGGCAAAAGAACAGACAGCTATTAAAATAGGTACAAATATTCAATAGATGGGAAAATGCCAAGCATCATTATATATCAGAAAATGCAAAACAAAACTCCATTGATATTCTGTCTCACTCTAGTCAGAATGCTTATTATTAAAAACAAACAACAAATTCTAGTAAGAATACAGGGGGAAAGGACCCAATGTACTTTTGGTTGGAATGTAAATTGGTTCAGCCACTATGGAAATTTAAAAAAATAATCTCAAAATAGAACTACCATATAATCCATTTATATTACTTCTGGCTATAGACACGAAGGATGCTAAGTCCGCATGCCACAGAGATACATGAATAATGTTTATTATGGCACTGTTCACAATAGAACTAACCGAGGTGCACATCAGTGAGGAATATGTGACATTCATAGTTAATGGGACATTTGGGTCAACCAAAATTAAGAATGAAATGATATAACTATATGAAAATAGATGGAACTCGAGAAGTTAAGCACAATAAGTCAAACCAGAAACTCAAACACTGTATGTGGAATTTCTCAGTGGGCTCTAGATTAAAAAAAAAAAAACAGATATGAAAGGTACAGGAACTATTGGGAAAGATGGAAAGGCACAGCATGAGAGGAAGGAGGTGTAAAAGGAGTAACGGGTGATGATATGATCAAAGTTCATTATATATATAGGCAAACTTACGACTTTATGTGATATGTGCTAATATTTTCCACATTCTGTAGGTTTTCTGTTTTTGTGATTATTTCCACTGCTGTGTAGAGGGTCCTTCATGTGGCATGATCTCATTTGTTGATTTTTGCTTTTGTTATCTAAAAATCTTGGTCGGTATCAATACTTTGGATTATTTCTCATTTGTTTTCTCCTACAAAGCTTAATCACTTCAAATCATACATTTAGGTTTTTGATACGTTTTAGTAAGTTTTTATGCTATAAGAATTAGGAACCCACTGCATACATTTTCCCGCATATGTGTCCAGTTCCCCATTATTTGCTTAAGAAATTATCTTTTCTTAACTTTAAAAAGAGAACCATTTGATTATATAAATATATTAATTCCATTTTCTCAATTTCTCCATTCTATATAAAATAGAATGCCATCCAGTCACCAAGAAAGGAAATTCTGTCATTTATAGCAGCATGAATAGAGATCAATAAGTAACGAAAGTCATGATATGAAAGACAACACTGCATGGTCCCTCGTGTTTTTGAATACTAAAAACATTGGCTTTATAGAAGCAGATGTTCAAAAGCAGGCAACAGAGGCTTGGAAGGCTGCATGGGAGAGGTACAGGGAGATTGGAGAACACTGAAACAGTTGGGAGAATTAGCTCTAGTGTTCCAAAGTATACTATGGTGGATATAAATATGCACAACAATTTATTATGCATTTCAAAATAACAGAAAAATATATAAAAAGATGTATGAGGAGGAAAAATGATAGTTATGTTGATTTTTGCCATTATACATTGTACACAAATCTCAACTTATCACACTGTATTTTAAAAATATGTACAAATATCAGGTGTTAATTTTAAATTTCTCTGTCTCTCTTGATTTTTGTTTTTTGTTTTTTGTTTTTTTTCTTCAAGGCCCCTTCCTTGTATAGCTCTGTCTGTTCCAGAATTAACTCTATAGACCAGACTGGCCTTGAACACATAGATCTGCCTGCCTCTGCCTCCTGAGTGCTGAGACTAAAGACATGTGCTACCATGCACAGCATGTGTTAATTTTAAAATGTCTAATGCCTTTGCCAGTAATAGTCTCTAATTCAAAATAATACACTTAAAGAATTTACTCCTTTGGTGTCATATTTTGATTATCATATCTTCAACTTCAATAAGACAATTATAGTCATTATTTCTTTAACATTAATTTGTTTTGATACTAGAACTTAATGTAGTATTAAAATGCTGTTTTCCTTAGAGGGAATAAAATCTTATACTAATACAGTAATCACTCCGTATCCATGGGCAACTGCTTCTAGGATCTACCTCCTAGATACAAAATCCACAAATGCTCAGGTCTCTTACATCTAATAACATACCCTTCTGTATTATAAATGATCTTTAGATTAATTATATTTCCAAGGGCAATGTAAAGTAAAAGAATCCTGGTAATCAACAAAGATGAGCCATAAAATATTTGTTCATCACTTGGTTATTTTAAGCATGAGATGTTATCCAGGAAAGGTGACTGAAATCTTCTCTCAGCATTTTCAGCTCTTTGAATTGTTTTTGAAATTGGCTTTTAGAAAATGGGGCTAATGCTCTCTGATTTACAAGATTTTTGTCCATGGGACTTGAACATCTTCAAAACATTTCTCAATATTAATAATTGACAACTCTTAAAACAAGACAAGAGGAGGGGACAGAGAACAAAATGTGCCTCAGCAGAAAGACCCAGGGGAAAGTGATGCTGCCTGAGATCATCATATACCTGGAGCAGTGGGAGAACTAAAGTACCAGGCAGAAACAGACTTCTAGATTACTAGTTTGCCATACTGTCAGGAACTAGTGAAGAAACTATGTCCCCATGATACTGTGATAGTTTGGATGTGTGTAAGTGACAGAATCTATACTAAGACAATCTTCCAACCCTAGCTCTATCACTGTGTGTATACATCAAGCTGACCTAGTCTGTGGAAGACATCAGCTTAGTATCACCAGTGTTTTGAGGCTCTATATCATTTTTAAAGGAGGTTTTAAGACAGGTCTCAGTCTGGAAAATTAGCTTGCTTCAAACTCATAATCCCTATAACTCAGTCTCTTAAATGTTTGGTTGAATTATAAACAAGGGTCCCCATGCTTAGTTTATCTGGTCTGTACAAAGGAGTGTCTAAGCATTGACCTGACCACTGTTCCTATTCCCCAATTCTCTGTCTCTGAGATTCACTTTCTTCTTGGCTTGTCTTTAAAAAAAACCTTCATTTTGTGGTATGGAGAGTGAAGAATTTAATAATGGTCTCCTTAGAGCAGTGGTTCTCAACTTCCCTAATGCTATGACCCTTTGATACAGTTCCTCATGTTTCAGTGACTCTCAGCCTAAAATTATTTTTATCGCTACTTCATAACTGTAATTTGACTACTGTTATGAATCATAATGTAAATAGCTGTGTTCTCAGATGGTCTTTGTGTTCCTTATAAAAGGATCATTCAACTCCCAAAGGGGTCACAGCCCACAGATTGAGAACCTCTGTCTTAGAAGGAACACTTAGCATTTCCTGTTTTCTTGAGTGCTGCGGTATTTTAACCTCAAGGAAACTAGGTTCTCTCTCTCTCTCTCTCTCTCTCTCTCTCTCTCTCTCTCTCTCTCTCACCACAATTATTTCTCTACACACTATGGAATGACATTGAAAATACTCCAGAATTTGTCATAAGTACTGCGTGTCTACCATTGATCTTCTATTCCTTCTATATTGGCCATTCGTCACCTGAGTCCAGCTAGGAACATATCTGTGCAGGGGCTTGTCACTTGCTTCTATACCTTGATGTATTATGAAGCTTTACTCATTCAAATCTCACATCAAATATCATCTCGTGATGTCATCTAGAGGGGACTTTGCTCTGTTGCTGTATGAGCACCTTTCTCCTTAATCTTTTCATTTGTTTTCTTCATTCATTGTATTTCTTCACTGAAACTGAATTTTTAATAGAGAAAAAAAAAATCTTCCTGATTTGTGATTAAATTTCCTAATGTGCAGAACAGTGCCTGGCACAGAGGAGAACTCAATAAATATTTGTTGAATAATATATTAATAGATAAGTACTAGTTGAATAATCTCAAGAAAGAATGACTTTTCTTAGGGTAGAAGTTTGATAGAAGGAAGTCCAAATTGAAAGCATGCAGTTAAACAAAAAGACTGGGATTGAGAAATGTCCCATAGCACATGTGTCTGAACACTTGAGTTTCCAGTTGGTGGCCTTGTTTGGGGATGTGGTGTAGTCTTTCTGGAGGAAGGATACTACTGAGGGTGGAGTCTGATTGTTTACAGCTTCACCCTACTTCTAGTTCACTCTCTAGTCAGAGCTGGGACCTCTCGGCTTCTTGTTCCAGCTACCTGCTGCCATGCTTTCCCTGTCACAATGCACTGTCCCTCTGGAGTCAGAATCCCACACAAACTCTTTCTTCTATAAGCCTCCTAGATCATGGCACTTCTTCCAGGCCACAGTGTCCACAAACTGAAATGCTGTACTCAAGCTCACAGTTATAGCCTCCTAGTACTGTGCTCACTGAGGTATACACTGGATGTGAATTTCAGCCATGGTGGGAAATTAAGAACTACATGGAACCTGATAGCATTACAAATAAAACTTGCTTTTTGTTTGTACTGTAAAGCAATTGGATATTAAACATTTACTAGGAAATATTCCACTCATTTGTGAGTTACCTTAATTCCTACTTTAAAATGTCTTTATTATGTATATGTGTGTAAAGCCCTAGGCATTGAAATTAGGACCTTTAGAATCCTAGACAAGTGTTCTTCCACTGAGATGTATACTCAGCCTTCAATCTATCTATCTATCTATCTATCTATCTATCTATCTATCTATCTATCTATCTATCTATCTATCTTCAGACTGACCTTCTGTAGTACAAACTGGCTTTGAACTTCTAATCCTCTTGTCTCAACCTTCCAACAAGCTAAGGTTACAGACTTAGTTTCTATACAACGTTTAGGTTTAGAACTAGTGTGGAAATTTCCAAGGATGAGAATCATTAGAAAACAAAACAATATAAAAGATTAACTCTCCCATGAGTTCTACAAGTTAATATGTTTTGAGTGTTTATGGGTTTTAATCTTTTGAAACAATTTCTAAGATTCCCGGATTAAACAGAATTCTTTTATTGGATTGAAATTACTATTGAACTGCAATTCTGACATTGGAGCCTGGGAAGTTTTTTGTTTTTTTTTTTAAATATGCCATAATTTTTTTTTTTTTTTACTGTATTTGCTGTAGCAGGTGCTGAAGGCTTTATGCCTCCAGGGAGCTGGTCCTAGATGGTAACCAAGGGCAATGGTGACAGATGGGTTTGATCATTTTTATTATTTTAGAATGACTTCCTCCCCATCCCCTATGAACAGATGTAGACAGATGAACTGTTGAGTTTGGATTGTTTAAATATGTTCCCACTTCTCTGCTCATAATTTTTCAGACACAAATTGGTAGGAGAACCAGATTTACCACTCTAATGAGTCTAGAGTGTGTCTTGTACTGAGATGTCAGTCCCAAACAGTGCAATTTTTGCCATGTGGGCAAGGAGTTAAGCATCCTCCATTATCCTCATCCAAAATAAAGAATTGAATTAATACTCAAATTCATTGATAGGATTATTATCAATTGTATCAATTATCAATACAAATATTCCTGAGAATAGGTTTTGACAGGTTGGGAAATTAAATAATCTTTTCTACCCTGTCCTAACTTTCACTGTGGATATATTATCATTTGTAACAATTCTCTTTCCTCGAAGGTTGATAACTACCATGTTGGGACTGCTGTATGGGAATCATAAATAGTGACTTTCTATCTGACAGAGCTCCATTTATATTTATGTTCAATTATGAGTTTACTCAATATTTATTAATTATAAAAGGCCATTGAAGAAGCCAGGATGGAGCTCAATAAGAAGGTTCTGTTTGTATGCACACAGCCCTGGGTTCCATCCCCAGCATCACTCAAAGTAATTGACAATAATCCAAGGTTACTGTAAAATAACTTGATATTTCACACAAGTTAAATTTAATATCCAGAAGCCTTTAATAAGTTGGTTCCTTTAATAAAAGCTTAGAATATTCTTGTGGAGAGGAATTAACTTTATACTAAATTGATGACCTTGGGTCATTGTTTGTGTAGTAACCACAAATAGCAACAGATCTTTGAAAATGCTTCACCAGAAGAATACAGTGTCTTGCATTCATCTGGGAACATACCACTTTCCTCTGGGGAATACATCTGCAATTCTCTTAACCAGAAACAAACGGAAGCAAAAGTAAGGCTCTCAGGCTGACCAGTTTTGAATTACATTTTCTCCCTAATATGTTTCTAATGAATTTAAACAAAGTTTCAAGCTTATTCTCATCCTTAACATAGGAGGAAATGGATGTGCTGGTGTGATATGGCATATGTTTAGGGAAAATACAGAAAGATAGACAGACATAACACACTAGGTATGTGTAGATGTATATACAGGTGTGTATGTATTCAAACTTGTCTGGCTTTAAAATAGTGGTCATTTTGCAATCCATCCTCTTCTTAGGATATCATCCTTGCCATATGGTAAATCCTGGAGAGATGCTGGGCCTGGACACTTGGAAGGGATCTATTGGCAGACAGGGAGTCAGAGATACATAGTCTACAAGTACTGCAATAATTATCCATTCTACAGGAGCAATAGTGCTGGAACTGAGAACTCACTACAAAGCTAAACTATTGGGAACATTAAATTAATAAAATATTTAACATACAAATGGGAAGATACTCAGTAGATATAATGCTAGTGTAAAATTATGAATTCTTTAATTTATTTTTAGTGACAGTTCTTGGTCCATTATAGCCTAACTAAATGATGCTAGTCACCAAAAGATTAATGCTAAGCTCTGGGCTCTGCCCACATTATCCTGATCCAAATACCTTGTAGCCATATGTATCCTTGACACACTTATTACTGAAAATGATTATTTGTTGTATCAAATATCCTCTAGGGGTCAGCAGTCACTTGCTCTGTCTCTCAGAAAGAATCAATATCTTGGGAATGCTCTATGACTCAGAAGGATAGACTATGAACACTCCCTGAGGGTTCTGTTGTATTATCATTAAAGGATATAATGAGTGGTGCCAATGTTTATCAACGGTGTCTGAATTAAACAAAAGAGGTGCACACATATTTTATAAGCGAAAGAAAAATATCAAAATCCACCCTAGTATACAGGAAGAAATGAGGATGAGGGATTTAACTGTACTGGGCTTCAACTCATCTTCATCCCATTCAGAACAGCCATATACTTTTGAAGGATGAAGGTGAGTTATGTTGGGAAGATGACCTTAAGAGCTAAGCATTTCATATCTTTAACCTTGATAAGGATGTAATCAGTATCCAAGACCAGGGTTTCCTCTTGTTATATAATCCTAACTGGATAAGGTGATAAGAGTTACCCTTTTATGGGTAAATCCAGGAAGGTTTAGAATTTAATACATAAATCTTATGATCAGTGAAATATAAATACTGTTTTTAAGGAAAGGAATTTGTTCATGTATCATGCATGTTAGGTGATTAAGGGAATTTAGCCCAATAAAAGTAGATCTGCCTTTTGATTATAGTTTAAAATATGTAACTAAATAGTTGGTTGAAATTGGGGGTTTTTACTTAAAAAATACTAAGTTTCTATGCTTTATTGAACACTTAGAAAACTTTCAACTATGCCACTTTTATAAAATGCTTAACATACTGTGTAAGCCTGGCTTATCTGAGGGTACTGGAGGTGTGTGACAGTTCAATGATAGAGTGCATTCTTAGCAATCACTCAGGGTTTTATCCCCAACAGCACCAATATTTTTTATTTATGAATATTTTATCAATGTATAGGCATCACAAAGATAAAGGTATTAAATGTATAAATATACATTGAAAAGATTCAGAGACAGAAAGAGAAACAAAGCAGTTGAAAGTAAATTTTGGCAAACTTTAAAATGCAGAGGTGGCTGATAGTTGGGGAGAACAGGCAGATGGTGAACCAAACCAAACCGCCCGATTCCTAAGAGTTACAGCCTTCTAAACTCAGGTGGTTGGCTGTGGGTTAAAGAATCAAAGCAGACATAAGAGAAACACAGACAAGGGAAAGACTCACAGAGGCGCAAAATAAAGAGCAAAACTGATACTAAGGGGACTAGAAATAATGAAACATGACAAACCTAAATAAAGTGGTCAAATTACACACACACACATACACAAAACACAAACCCCTATTAAAAACACTGAAGTGGACCTGACAAAACAAGAAATGAATCAACCAGCCAAACCTTCATGGGACAGATATAAACAGTTCAATGTGACCCAGAAGCACAGGAATGTGACAGGAAACAGGAGCTGCACTGGCTTGGAGAGATGGAAGCATCACGTTGAGTGTCGATTGTTAATGCTATCAGAGACTTTTCCACTCTGCACAGAATCAGCTTTTAAATTATATCTTCATAATTGCATCATAAATGTTGATTAGTTTCAGAATACAGGGCAATGTACATAAATAAGAAAAACTACTGTTTATCAGAATGCTCCAAATTTCTTATCTTTCATAATATAAAGATAGTAAGTTCCTAAGTAGGGGGCTAAATATGCTATTCATTTCTGTTCAGATATCCAGCATATGACTTAGCATGTAAGCCCTTCTAAGAGTGATTTTTTTCCCCCTAAGGGGTACATCTGTGAAAGAGATTGGGCAGGGAAAGGAAACAATTTTTTTTTTTGAATTTTTTATCTGGTTGTTCTTTTTGCACAGTATTTTTCCATATGCATTTGATACTTTTTTGACTTTTTTACAAAGTCACAAGTTTATATTATTTAAAAGATACATGCTTTAGCAAAATTATTATATAGTAAATATAATTATTATATAACTATATATAATTAAAATATATAAAATTATATTACCCTATATAAATCATTATATTATCATATAATATAATTATTATACTTGCTATACAATTATTATATAGTAATTATATAGTAATTGCTATTATACATAATTAATATATAATTATTATATAGTTGTTATATATTTATTATATAATTATCATCTAGTCATTATATTTAATTATATATAAAAGATGATGACTATATAATTACTATATAGTAAATATATAATTGCTATATAATTATTGTATAGTAAAACTAAGAAATAAGTATAATGAAAACAGAAAAATTTGAGAGAAGTAAAAATTTCTAGAAAAGGCTTACTGAACAAATTTTACATATGAAACTTAGACTTCAAAGATTTTTTTCTATCACATGCTTTCTTTGGCTTTGCAACAGAATAAAATTATTACCATTAGAATGGACTTAACTTTAAAGAGGTTGATAATACACGGGGCTGGAGAGATGTCTTAGAGGATGAGGGCTGCTGGGCCAGCCTGAGGACCGGAGTTTGGCTTCCAGCTCCCATGCACATGATGTGGTATGGCTGTGTGTACCTGTAACTCTGCTCCCATAAGGGGTGGAGGCAAGAGGCTTCCTGGGGCTTGCTGGCAGCCAGCCTAGTTTCAGGTTCAGTGTGAGATCTTTTCTCGAGAGAATAAGGAGCTGGTAAGAGAGTAGGATAGTGACATGCCTCTTGGACCTCAGCGTGCACACCTGCACACACATTTAAACCCAACACACACATACACACACACACCCCATGTTGAAGAACTAGAAAATTTAAGCTTAATAGGCAAATTCTAGAATTTCAAAGATGAAGCACTGAAGTAAAGCTGTACTATCTAAAACAAAACCAAGCTACTTGAAGATGAACTACAGTGTAAGTACCTGCAGACAGGCTTGTTGTAAACAGCCATGCTGTCACGTTCAAAGACTTGAATCATGCATCAAACGACTGCTTTTTACAACAAGTGCATGTGTCTGGTGAAAAACTCCCCTGGTAGGACAGGCCTGCTCTCTCCACTCAGAGGAAGCTTTGTCATTTTTCTATTACCTTACATCCTTTGCTTCTTTCAGTGTCTCATGCACTGTGTGTTGGTTCTGCATTTTCTCTAGCTCTCAGAATGTAAATTCCTTTGTAAAGGATTGTTGTACCCCTCATCAGTTCCTCAGCACACACGATAGACTCTCAATTGTTCTTCTTTGGATGTATAAGCTAAGATGTTCCATACTTTCCCTCACATAACTGCTCCCAGAAACTGTCTTCACCTTATTTATTTAAAATCGCAGAACCTAATGTCAAATTATTTTTTCTGTCTCCATGCAATTGCCTAACCAATTCAGTTAGGTGCATGTTGAAAAAAACATGCACTTTTTCAACACTCAGAGGATTATTAAGATACACACAGGAACCAATAAGAGAAGTCAGCCTTTCATCTCCTCTCCCTTCCTTCCTCTCTCGCTTCCTCCCTCTTCCTCCCTTCCTTCCCTCTTCCTGCCTTCCTTCAGTCTAGGTGGCTCTGATGGTTCTTGAATTTAGCATCTTCCTGTCCCTTCATCTTGAGCACTGTTAATAAAGGCATGGACTATCACACCCTGATAAGATTTTTTAGGGTCTTTCAATCTCGTCTAATCCTGGGAATGGTGAATGGATGGGGAGTACTATGTGACTTTGGACCAATCTGTGGATTATCTGTTTCTCAGCCTTCATTGTAGAAATCCATGGCAGCCTGTACACCTGCTAGAGATGTTCTGACTCTTCATGCCTTTCTGTTTGTACGTCATCCCTCACCCCACAACTCTCACTCCAGGATCCACTCATATCTCTCTTTCTGCATAATAAGCATAACTTACTGAGTCTGGAAAGATGGAAAGATACCAATTACTGCTTTAATATTGTAAAACCACATCAGACAATAACTTCTGTTGCTTAAATACAGAAAATGTTTATTTTAGTGGGGAGAACAAGCAACTGGACCAGAAAGACAATAATATCATTTATAAGACACACAACATACTCAAATATTAACGCAAGCACTTTGTTTTCTGGCTGACATCAGCAAATATACTTCAGTGAGCTTATGACATTTTTATGTAAGAGGGACAACATATTCATCCTAAAAAGTTGTCAAGTCATACCCTTGACTCATTTTGCCAAGAGCCAAAGGTGTCAAGCAAACCTTATGCCTACCGTAACTTGGCTGCTCCAGCATTGGCATACTCAGGCTTGGTTTTGGCAGGCAAATGCATATCCAACTTACTATTCCTTAGGGCCCCAACATGGCTGAACTGTTGAAAGTGACCTTGGAGGAAGCTGAATGGCAACCGAAGACATCACCTCTAGAGTTGTGGTTAATAAAAGATACTTGAGTTAGGGATGTAGCCCCGTGGTCCAGCACTTGCTAACATATGGGACTCCTGGGTTCAGTTACAAGCTCCAAATATTTTTAATTGCCCTTTTATAATATTCTTTTAAGAAGTGTGAGGCGTAGAAATGTTAGTGGATATTACTTAGCCTTAATTCATTTGTTTATCAGATTGAAGCTGTGCTACTGGCAAAAAGAATCAACTCACTTCTTTTTGCTTCCTGCTTCAAAGGTAATGTTTTATTAATGTTAATTCAAAGGTAATGGTCATATTATTTATTTATCATTGATTTGAAGTTGTTATTTTTTAGGTTTTTAATAAGTGACATGCTTATTGGGGCATTTCACGGTTTGCATCCCAGGTACCACATTCCACGTCTCCCCTCTTATTCCTTTCCTGTCATGTAACTCACACAACAGATGATGGCTGAGCAGGATGCTCTGAGCAGCACTAGACTGGGAACAAGGTTTTCAGTGATAAATGAAATACACACAATACAGTAACTGTTTCCAGCTTTGTGAGAAGAAGCAACTCAGGCACACAAACTAATACAAGATTGCAAATTATGACTGGCACCATCAGGACAAACCATAATGCCCATTTACTGGCTCAGGAAATATTCCTTGGGGTTTATTAAAATACTATTTCACCTTGGCTTGGTTTTCCTTCATAGTGCCACCCAGGATATCATATGCAATAGGCCTTTCCTGTTAGAGAAAGACTTTTCCTTTCTTCCTAGCGTCTTACATGCATAAGTTGTAAGTCTTACTGCCTCCATCCCAAGTGTAATGAACATCTCAAATCCTGACACATTTCTCTAATCATGACCTTTCATTTTGTCCATTGCTTTTTTTTTATTTTACTTAACTTCTGATTCATTGTGGATTTTACATCATGCACCCCAATACCACTCATCTCCCCATCCCTTTATATCTGCCTTCTGCCCTTGAAACCTATGCACCAATAAAAAAAAAAACTTATTCATTGTGGAAGCTGTAGTGTATCACAGGTGTCCCACAGTATACCCTTTTGTTCACACATCTTTACTTGCAAATGTTCATTGCAATGAATCACTGGTCTCGTTTGGGGCTTCTGGATTCTACTACACTATCAATACTGGATCTTCACCAGGATTACACTTGGATGTACTGTTGTTGCCCTGTGTCATGGGAGTCTTGTGACTTTGAATCTACAAAACTGACCCTTTAATGTACCCCAGAAGTTCACAGATGCGTAAATGTTGGGGGTGGGCTAACTCAAAGCCCTGGTTCTGGGCTTGGGTGGTAGCTGAGCCAAGCCTGCCAACCCTCCCACACCATACCACCAAGGTGACTCTCTAGCACTGATCTGTTTAGTTCACTCAATGCTATCAGTTGACAATAGGTAGGTCAGCTTCCTGCTTTCATGCCCTCAGGGCCAGATAACCTACACCCTGGCTACCAGGACCAGCTATATTGTGCTGCCCAGCTAAGGTGCGGGCCTGCTTTCCTAAGTGCTGCAGCCAGTGAAGGCAGGGCCAGCATCTCCTGACTGCTGCAGGTGGCAGGAGGTAGGGTGGTTTTAAATTACTTTGTTTTCAAAATGTATTTATGTGCCTGTGTGAATATATACAAGAAAGAGCTGTCCAATCCCCTTGAACTGGTGCTACAAGTAGTTGCGATTAGCCTGATGTGGGTGCGGAGACTAAAATCCCCATCCTCTGGAAGAGAAGGAAGTACTCTTCACCCATCAAGCCATCCCTCAGGTCCCCATGTATTTTTGTTGTTAATGAACATACAGTCTTTCCCATGTCCTCCATGCCTGTACAATGACTGGGCCTCTAACCTTGCCAGACTCCACTACATGATATTCCTCCCTCTATTTTCTAAGTATTTCCACAGCCCTCTCTTTAAACATAGAAACTTTCCTAGCTATCTTTGGCTCTCACATCTAATGGAAATTTTGGACATTTCCTCACATGATTGGGAAACACTAGAAAAATTTAGTCCAATTTATTCTTTAGTCCAATTTTGTCATGATTCCTAAGATCCTTCCTTCAACTGAGCTTCCTGTCCTGTTCTCACCATCCCACCTGCCCTCTGTATTTCTTAAGGGCCTCAGCTCTATCTACTTAGCAAGACTAGGGTGAAGTCAGATAGAATTTATTTGCAGGTCATGCCATTATCCAAACCATTTTACATATTAGGCTTTGATGTTTTTTAAACTCTTCCAAGCCCTAGACTTCTGAATGTGTTCTCTTCTCCACCTCTAACAGAAATTTGTTCTCCCTCTATTAATACACTCCATCTTGGCTGAACTTCTATCATCTCAAACCATAAGGTCATCCTTCTTTCTTCTACCATCTTTCTTGCTAATTTTCACTTTTATCACCCATGCATCCTTTTTTTTTTTTTTTTTTTTTTTTTTTTTGTAGTTGTTGTTTGGGCTTTTTTGTTTTCTTTTTTTTAATCCTCATTATATGAGTGCTGGACTCCATCTAACCCAATGAAAATCCTCTTCTATGACAACAATGCCCCATGGCTAGAATAACACGCTAGACACACTTCTTTCCTGCCTGAAATCCTCTCCCTCACAGACACTGGGACCTGGTTTCTCATCCTTCTTCCCTTGAGAGCCCCTTAATTTTATTTGCAGACTTTTCACTTGTGAACATTCTTTGGAATTCCCCTCATCAACCTTCTTTCTTCCATACTTGGGATAACAAATGGCAATCATGAGTATATTTTGACTTCTAGCTGAGTTCTACTTGACCTATAGTATTGGGTGTCCTAGTTTATATTGATTCAACACTTACATAAAAATTGAACATTCCGTGTGCCTTAAGGAACCATACTTTATACCATCATGGCATTATGATAGAAGAAAACAGTCTGTTTAAATGGCTACTTGATGTTTTCTATCATCTAAGATTCTAAATCTCTATTGACTGCAAACTTTCAGGACTAATGCTAACACTGAATTTGTTGTCTGTTCTCTGTTCCTCTCCATGTCATATTTTTCACAAGTTTACTTGAATAATCGTAGGGATTTGCTTCTTCTTTTATTATTAACCAAATGGATCAATTCAAAGTCCTTTCAGAGACTTTTTTTCCTCCACATATTCAATTTACCTAATAAGAACTGAATTGGAAAACAAGTGAAATACTTAAAGAACATATTAAAATTTAAATGAAAAACTCTGTTCTGGGTACAGAGTATATAATTTGTCCATGAGGTAGATGCCTCTTACGTCCTTTATTCCTCGCTTACCCCTTATTTCAAAGGGACTTTGTAAGGGAGAAACTTAAGAAAGTAAAACAGGAAAAGATGGGAAGGTGGAGGAATATGAACACAAGATTTCATTTTCTCTGTTTCCCTTTTCAGTCCATTGCATAAGACACAAGAATACATATGCTCAGCAATAATTAATCCTAAAACTTCTATTTCTCAAAGTTGACACATCAATTTCCATTCCGTCTTATTCCAGGAATAAGGCATACATCTTTCTGCAGAGGAAATAAAAAGTACGACTGGAAAGAACAGCATGACCTACAAGCAAAGACTACCCTTGCTTTAATTAAGGAAGAGCAGAAAGCAATTTTTTCTTCGTTCTTATTTAACCACATTGAAATGTTACCCCAAGAGCTGTCATTTTTAAATTCCTAATGGCATTGAGCTAACATCTTTGAAAGATTTGTTTTTTGTTTTGAAAATAAAAATCCATGCAGAACACAGAGAGGATGAATGTCTGCATGGGGACAGTGTAAATCAAGGTTGTGTTGGCTGCATTTGATATCTTGCCTTGGTGCCTCTTAACCCACCAAGCTTGGTTGCTAGGCAACCAGGGCAGCTTTTCTGAATATAGATATTAACAGGTTTAGGTTGCACTGAAAAAAAAAATGAAAACAACATGGAGTGAAAATGAGGACAGATGTATTCCTCACCTGGAAATATGGAAGAAACAAGCCATCTTATAAACTAAATATTTGAAAAAAAGCATATTTCATATCCTTTATTATTATCTGTAATTCTCCAGTTCAGTGTGTCATTTCAGGTAATGCCTTTGGCCACAAAATATAGAGAAATATGCTTGTTTAGTATCACTGTGATTTACAATTCTGTGTTTAAGAACACTGGCATGTTTGGCATGTTACATTTCTTGTTTTGTATGAGTGAGTTTCTTAAGTTTGTAGTGAGCAAATGTAAATGCACAAACAGCAAAGAGCAGATAGAAGCAGCAGAGAGGGAGCATACATCACTGGATCAGGAATTTATAACATTTGCAGAGATGTCTGAAGTAGTTTGATTGAGAGAGCAAATAAATGTGACACTGACACATTCTCCCAGAAATCAACAAAGCAAAGGATGATACAAAATCCCTAATTGAGAGCTCTTCCCCCATTGTCTAGCTTCTTAGTCTCCATTCCCATCAGAGACAAGCTTACATTGGGGAATAAACAATTGGAAAACAGCTTACCATTGGTGGAAACTGTTTATGTTTTCTATCTGTATTCACAGGAACAGTATATTTTACTTTTGAAAATTTATATATGTATATAATATATACTTCTGTTCTCCCTGACTAACTCCCATGTTCCCATCCATAAATCCATTAAATTTTTATAGCCCATTAGACCAGCTAGTGCTGCATGTGTAAGCATTAGTATGGGGCCCAGAGAACAGCTATCAGTGTCCACATCCTCAAAAAGAATGAGTCTTCTTTTCTCAGCATCTGTCCACTGCCAATAGACCTGTAGATCACATCTACCTTGTCTATGCTAGAATTTTGGCTGGCTTGAACTTGTACACATCTTGTACCGGTAACCACAGGTATTGTGATTTAAAAAATTAAGGAGTTTCAATCTTATTCTTGTAAATGAGAACACCTTTTGCTACTGTATAGATAAGATCCCTTCCTGGAGACCATTTTACTAGTAATTCACGGTTGATAGGACAGGGAAAATTCCATTGAAGAGAGGAGAAACCTTACTGTAGGAAAATAAATAACTAGAGCTACAACTTATTAAGTACAGAGATAGAATGTGTAGCCAGAAGGGTAGTCAATTTAAAAAAGCAGTCTTCTGGCTTCTTGTATAGTTCTACATCATCACTGATATAGTGGCAGAAAATGAAGATGCTTATAGACTCTCTCAACTGGTAAAACTTTACCACTGGATCTTATGATGTAATTGTGACATCTGAGATACATGCATAAGATGTGTTTCTTTCCCTTCTTTTTTTTCTCACAAATAGTTCTAAGATCTGGCCTTTCAGCCTGCACTCCTGGAAAGATCTCAGAAAAAAGGAACAGCAAGAGTAAAGTCTTGCTTCACTCCTTTATTTCAGTAGGTGGCTTTAGTATCAAAGAATGTTTGAACTTGACCTTATTCAGTGCAAGTTACAATATGAGACTCATGACCCCAGAGAGATGCCAGGAAACTTCAGGGTTGAAGATTCCCTGTGTATGGACATGGATCTTTGTGAGAGAGCGCCGTCTCTGTTCAGGATCAGCCTGCCCAATGTTGTATTATATCTGTTAGATTAGAAGAGTCTACCTCACATCTGCCTGTTATTCGTATTAAAAAATATATGCTATTTCTGCTGCTGATGCTTAGATATGCGGACAGCTAACACAAAACCTGCTAAGATAAATACCTGATTACTGAACCAGTAAGCCTCTGGGCTTCATTGGGCACTATCACCAGATCAACACTACTGTTCCAAAACTTATGAATGAGTTGAATTTCATTCAATTACTTAGTGTCAGGTTGGGATTCCTGATGTGACTAATGTTGAGTATTCTTTCTATTTCGTTGATAGCATTTATATACCCAGTTCTTTGAACTGAAATAAAATATAACTTGGGTTATTTTCTTGGGTACCATGGGAAGGAGAGAGGGAATATTTCTTCCTGTATCTGTGGAAGAGGCTCAGTAGATTTATTGTGTGGAGCTTGGTTAGCTAGATAAAATGGACCCAAGAACCTTGTCATACACCTTTAGGCACAGGTGCATGCCTTCATGTTTCCAGAGAACAAATCCAGTTGATTTCACTCTCTTGGTTTGATATGGGCAATTAATGATGATGATCATAAACTTAAAAGCTAAGAACTAGCAAACTGTGCTAAGGTAAAAATACCCAACCTCTGTGGTGACAGAAATACTGATATGTTTGCAGTCCTGAATATATTAGTCCCCATTTTTGAAAAGAGTGGGTGTTTGCTCTGTACCTTTAGAGAGCTTAAGAGTTTCTATCTCACTTTTTTTTTTTTTTAATTTGGAGGAATAAAAGTTAAGAGCATGTACTTTTAAATTAATTGACTCATTTTCTTGTGAATTACCACTCATTGCCAGGAAAATTCCATCGCCTCCCGCCAGGAAATTTGAACGTTTTATTCATCTGTTCTTTCAAAGTCATTGCATGTTTGTCAATTTGTTTGCGTTATCCATGCTAACTCTCAAAGGCAAGAAAGACAACTAGCATTGTGATATCATAACTTCTTTCATTATATTTCATAATTTAAGTGTGAATTTACTTTATGCTATGGCTATAGCTATTTTGCAATGAGGGTGACTCTAAAAATCTCTTTAATTCCTTGTCATCTCTGCCAATCATATTCTGCTTGATCTTGGCTTAGGAGAAATGGCAACGATGAAGTTTGTGAGGTGTAAGAGTCAACTTGGTAGCCAAGGAGAGGGAGTAAAGATAACTATTAGGGTCAAGAGCAGAAGAAGCATTTGGAATGGTGGGGAAAGAGAAGGGTTAGAAGTTTGCAGTAAGTACAGAGGCTGGTGTACAGCCTATACATTAGAAGTAACAAAATCCCAAGGGAGGGTCACAGCAGTAGAATTGGAAAAGGAGACAGAGATAAGCAATTGTCATATGCATGTACTGGTGGTATTGTAAGGACGTTATACACGGTACTTACAAAATATTCGTCCAGGACAAATTATTACCCTCATTGACAGATGAATACACTAAAACTCAGTTGATGGTTTAACCCAGGTCATGTAGTTAGTGGTAAAATTAGGATTAGATCTAGAGTTGGTCCCCAAAGCAGACATATCCCCATTGCAGTACACTGTCAGTGATGCTTTGGACTTGAGGTAAGAGAAAAGAGCAGATCAGGAGCCAGAGCAGGAAGGAAGTTGCTTTTGAGACAGGAATGACTTGACTCCTTTAAAATCTCTAAGAACTTGTATGAGTGTTTTGACAACTTATAAATCAAAGTAATAAATAACAAAAATCGATAGTGACAGAATGCAAACACAGGCTTTCTAATGCTTTCTTGTTGGCTCTATAAAATGTTGGATACTCATGTTCACTAATGCCAACCTGATGTGCACGCTCTCAGGTTTCCAAGACTAGACATAGTCTACATAGACCAAAATGAACCTTTGTTGGAAAAAGAGAACAATTGCCTCCATGTGTGAGAGCATCAGGATGAAGGTCAGTGGCTATGTGAGCAGGTGATTCACTTATCTATGTCACAAGACTCACTATGAGTTCATTCTTGTAAGTAAAGTTTGGAAAGGCTCAAGGTCGCAACGGATGCCTGAAGAAAGATGGCTCCTAAGTCATCCTTTTGCTGTTTTGTCTTTGTACAGGGTCTTTTATGTAGCTCTGGCCAGCCTTAAACATATGGTCTTCCTGGTCTGACCTCCCTAGTGTTGGAATTACAATCAGGCACTGTCTCATCTAACTTTTTTTTTTTTTTTTTTTTTTTTGAAACAGAGTTTCTCTGTATAGCCCTGGATGTCCTGGACTCCTTTGTAGACCAGGCTGGCCTTAAACTCAGAAATCCACCTGCCTCTGCCTCCCAAGTGCTAGGATTAAAGGTGTGCACCACCACTGCCTGGCTCATCGACATCTTAATAAGATAAAAAGAGAAGACAAATAATAACCAGGATACACACACACACACACACACCACACACGTCTCTCTCTCTCTCTCTCTCTCTCTCTCTCTCTTCTCTCTCTCTCTCTCTCTCTCTGTGTGTGTTGTGTGTGTGTGTAAATGGGTGTTTTGCCTACATTTATATTATGTCTGGGTACCATGTGCATGCCTAGTACTCCCAGAAGCTCGAAGAGATGTCAGATAACTGTGAAACTGGGGTAAGATAATATGAGATACCTCACGGGTGCCAGGAATTGATTTTGTATTCTCTGGAAGAATAACTAGGGTTCTTAGCTGTTAGCAGGCCCAATAGTAGGGAAGAATTTTTTAATGACAATGTCATATGTTCATGGCAAAAAAGGTAAAACTTTGTAGTTACATAGTTTCAGAAACTGTTACTATTGTCTGAAAAGGCAGGAAAATACTTTGCAGTGAAATATGTATTTGGTATGAAACAAAACCAACAAGAGGCAAGCTCTGACCAAGTAAGTCATGACTTCAAGCCTTTCAGTTTGAAATTTACCGAGATAGACATGGTAATCACAGGGGTTAGAATAAAAATAAAAACCTAAAAGATAGTGACCCTTCAAAATCTATAAGTTGTTTATGCTGAAATGCATGCATGAATTCAAATGACCAAGGAAGGTTGGGGATTCTGGTCCCCAAGGACAGTGTTTCTGTTTAAGGAAGGTACCAGGGTTCCAGCCTATAGGGAGCATGCTTAATAGTCACATTAGGCTTTTAGCAAGCTTCTAGTAGCATGTGCTTTTACAATAGCAGGTAGGCATTGACAGTATCCTCCCACTAGCATCTCTATTAAGAACAGGAAGCCAGTCCCAAGCTTCTGAGTCCCTACTTTGTCTCTTTGTTATGTTGAAGATGCCCATTTGTGTTCTTGACAGTTTCCCTTCATTTTCTTAAATAAATTATATTAGTGTCTTGTGGTTTATCATAAAAAAGAAACACCAGCAGCTGACACGTAATATACTTACAAACTTAATCATAAGTCTGTATATTTGGAATACTGGGAAGTTCATATGACTGAGTTCAATCCCTGAGGGTTCAAGAACGGCAAAGACAGCATAGTCAGGAACATGTTCCATTACTTTTGCATTTCCAAGCCTAAGTGACTTTTCCACAAAGTAGGTCAGTCTGGCATGAGTTCTGAGCTACATTTTAAACTGTTTTATATAGCTGTCACAAGCAAGTATCAGTAAGACCATAGGTGAAAATACAGAGGACATCTGGTTGGTGTACTTAAGGATAACCTAAGCAGTTGTTGGAAAAACTGCCTCTGTAAACCTGAACCTATACCCCTACCATCTTCTTTTCTAATACTATCTTTAATATTATATTGCATTTTCTCCTAATTTCTATTACATACAAAGTACCACCATTCTGATTTGAAAAACTATTTCAATAATGTTAAAAATAAAACAATCAATTTTTCACCTTTTAAGAGCCACCCCCTGCTGAATAGGATGATACACTGTGATGATCAGTCGCTAGAAGGGACCCTTATTCCATTGTCCCCCATTGTCCTCCCATAGTCCCTTCTTGTCACCTGTAACCTGATTTGTCAAGTGTTCTTATCTATCCAACTATAGTGTCTCTATACCAAAGTATTGTGTGGAGATTGAACAGAGAGATATACACCTGTCTTTGAATCCAAAGGGAAAAACTACCAGACATACAAGTACAATCGGTCTGCCTTATCTCCTTTTTCTACAGCTGTGGACTCACCCACAGACCAAAAATAATATAATCCTACCTATTATCCCTTCTTTCCACATGTGTGGATTCAACCACAGACCAAAAATAACATAATCCTACCTGTGCTGAACACCTACAGATTTTTTTGCCTTTATTCCTCTAACAATGCATAATAGAAACTATTTATGCAATACTTACATTGCATTATGCATGATAAGCAATCTAGAGATACTTTAAGTATGTGAGATGATTTGTAGGCAATAGGCAAATATATTCCACTTTATACCCAGCAGTCAACTCTAAGAATCATGGAGCTAACTCCCTGGAGATAAGATGACTGTCCACACAAGACATAACAAATTCAAAGAATGCCCCTTCAGCTTATCCACACTAGCCTCTCCTCCTTGCCATTCCTTGCACACTCCAGCATGCTCCTGCCTCAGGACCTTTGCACTTAAGCATTTCTTTTGTTCTGTTGCTGTCTTCAAGTCTTTGCTCAGGTAAGGTTGACGCAATTTACAGTCCCTCCTCTGTCCCTGACATTCCCTAACACTTCCTTCTTGGATTTTATTCTGTATCTTACATGCTACTCATGGACTTTCTTTTAGTATCTCCCCTCCCTGGAATTGGAGCTTTGTGAGGTCCTGCATTTTCAAATGCCTGGACACTGCTCTTTTCTCTACAGCTAAAATGTCATGAGGAAGGCATCCAATGCATTTTGGGGAATGTTTGTTGAATGCTCATGCCAGGATGACCTGACAATCCTTCCCTCATCTTGGAGAACAAATCATAACTATCACTTCTTTGTCATTCAATAGACAGGGCAAGCATCAGGGAGAATATGGCGAGTCTCTGACATAGGAATGCACAAGAAAAGGGAACGTGGTATCTCCTCAGGTACTTGTGAACCAAGCCTTGTCCTGTTTACCTCAGAGCCACAGTGTTCTGCAGAGACAAAGAGAGCCGGCCCTGTTCTCAACACTGACATGCAGTTCATGGCTAAGGACACAACAGCTGTCATTTTAGCACTTCCACAACTGGGGTTTAGTGGGGACTGGCCAATGACAAAGCAGAAATGCTGGAGAGTGTCCAGTCCACACAGTCAAACCACTTGGAAAAGTAATCAAAGTTCCAAACAACCACTGGCGAGAAGTAATCATCTCAAGAGGTCAACTTTTGGGAGCATCTCTGCACATAAATATCCAAAGTAAGGAATTTTATAATTGTAATGAGAATTACAGATTCATTACACAGTCAGCACATATCAACCAATTAAACTTATTAGCTTTACATTTAACACATCAATTTTGTTGTTTTCTGTGGTGTGTGTGTGTATGTGTGTGTATTCATCTGTGTACATGCTTATATATACAGATGCATGAACACATATGTTTCTGTGTTTGTGTGCATATATATAGGAATTCATCTGTATACACACTTGTAGACACAGGTGCATGAACATGTGTGTGTGTATGTGTGTCTGTGTGTGCGCAGGTGTGTGTACCTGTGTGTGCGCTCGTGTGCACGCATGTGCCTGCATGTGCTCGAGCAGTGATCAGCAATTGACATTGAGTATGTTCCCCAATCACTCTTCATCTTACTTTGGGAGACAGGTCTCTTACTGAACCTAGAGCTCACTGATTAAGAAAGACTGGCTGCCATCAAGCCCTAGGCATCCTCCTGTCTTCACCTCCCTAATACAGCATTAAGGCAAGTGGCGCTGTGCCCTACAGTTTACATACGTGATGGAGAACTCGAGTCCTCACGCCTGTGTATCAAGTACTTTACCACTAAGCTATCTCTCCTGTCCTGTATGGAACAAATAATTCCAAGTGCTGTTCATAGTAACAGGAGAGAGGCGAGTTTCCCTCCACTGATGGGTGTGGTTTACACTACTTGGAAGAAAAGTTCTAAATTGTTAGTGAATGGCTTGAACTTTTCAAAAAATATTAGCATAATTGTGCTGAAATAAAGCAAAACGGAGGATAGCCGAAGCCTGTAAAATGTTTCAAGCTCTGTCCTCGTGGGAGAACCTCTCCATGTGGAACCTCTGCCCCGGGAGAATTAATCTTTTAGGAAGATTAATCAGATGAAGGGGAAGAGCGTCTTTGGAAACTACCCCTTTCTTAGTGAGTGTCTAAGAGCAGAGCAGGGGAAGGTGCTGAAGCTCAAGTGAGCATGAGAATTAGATCTGAGGTCATCTATGCAGGAATGCAAACAAAGCTATCACTTGGCCAGGGGCTCTGAGCTACAGTCCTTAGTTATGCCAGGAAGGACAGAAGGATTAAAAGAGCAAAAATATCAAGCAAAAGATAGACATTTTAGGGTGGATAGTATCAAACGTTTGTCAGTTTGCCTGAAATAACCATGAGACTTGTGTTTTAAATTAAGATATGTCTCCTTGAATTAAGTATTTTTAAAAAGCCAAAAAACCTTAGCCAGGCTTGGTAGGATTCTTACATATACCCAGCACTCAGGAAGCTGAGGAAGGGTTGTTACGTTCAAGGCCAACCTGGTTGACATAGTGAGACTATGTCTTAAAATCAATGACAAGTGGAAAATAATCTAAACCTGTTCTGTAACAGAAGAAGAGCCACAATTACCAAACTCAGAGAACCATTGTGCTATTTCACATAATTTAAGAATAGCTGGTAAACCTCAGCTGTTGTGATGAAATTATGCTTTGAATAGAATTGTTTGTTTCCTGAGTTACCTTAAGAAAACCATAGTCAACTTCATACAAAGTCTCCATGGAGGGTGGTCACACTTGTGTGGTAACAGGCTACAAAAGTGCCATTGGACACACAACTTTATCTAGAGAGTAGAGGAGCATACACTGCCAATTAACTGTCATGTGCTGAGCTCACTAAACCTAGTAGCTAGAAGCCAAGCCATTTTTTTTTTTTTTTAAAAAAGAGTTTACAGATGGGACTCATTACTCTGAGCTCAATCCGACTTATTTTCTATCTTTGGTAAGAAACTACCTTAAGACAATATTCCACAGTCAAATTTGATTAGGATTCACATGCCAGCCATTCCTGAAATATTCAGGGTTCACTAGACGTACTTGTTAGTTACTGACAAAAATTACTTAAGCATATAAAATTAAGAAATATTCTTTGTTAGCATGTTTCTTAAAAAAACCAAACAACAACAACAAAACAAACCCTAAAGGAATGGAATGTATTGACAACAATCTCAGAGAATGACTACCACAATCCAACCCTAACATCTGCCATAACCCTGGCCCCACTCAAAATCTGTGCTATCGGGCCTTGGAGCTGAACACATTTTAAAATCAAAGGCTTAACTTTCTATGAATACATTTTAA
Organism: Mastomys natalensis; assembly: GCA_021653895.1. Lineage (NCBI taxonomy): Eukaryota > Metazoa > Chordata > Mammalia > Rodentia > Muridae > Mastomys > Mastomys natalensis. The sequence continues at coordinate 1,392,980 of JAJTUV010000298.1, forward strand.
ATTCTGCCTGTGTACACTAAGATAAAGCAGCTTGAAAATGCCCCAAACACCCCGGAGCTCATGTGTCTTCCGGTTCGTATTTTAGCAAGCATGGCACGACATTTGGCAGAAGCTTGCTAGTTCATATTTATACTGTTTTCGAAAGCAAATGCTCCCGAGTCTTTCCAAACACTCCTACCACCTTAAAGCCACTAAATGTCGTTGTGTGCTCACATTCTGTGCTGATGCTTAAAATATATTAAGAGATATCACAGCATCATCTTACTTACCCAGGAGACATTTTTACTCTTAGGCGTTTTTAGCATGGCAACATGCAGGACGGTTGAGGTGACCAACAGCAGTTTTACCAACATGGAAAATCGAGTGGCATGTATTCCAAATGTCTTTGTTACCCGAATGCAAAGAGTCGCCTGGTTTGCCAGACACAGATGTCATGGGTAATGAGACAGGTCATTTTGAGATACCCCATTTTCCTGCGGGAGATGAAGCATGTGAAGTCGCACATCACAGTCAGGTCACTACGATAGCCACGCAGTACAAAGAGGCCACAGCTGGAGTCTGAGTTTCATTGAAATATGCATCAAAGTGGAGAAATCCCATAAGAAAGAAAACTTGAATCCTTGTTGAGAAGCCTCAAATCATAGAGGCATCCTTCTATCAGACGCTTGATGGCCATTCCTGGTCACACTTCAAGATGTGCTTTGCAATTACTGACAAGAAAAACAACGTAAGCAAGGGACGTCTATCCCCGGGACCTTGAAGCTTAGCTGCTAGTGGCTCCATATCAGGAGCACCAGACTCCAGGGCTGCCTGGAGGTAAAGACACTAGAGGGCTCAGTTTCAATAAATAATACACAGCCTCAGGTACAACGCACCTGCAAGTATCTGCTATGCAGCATCAGGAGGTCAGCATCGCTGTCTCTGTCTCTCCAAGACTCAGCAGGGCACCTGTTGTTGGTGGAGCCACTCTGGAAAAGGCTGGTATCCTGACAACCAGGTGTGTATTTGTTTATAAGGTAAGAAAGAAAATCCCCAAGGAGGTCAAATTAGAAGCTCTAGACGCGCAAGTCAGGCGAGAAGCGAGTGTTGGCTTTCGTCCCTCTGTTCCTGTGTCCTTGTGTCCCTTTCCCTTCCCTCCTGTCAGCCCAGATTAACTAAGCAGATCCAGGCTAAATTTTGCTACTATCAGTAGTGATTAGTGTGAGTTGATGAGATCGGATTATACAGACAGCGTGGGCCTGCTCTCTCTGCAACACCACACAACTGCAGAGCCTTCTGTTCCTCTCGGCACTACACTGAAGCTGGACAGAGGGGAATGGGTTGATCAAAGAAAACCTGCTCACAGGAAGCCAAGTAGCCACACCAGAGGTGGAAAGAACTGAATTGTTTTTCACTTTAGTTTCCTTCCAAATTCTAATGGCCCTTGGATTGGCAGGAAAATTATTGTAGAACAAACTCATGGTGGGGTTTGATGCCATTAAAACTTCTTTTTTTTATCAGGATGTCTATGTTGGTATACAAGCTGAGGTCATGGGGTATGACAGGGGTCGGGAAGAGGCATGGGGCTGTGACCTTGGAATCAATATTTTTGTGCCTTTACTTTCTTTCTCTTTGTTGTTGTTTCTATTTTCCTTTCCATTCCCTTCTCTTTCTTCTTTCTGTCCTTCTTCTTCCTTCCTCTTCCTTCCTTCCTTCCTTCCTTCCTTCTTCCTTCCTTCATTTCTCTACATTTTTGAGATGAAGTCTCATGTCACCTAGGCCTGGTTGGAACTCAATATGTAGCCATGGCTGTGAGTAAATTCCTGCTCCTCCTGTCTCAGCTACTCAAATGTTAAAACTGCTGTCACATATCTTCAGACCTGACAAGGGTCCCTTTTCTTAAGCATCTATGATATACGAGGCACTGCATAAATGAATTTCCATATATTCAGAACCAAGCAATTCATATTGATATTGCAACTTTAAAGGGTAGGAAATTAAGATTCAACTACTCCCGATAATAACTTAATGAACCAAAGGAATGTTTTCTAGACTTCTATCTGAAATCAAACAACATATGAATTTGAGTCTGTCAAGTCTCAGTGTACTTTACATACATATACATAACATATACATCTCTCTCTCTCTCTCTCTCTCTCTTCTCTCTCTCTCTGTCTCTCTCTCTCTCTCTCTCTCTCTTCTCTCTCTCTCTCTCTCTGTCTCTCCTCTCTGTCTCTCTCTAATGGGGCACATGCTGCTCCAGTATTTCTAAAAATTCATAGGAATTGTTGTACTTATTTTTTAATAAGATGTTCTAGGGTTCCTCATAAGAACTCTTTTAGGACAAATTTTTATTAAGCATAAAACAAAGCGGGATCACAAAGTTCCCTGCATACATATGAACACTGTTGGCAAAGGATTTGCAGCTCTGCTGACTCTGGTATACATTTAGCATCTATAAAAAGGGTAACAGCTAACATGTATTGAAAATATATTATGACAAGCTCATGAGGTTGATTTTCAATGATTTTGGATTTTGTGGGATAGGCAGTTTTAGTCAGCTTTTATTTTAAAAGAGCAAATCACTTACATTACAGTCTAACTGAGAGATACTGATGGGGTTTTATCAGTTCAAAATTAGAAGAGAAAATTAAACAGACACAGGAGTAGACAGAAAATAATGTTTTTAAATTCAGGATTGGATGGAATCCACATGTGCTTTTTTGTAATGTGTGCATGTGTGTGTGTACATGTTTGAGAGTGAAGGTGTAGTGTGATGTGGGTAAGGTGTGTAAGGATGTGGTATATGGGGGCAGTAGTGAGTGTATGCGGTGTAGTATATATGTGTATATGGTGGGTGAATATGCATGTGGGGGTAAGTGGATGTATACCTATGTGTATGTGAGTTTGTGTGTGATATGTGTATGTGTATGTAGTGTGTGTATGTGTGTGTGTGTGCATGTGACTGTGTATGTGTGTGAGGTGGGTGTGTAGTTGGTATGTATTTATGTGGTGTGTGTGTGCCTAGATCTCATTGCCCAGTTGTGTTTAAGATCCTGAGGAAAATAGCTCGTGTTGACTACACTTTCTCCTTGGGGAATACAGCACCTCAGGTTGCTCAATAATTATTGTTGACTAATTGGATACAGTTCTGTTATGCAGTTTCAACAATCCTTTGAATACAATTTTTGGTTAAACAATTTGACAGTATAATACTATTGAAAATGCATAAAGTAACTTGGATTCTGATATTTTGGTTAAAATATAAATGTTAGACATTACCTGTTTAGATTTGAATTGGATTCTCATATTTAAAAGCTTCAAAGAGCCATGAAAGGAATATTAACACAGCTTAATATTTTAGAAGAAATTGCTTTCTATAGAAGACTAGACCATGGGGCTCCAGACATACCCACTTCAGCTGTTCCTTTAAATCCTGTGGCCTTGGGTTGCTTTGCTCTGAGATGACTGTTTCCTTCTAAAAGAGGATATTGGGCACAGAATCAGAAGGGTGGTGCTGTGGATAACCCAGGGGATGGACAAACACATGACTGCTACAGCTCTCAATGGACCACCCCAAGAAGGTTCAGGATTTCCTCAACCCTCAGGGGCTGGGTAGGAAAGTGGAGGGGTTTCTCTGTGGAGCCACTAGCAAGAGCATTGCCATGCATTAGCAGGCTTCTAGTCACCGGGATGATAATGTAATCCATTTCCATTGCTTTAAGCTCCTCCATATTTGTTCAGCTCTCCTCCTGCCCCAACCCCAGCACACTCACATACATGTTAAGTCTTTTCAGTTCCATAACTTGGGAATTTTCAAAGGTTTTCCTTGTTGTGTCTCTTTTCTTTTAAATCCATTAATTTTACCTCAAAAGCCAATAGATAAAAATGTCGCACTTATTTTTTTAATGTGACTATATCCATAGTGTTTATACTTGGTTTACATTTAACCCTATCTATGGTTTTTCACATAGTTCGTATAGGGGGCATCCATAAAATGAGGACTTTCAGACTCCAGAGTGTACACATGCATAGGTTTATGAAAATCATGTCTTCCTTCTCATTAAACTTCCTGCTATTTTAAAATATTTTTAATTATAAGTATTAGTAGCAAGCCTTAGCACACTGATACCACCTATGGCACTGAATGAGCAACCACAGATCTTTTAACTACATGTTTTTCTCAGAAATAATGGAATTACTCCCCTCTCTAACTAGTGATATATACAGCTGTTTAGGGTTTAAGTTGAGAAGCAGGAAAACACAAAAATTACTCAATAATAGTTGGACCAGACATATCACAAAACAAGTCTTTATGGGAGAATAAAGGGCCAACACATGTGTATGCTCCATAAAACTCTATTAACTTTACTGTATATTTGAAAATCTCTACGATAAAATATTAGAAAAGTGCTATCATTACTAATACTTCAGTAATCATAGAAATTATATCTATTAGTCTTATCACTTATTATAGTAATAAGATGTACATATATTACTATACCACAGACTTGCCTTTATAGTGGTTTGAAAAGTATATCCTCATATGATTATTTCACTTATGATGATACAAAATTTCATATTATGCATGTAAAAATGTTCCAAAGAAGGCTTTTCTAGGCTTCGGTGGAGTCTAATGGAGTCCATGGCACAATAGATATAAGAATGTTACCTATAACATTTTAATGAATCCAACTAGGAAGCACCGATATTACTCCACAGAACTATGTGAAAAAAAAGAAAAGAGCCCTTCATTTAAGAGGTAAGAGGTAAAATAATTAAAAATTAAATATTTCAATCATTGTGCTACATGATATTCATATAATATTAAACCTTTGGCGATATTTGTCAGATCGTTGAATTTGATGTCAGTTTCCAAGTTCTATTCCAGTTTCCTTTGTAACAAAAAGTCCCAAACATAAGGGCTTCACAAAATAATTATGGTTCTGTGGCTTCTTTGAGCTCAAATGGGCAGTTTGCATTTGGGAACCTTGTGTATAAGTGGCCAGAGAGCTACCAAGGCTGAGATTTGGAGCTTCAGTCAAGCCTTGAGTGGACACGGCAGATGAACTTCGAAGCAAGTTTGCTCTAATGGCTGGTGGTGGATGTTGCCTATCAGTTGATAGCTCAGCTGGAGCTGGTCGTCTTATGAAAATTTGAGACTTCTTTGTGTGCTAGGCACTCTGGCTGTATGCCAACTAGATTCCTAGAGACAGTGCTTTCAGATTAAGCATTCCCAGATCAGATTAATCCTCCCCTACCTGGGGGTATGTGCAGAGCTGCAAAGTTCTTCATCAACCTTGTGGTTCATACATCATCTATTAAGCCATACTTGTGAGTCAGAGGGCCAGCTCAGAGGCACAGGGAGGCAGGCACATTGGCCTGTGACTTTTGGTTATATGGTTTATGGCCGGCAAGAAGGACATTGAAGGAGACCAGACGTTCTCACGAATCCTCAGGTGGGTACTCTTCTACTGTTCCTTAGTTTGGCCTTCAGTAATAAAAATGGGACCAAGAACTCCCTAGTTACCCAGTACCATCGGAAGTTCAACTACTCTCATCCAAGTCTTCCAATATGGGTGACTTTTTCCTCTTATTTTTAAGGTTTTGGGGTCGGGGAATTATGGGATAGATTTTCTCTGTGTATCAAAGATTGATCTTCAGCCTGTTTAGCTCAGGCTAATTTCAAACTACTGATTCACCTCTATTTCAGTGTCTTTAGATCTGAAGGCTCATCCCAGCATGCCTGGCTAAGAGTGATTTATTTTTAAAAAGATGATAAATGCATTATATGTTTTTTGTTTCTATACCATCCTGTTTCTATAACTAAGCAAATGGCCTTATATATAGCAGTTGCTCAAAAATTACCCAAGGATTTTCATCATCTGAAAAGCAAGATGTGAGGAGCTCTCCTGGCTTCGAGAAGTGAGTTGGAGGAACTCAACTCAAGTTCATGTTTATGAGACTTACCATAGAGAACATGGCAACCACCCTTCTGGGCTCAGTTTTCCAACAGAGTATGGAAACTTCAGACTACCACTTAGTGTGATTCATTATTTTCCTTCTAAAGCACATGCATGCCTTCCTTCCTCCCTTCCTCCCTTCCTTGCTTCCTTCCTCATCCTTCCTTGCTTCCTTCCTCATCCTTCATGTGTTTTTTTTGTGAAGTATGTGGTTCTTCCTTCCTTCATGTCGGTATGTACATAGCTTGTGGTACATATGTGACTATGCATATGTTACAAGCAGAGGTCAGAGCAGGATGGTAACTTTCTTCTATCCATCTCCCCTTTCTTGTCTTGAAGAAGGGCCTGGCTAAACCAGAAGCTCACAGTTTGCACTAGGTTGGCTGGCCAGGAAGCTTCCACTCTATGGATCTGTATTTACCCCTGCCCTGCTCCCTGCAACAATGCTGGGGTTACTGGCATAATACATTTGCTTTCATTAGAAGAGCTGAATATTATTCTAACCACATATCAGATTGTCCCATTGATCAAGGATATTTTAGCAGAGCTTAATTGTCTTTAACCATTTGGTAGAATTTTAAAAATGGAAACAGATAGCTGTGTGGGGTGGTGCACATTTTTAATCCCAGCACCCAGGAGGATGAAGAGAAGGATAAGAGAAACAAATAATCAATGAAATGATGAAACAGCTAACCTAGATTAACTAAAAACATAAAAATAAACAGAAGTAAGGAAAAGCCAGGCATGGTGATGTACACTTGCAATTCCAGCATTTAATAAAGTTAGAAATAGGAAGATCAGGAATTCCAGCCAACCATGCTTACATAGTGAGTCTAAGATCACCTAGGGTTACATAAGTCAGGTAATTGACATATAGACAAACAAACAAACAAACACATGCACTTAAATACAGCTCCCCACCTTGAGTCAGTATAACTTTTTCTTGGGTCAGTTTCCCAACAGGTTGAATCCCTATTGTGTGCCTATGAGGCAGGTACTGTTACTATTTTCATGTAGTGGTGGCAACCCAGAGTGTTTAAGAGTCTAATGGTAAAACCCAGTTTGGGCCCTCTAGTGTCTGGCTTCAACACTTGCCTGGATGGCTAGTCTGTTTGCAGCTGTAAGAACATCTGTCCAGGGCTGCTATGGGCAGAGAGGCCTGAACCAGGGCTGTAGCCCATACCTCTGTGGCTCAGCATCCCACTGCCATGCCCCGTGTCATTTCAGCTGCGTGTCAGGATACTCTGTGTCCCACTTCAAGTCACAGCCTGTGGCTCTCGCTCTTGGCTCCAGGCTCTCACAGCCTACAAACATCCACTAAGCCCAGAACGTATTTTGGGGAGGGGGGGGAGCTCTGGTTGAATTTACTTCACTTTACCCATACCCTTGTTGATTTTTTTAAATTGGATATTTTTTTCCTTCTGAGTGTAAGAAACTACCTTGGCCCAACATACAGCCTGCACTAAATCCTTATCTTAGGTTCTGCTTTGACGGACCAGTGTCCATGAAGAGCATGGACTGGACTTTTCCAATCCTATGTTCTTTCACTTATGCCTTTGCCAAGTGAGTGTCTATTGATGCTGGCCTTCAAAATGACTCACTGCCATTTTCTCATCAATTCTTCAGCTATCTTGCTGATGAGACTATAATATTTCTGAAAGACAGGCGCTTGGCTTTTAGCTCTGTTCCTCATATAGCCCTTATCATTTCAGTTGCTTCGTTAGCCAAGGAAACGCCTCTTCCTCTGAATGATGTTACTTTTACGGGCTCTGTAGTCATTACTGTTCTGTTGACATGATCAAATACTCAATGGCAAGCAACTTAAGGAAGGAAGGGTTTCTTTTGGCTCATGGTTTGAGAGTAAAACCCTTCACAGTGGGGACCATGGAGCAGAGGACTGTGAGGCAGCTGAGTGCATTTCATATTCAGTCAAGAAGTAAAGAGCTGTGAACGATGTTGCTTTATCCATTTTCTCCTTTTAATTCAGTTCAGGAACCCCGGCCCATAAAGCGGCGCCACCCATAGTTAAAGAATCTCCCCAGCTCTTTTAACCTAATCCTGATAACCCATCACAGGCAAGCTCAGAGGTTTGTCTCTTCCATGATACTGTCAAGGTGACAGTCAACATGAAGCATCATAAGGCATCACCTATTAACAAGACAGGCAGTGTCTTCTGGGACAGGACACTGCTTATCCTAACAATGCTTATCCTAAACTACAATTGTTTGGTATGAATATCTATAACTGAAAATTGGTTATTTGAAATAGAGATGGAGTCAACATGGCAGAAGGAGCACAGATTTGGTATCAATCAGATCAGGACTAAATCCCAACTTATATAGTTAGGAAGAATGGAGAGTAGAAGACAATTCACCTGATTTTATAGGACTTGGACTCCCCCAACAAGGGTTTTTTGTGAACTTTAAAAGAAACTATGTTTGAAGTTCCATGCCTCAGCACCCGGGCTTTCTCTCTACTAGGTCTTAAGTGTACTTATTATCAGTACTGAAACCCATTTAATCTTAGGCATCTCTTTTGTAAGGGAGATACAGAAAATGTTCACTTCACACAGGGAAGACAAATGAATCCAAATGTGCAAGTGAGTGAGGAAACATTACTCAAAATTTGTAAAGGTAATCATTTCAAAGTGGAGGTCAATGAAAACGGAGCTTCCCATGATGCTCTATACATTCTGTGCATGGCTCAAAAGCTCCAGTCAAGGGATGATTGACAAATAAAAGATGAAAGGCTGTATCCTCCTAGTGGAGTGCATTTTCCTAATCTGTCCATTCAAAGAGAAGCCCTTGTCTATTACCCACTGAGAGGCCCTAATGCCTAGTGCAGGCCTTGTGTATGCAAATAAAATAGTAGATTTTAGAGGCTGAGTCATCAAATCCAAGTCCTAGCTCTGGCACCTCTTTGCCATACAACCTCTCTGTTTCCTTTTTTTATCTACAGAGTAAAAGACCTGCAAATGACAGGAATCCCAGAGGCATATAGGATCTGCTGGATGCCACATTCATCCTATAGAGCACATGGCAGCATCTGGCCATGGTGTTGATACACAGACAGCATTAACAATCTGAAGTAGACTTTTGGATCCTTCAAAGCCATTCTTCATGTGCATGTACTTTTGAATGAGGTCATCCAGCAATGTGTAAGTTTGCTTTTCTGAATTTTTTAAGAATTATAATGGAAACATAGATGAACTTAGTCCAAGGCACTCCTGAAACACACAAGTTGGGAAAGACAAGCCCTCATGATTTGAAACAGCTGCCAGCATTTGATCCCTTAGACTGGGAACTGTTTTATTCATTTTAATCCAATTGGTACCAATGAGTTTGAAGAGCTTTTTAGTTACTTAGGTGAATCTCAATTTATGCTTCCTAAAATTCTGTCAATAGATCATGATACATGTATGTATGTTTGCATGTATGATGTACATATGTATGCATGTATGTACATATGTATGACCAGGAAACTGGGGGAGGTATTCCAAATCATTTACAAGAGGAACAAAACAATTTATTGGGCCACTTCTGGGACAGCTTTCAAAAAGATAGGCATGTCTTTCTAGATTTACCTAATTTGTCTAACCAATTAAATCAGAATATCGTTGATAAGAAAATGGGAACAGAGAGCTTTACAAATTCCTTATTTTCGACCATAATTTCTTTATAAGATTACTTTGCAGAATCCAAGGCACCCAAACTTAGTATAAAAGTGAATTATTTTCCGCTCTCTCCAACAGTTTGATTGCTATGGCTTTTATTATGTATGCTTCAATGAATTATATTTTAAATGTAAAACTAGAAAGCTAGCATTACCATGTTTACTGTATATGTTTCTGCCTTTCTTTCAAAGGTTCCCATCAACAGGACTTACCTCATCATTCTGAACTTCACTCTGGGAACATGTGAGACTCAGTACTGCCTGGTTTTCTGCATTCAAACAGGAAGGATGTGAAGATTAGGGGCAGGGGAATACTCTCAAGGATCACAATCCAAACTCTGTGTCTTTGGCCATGATATATAGGAATTAATGATGCAGTTGTGCTTGACATAACTCGGTATAGTAACAGCAATATTAAAAGTAACTTTAGCAGGTATGGTGACATGTGCTTCTTATCCCAGGGCTCAGGAGTAGGGGGAGTTAGATGAGGGATTCAGGGTCATTCTCGGCTATATGGTAAATCTGAGATTAGTCTAGGCTACACGTTTGACTGTGTTTCAAAAAAATTAAAAGAAAAAAAGGCTAAAAACAAAATAAAAACCAAAGCGAAAAGAACAGTAATCTTTTGATTCTAGAATATAACCATTTCTAGATAATACCATGATTACTCACTTAAATCCAAGTTCTACCTCAAAATTACATGTGAAAACACTTCCATGTTACACCTGGCTGCAGGAAATGGGTTCCCAATTTGCCTATGTGATCTGCTAAGTAGGCCTAATAGTTCTACTCAGGACTCAAAGGTAGTGGATTGACAACATTCTCCTGGCACAGTGGTACATACCTTTAATCTTAGCCCTTGGGAGGCAGAGGCAGGCAGATCTCTGTGCACTACAGGCCAGCCTGCTCTACAAAGTGAGCTCAGGAGAGCCACAACTAAATAGTGAGACCTGACTCAAGAGAAACAAAGAAAGAAGGAAAAGTAGACAATCAGTGTCACTGCAGTCTGGCACCCTAGCTGTGCTTCTCTGGAGAGAGCTATGGCCATTCTCAAAGTCCCAAGATAGTGTGTCTGGTATGTGGAGGGTGCTAAGTAGGTATTGATTAAATGGATAGACACAAGCATCATTAACTTACAAATTAACTAGACCTGTCTGTCAAATCCCCAGATCTCACACTTTTCTTGCTCTTGTTGGAAGAGTCTCTCTAGTTGTATTTTACCTCAGCCTTGTACTGACTTACCATGGCATAGCATTTAAATTCATGTTAACAGGGGGCAGTCTTTCTCATCTCCTTAGGAGACGTTTTGTTCCAAGTTTGGCAGATTGTCTGAAAAGAATGTAGATTCCTGAAGTTCTCACAATCAAAGGGGCCTTATTTACAGATGTGTGAGACTCCAGACAAGCTTGGAGATCAGAAGTCTACATGATTGACATGTTCAGTAAGATGGACAGTTATCCACTTCTTCATATTGCTTATATCATCTTCATGCTTTGCTTTGAAGTTCATGGGTGTGTGTGTGTGTGAAATTATCCAAAATCACTGCTCAGAATTTACACAGTTCTAGTCTTTTATATCCCATGAAGATGAAACCAGTACATGATACACAGAAAACCTGAATTTTTAAATTATTGTTTGAAATAATCACAAAATAAGGATTTTTTTGATACATTGACACTGAAATTTGTGAAGGGTTGGCAAAAACCAAGCAAAAATGGAATCTCAAGTCTTGTATTTAATACGAACACAATTTCACATATGGCTATAATTAAGTAATTTATTTTGAAATTAGATATACTGATTAATATTACTAATAAAATGGATAATAACACTGTATTCTGAATTGGAGTCTACCCCAATTTATCGGTCTATCTGGTCACAGAAAAGCTGTTAATAAAGTACTTATTGAGTTAATTGATGTTTATAAAGGGAGAGTTATCATTTAAAATGAAGAGAAATTGAAAATCACCGTGAGCTGCATGAGAGAACAGAAACATGGTGTTCCCTTCATCTGTCAGCTCTCTTACTAAGAAAAATCTCCCTTGCTCATTCTTCCAGAATCACCCAGAGTAATGGTTCTCAACCTCCCTAATGCTATGGCCCTTTAATATAGTTCCTCATGTTGTGATGACCCCCCAACCATACAATTGTTTTCATTACTACTTTATAACCATTTGCTACTGTTATGAGTCGTAATGTAAACACCTGATTTGCAGGTGATCTTATGTGACTGCTATGAAAGGGTCATTTAACTCCCAAAGTGGTTGTGAACTACTGATCTAGAGGATAATATTCAGAAATTATGTTGGCAGCCTACTGTACCTTCTCCCTTACTGTGAAGCTAGTTTTGTTTCTTAAGGAAGGAGTGCTGCCACTCAGAGGGTACCATTGAGAAATAAATTCTGGGATCGAGAAGATGCTTTATCAGTGTATATATCTGACTCCTCTCAGATCTGGTGGGTAAGAAGCTCCTGTAGCTACAAATCTATTCATGGATGTGAGCTAGCATGTCTCAGTCACTGGCCTTGTTACCAAACAGTAGTGGAGCAGAGATATCTGAGAGATCATGAGCTGACCAACTTAAGGTTTGTACAAAGTGCGTCATGAAGACTGGGTCTCTTCAAGGCCTGAGAAAAAACACGGGCAAATACAAACACCCAATCAACCAAGAAACTTAAGAAGAAGAAGAAGAAGAGGAAGAGGAAGAGGAAGAGGAAGAGGAAGAGGAAGAGGAAGAGAAGAAGAAGAAGAAGAAGAAGAAGAAGAAGAAGAAGAAGAAGAAGAAGAAGAAGAAGAAGAAGAAGAAGAAAAGGCAGCATGGCATCTCATTTTCATGAGAAGCAGGCCAAATGGAACTCAAATCAGTGTCTTTCACAAGTGTATTCTTTGATCTGCTTGTACTGCTTATCACTGGGATACAGTTAAGTCTGACAGGGAAAAGGCTGTAATAAATCTTACAGGAGGAGAAAAAGAGAAAAATGAGATGTTCTCTCCAGCAGGAATGGCTTTGCTTCTTGAGCTAGAGACTCGTCTCAAAATGACTGCTGTTTGGGCACAGAAATGAAAATTCTGATGTTTTCCAATGATAATGAACAGAATATAATCAGAGATGGAAATAGTATTAGATTGATTGTTTTGTAGAGAATGACTAAGAGTCTCTAAAAGAAAGAAACTATATGACTTTAGGTAAGGTGGAGGTGTGTACTGTAACAGAGGAACAAAACAAACAAAACAAAACAAAACAAAACAAAACAAAACAAAACAAAACAAGGGTTTCTTCTTCAGTATTATATGTGACTCTGAAGGAACGTCACGACACTGGGAAGTTTTGACCTTGTATCTAGCTGTTTCAACCAGACCAAATTCTATAGACCAACAGAGTCAATAAAATATAATAATGCCTAGGTTTTTAATCTGTATTGTTGCTTTATCAGATCTGAGCTGCAGGGTAAAGAAATTAGTTGTGGATGAATTTTTTTAATGTTATTAAATCACTATTGACGGGCCTGAAAGATGACTCAGTGAGTTGAAGTGCTTGCTATAAGCCGAAACACCTGAGTTTGATCCCTGGGATCCATATGTAAAAAAATAGAACCAACTCCAGCAAGCTGTCATCAGATCCCACACACACGGCATGGCACATACATGCTCCCCTCCCCCTCTAAGGAAATGTAATATTTTAAAATCATTATTTAATCAATCTCAATAATAGAGTAACATGGGTGCTGAGACGTGCTGTCAGATATCCTGGAAACATCCACTAAAAACGTGAAAACATTTATATTCCTTTCTATTTTATCTGCTTTCTTTCTTTTTTTTTTTCTACAACTCAAATTTATTTTCATCAAAAAACTGGGTAGGGATTAGGGAGATGTCTCTGGGTAAAGTGTTCATCATAGATGCATAAGGATCTGAGGTCCAGCTATAGTGCCCACATAAAAGCTGGGCATGGAGCTGTGCTTTGTAATTCTAATTCTGGGGAGTTGGAGACAGGAAGATCCTTAGAGCTTGAGGAACAGCTAGTCTTGCCACGTTGGTGAGCCCCAGGGTCAGTGTGAAACCCAGTACCAAAAAAATTAAATAGAAGCTGAACATGATATATTTCTGATCCTATTTATTGGGAGGCAGAGACAGGCCAATTTCTCTGAGTTCAAGGTTAGTAAGAGCTATATAGTGAGACCCTATCTACAGTAATGACAACAATAGTGATAATGATAATGATAATAGGTGGGAATTCTGAGGTCACAGTTCACCTGGTAAAGGTGATTGCTGCCACGCTTGACAGCCAGAGTTCAGTCTGAGACCCATGTGGTGGAAGGAGAGAGTTTCGAGTTTCACTAACTACTGAGTTGTCCTATAACTTCCATAAACACGCTGTGGGATGTGTTTCTCTCACAAAACAAATAATGTGCAGGCAAAGACAAAGAAACAAAAACATGATGGAGAACAATAGAGGCAGATATTGGACACAGACCTCCGGGCTCCACACACATGCAGGCACACCCACACATAAACAGTATCATCCATATTCCACATGAACTCATATACAAACAAAAAATTTAAAAAGTGTACAAGTTCATAAATCAAAATTAATATTGATCTATTGAAAGTTGCCAATCAGCTTTGTCTGCCTATTGGATTTTCACCATCTATTATCTCTTTACAATTGAAGGTTAATAGGACATTTTAGAAATGAGCTATTAGAGTTTCAATGTTTATTCTAGATTTTTCCCATCTGTGTTCACTCACTCCATGCTCCCTGTAATCAGACTTGTATATATGGACCAGTAACAAAAATTGGATCTGGAAAGTAATTAGGGATACGCTGGAGTATGGGCTCTTATGAATATACCCTTTTAAGTGTTTCTGGGCTAATTCTATAAAGTTTAACTACCATTCAACTTTGTAGTTCAATTGGATATACACACCTTCAGAATGAACTCTTTATTATCATTATAAATTAATAAATTCAATTGAAATGTTTCTTGAGTCTTTATTCTGTATTTATCAGGTATAAATCCCACTGTACTGGCAGTTGTGAACACTTCCTCACAAATTCCATTGCTCTTATCTCCTAATTCTGTGATACTCATTTATGTAACAGAGAACACAGACCAATCAGCACTGCCATTGAAGAATCTCTGAAAGCTTCACATATAAATCCTAACCACAGAGTGCTGCTTCATATCAACTATCAATTTCCTGAGATCTAGAATCACCTGAGAGATAGGCATATGGACACACCTGTCAGGATTTGGCGACAATTAATTGAGGTGAGAGGTCCTGCCCACTCTGGGTGGCACCACTACCTAGGCTGGGATCCAAGACTGCGGAAAAAGGAGGAGAAGGGCTGCACGCAGATATTCATCTTTCTTTCCCTCTGTTAACTCCTGCTTGGCCACGTGTAAGGAACAGTATGACATGGTTCCTGCCCCTGGAACAGAGCCAGCAGTATATGGGCCTCTATGAGTGTTAACGGTTGATATGGGTGAAAGGCTTATTTGTATAATAGTGTACATATTTTCATGGTCCTCCTTCGAGAAATGTTTTCTCTGTCAAGGTTAATGACTCCATGATAATCAGAGACAGCATGAGTCTAGGAGGCAAGGGCATGTCTATGTCTCAGCAAAATGGTAGAACACTGTGACCTTCAGGGCTGAACGCTGAAAACATGAGTCCAAAAATATGTCATTTCTCAACTATGCAAAATATAAGGATGTACATGAATTGCATAAGGAGCTTCATAGATCTAAAGGAACAGAGGTATCTGCACTATGAAGCAGCTTATCAGAAAGATACTAAGGAAGGAGATAAAGAGATTTAAGGAGTAGTGATTGGAAGGCAAGATCTCACCCAGCTAAGACATTTTGTTTATGCTTACAAAGGCAGGTGGATTCCTGAGTTCAAGATCAGTCTGAGGAAGAGCTAATTTAGGTACAGGCCTGGTCAGAACAGCAATTTCAGAGCAGGGTCCTTCCCAGCTATCTTTCTATCTCTACTTGTGCTTGTAGTCTCTTTCTAATAATCAAGGAGCTGGGGTCATGGGATACTGATTCATGGGATAATCAAAAGGAAACCTGGGGTAATGACTGAACTGATATGTAAAATAAAAAACAAAACTGGGCTTTTGATCTCTAAGAGATGAGCTATCCTAAGAGCTGTCTCAAGAGAGCAGAACACAGAAATCAATCTGGAAAACTGTCTTGAGCAGAACATAGACAGTCACCTTGGACCCACGGTTTGACTTCTAGTCATTTGTTTTGCTGCTCCCAGACACTCCTTTTCTCAGAACTAAGCCAAGGCTGGTCCTTGCATTCCCTACTTCCTGAGTGCGATGGTGAAGTGACCAGCTGCTTCAAGCTTGCTACCATTGCTTTGGATACACCACCACGATGGCTTGCACCTTGAATTTGGAGCCACACTTTTCCTTCCCCGATTTACTTTTGTCAGGATATTTTATCTCAGCAATTGTGAAAGTAACTAATCCACACAGAAAACCCATTTGCCTTAAAAGCAGGAGGTCATTGCTTTCTATTTCTATGTGAAGAATCTCTGTAGCCTGTATTCACACAGATGATGTTTCCGCATTCCACAAAGAACACTTGGGTTTTCCTTTGAGAGGTCATTGTCCTCCACTGTATACGGGGCTGGTGGAGGTGTCACTCACATGGCTCTTCCTCTTAGGCCACAGAAGATAGAGCTGGACCACTCTGATCTCTCCTCCCTTCCTCAAAAATCTGAACTTTGAATAACTACACAAATTGGCCTGAAGTAAGATGACTGCCCACAGAGGAAGGACTCCAGAAACCCAGCCAGTTTCTGCCTCCAGATGCTTAGAGTCACCTTGAACCCAACTTCCAGACTTCCTGTCATTTGCTCAGTTCTCCCATTGGCTAATGGACGTCAAATAATAGTGTATATCATAATCTCTCAGTCAGGGTTGGGAAGGTGCTAAATCAGTAAAGCACTTGCTTTGTAAGCAGGACGACCTGAGTTCGAACATCAGAGATCCTGTGAAAGGGAGCTGCGTGTGGTGTGCTTGCTTTCTCAGAGCTGGGGAGGCAGAGACAGGTGCAAGCATCTGGTGCTTGCTGGCCAGGCAGCCTGCTCAACTCGGTGAGCTTCAGTCTAGTGAAAGGCCAAAGCAGACAGCTCCCGAGGAAAGACAGCTGAGGTTGCTGTCTGTCCTCCATAAGCATGTGAATATGTACATATACCACAGGAACACGAGCGCGCGCACACACACACACGCACACGCATACACAGGAACATTATTTAAACAAATGACTAGGCATCATCCCACTGACATTTTGCAGGAATGAAGTTTACTTATTTACTTACTGACAAGAATCGATAGGACTTTCAATGTTAGAGACGAGGAATTTACTAAACACATTGCTGCAAGCTGCCAGTAGATTTTCTGCTATTTAAATAGCAGAAAGGGTTATTTCAATCACTCACCAGGAAACCTTATGATATTCAGCCTTTCTAAGGCTCTAGAGAGCTGCTATAAATACAGAAGCATGCAACATGTAGAAAACTGAAGAGGATACCATATGTTTCGGTTGCATGATGATGGTGGTGGTGGCGGTGGCGGTGGTGATGTTGAAGAGGACTTTTTTGAGGTTGGGGATTGAACCCAGGCAAGGGCCTGATACATGGCTACCATTCTACCATTATATCTCTAACCAGTCATAGGATTCTTTATTAGATACTTCTTCTCCAGTCAGCCTACTGTGTGTTCTTTAATGAGGACACTTGCCAGTCACTATGAAGTCTGTGTATCTAGTCAGACTATACATCACTCACCTTTGTAGGAATAAGATTGAGATCCATTTCTGAGAACAACAATCACTTTGTTTCTTGTCTATTGTCATCAAGGGTAAGGGGAATTAAAACAGATTATCGAAAGACCACAGGGAACGCTACGGAGATTTAGGTGAAGTTTCATGGACTTACCTTGATACTACTACTAAAGAGAAAAAGGAGGAGAATGAAAAAGAAAACGGGAGGGAGAGAAGAAAGATGAGAGAGAAAGGGAAGGAAGAAAAAACATAAAAGAGAAAAAGCAAGCGATGGAATGCACTTTGGAAGCTGTCTCGAGCTGCTCTGCCCTTCTCTTTTACTGGGGTTTGTTGTTTAGAAGTCTGAGATTACATAAATCCTTTATTCTTTGGTCCCGGGAGGAGAAGAGCCACATACATATCACAAAAGTGCCAGGAAGAACAAAGGACAGTCACCACAGAAGGACGCTGCTTCTCATGGTTCACAGAGGAGAAGTGGCTGCTCTCTCAATGGAATAGCAAGAAAGACACGGAACACAGGAGTCCTGGGAAGCAGTTCTATTCAGTAGAAAGGTCACCCTGTGACTGAAGGCTGCAAATCCACACAAAAGGCAGCTACCTGGCTAAGCCGGTACTTGGAAGGGAGGGGGCTGGTGATGAATGCTGCAGCTCCTAAAAATGGAGCCGCTGGCTTTATTCATGATAAATATGCCAGGGACAGATGCTTTTTAACACATGTAGCTATGAAACCTTTGTTTCAAGGCTTCATATAAGAAACCCAGTGGTGTATTTATCAACATATTTGTGTGTGGTGTGTGCATGGAGTGTGTCTGTGAGTAGGTGAGTGCACACACCCAAGTGAACACATGCAGAAGTCAGAACAGGACTAAGTGTCTTCTTCCATTGCCCTCCACTTTGTGGTCTTTAAACAAGGTCTCTCACTAAACTGGAAAATTACTGTTTTAAGAATGGCTGACCAGCTGGCCAGCAATGGCACACCGCTGCAGTTGCTGCGCTCTGGAGTCCGAGGCGGCCATCTGTCTCTCCCAAGTTCAAATCCTGCCTGTGCTTGCTCACAGGAAAACAAAAAACAAAAACAAACAAACAATAACAGCCAGGCAGTGGTGGCACATGCCTTTAATCCCAGCACTTGGGAGACAGAGGCAGGCGCAGGCGGATTTCTGAGTTCGAGGCCAGCCTGGTCTACAGAGTGAGTTCCAGGACAGCCAGAGCTACACAGAGAAACCCTGACTGGAAAAACCAAAACCAAAAAAAAAAAAAAAAAAAAAAAAAAAGGAATGGCTGACCAGCATGCTCTTGGGATCCTTCTGTTTCTGCCCGTTTTCCTCAGTGCTGGGGATACAGGCATCTGTAGCCATGCCTAGTTTGGTGTGATTACTGGGGTTTCAAACTCAGTTCCTCACACTTGCACAGCAAGTACACATATGTGCTGAGCAATCCCTCCAGTCTTCATGCTTTTATTTTTAAATGGCTATGCCTAATGATAATTCAAGATTTTTTTTTAAAAGAACATATTTTCCTACTTTATAAACAAATTTAAAATAAAGTTAATTTGATTTTCAGTTTGCTTTTATCAATCAGAAGTGAGATCTTGTCTGTATGTGAAGGGTTTTTTGTAATTGGAGAGGAATCTGTTTTTTTTTATTTAATCCGTTAAATAAAGTATTCCATAAGTTGGGAAAAGAGATCAATAAAATAAATTAATAAGACAGTTTAAAACTTCAGCAACAAATGTTTTCTACTACATATATCTTCACAAGAACTGGATACTACAACAAAACTCTGTGTATTTACACATATAAGTCTTTGATGAGTTCTGTAATGAACATTTTAATTACATTGATATACAAGAACAGAGGGTGGCAGTAGAAAAATAAGAATTTCCTAGTATCTCCCTGGCATTAGTTTTATATTTACTCATCAAGTCTACTCAGACTGTGTCCAGGGCTGAGTTCTTTGCTGGGCCACAGCACATACCAATGAATGAGGCACACAGAAAGTATGGTGGTCAGAGAGGAGGGGCGGATACAAAAAGGGCCGTTATAATGAATACAACAGCTGTCTTTAGGAGTAAAGCAACAAGGCTACTTAACAAAGCCTGGATCTGAGGATAAAACATCCCTGGGTCTTGGGACTCTGCATAATAATCAATGCCCCTGGGACTTGAGTTTATGAAGATTCTCAGGATTAAGGCCAAGGAAGCTCACAGAAGCTTGATCACAAAGGGTCCAGATGTGTGTTGCTCGGACTGCACTGAAATTTTCAGAGACTGGGATCCAGCTTAGGGTTATGAGTGGAAGAAATTCACCTGTGCAGCCGTAGGATAGTTGGGAATGTATTGATGAAGAATGAAGAGAACGATGGGAAGACTGTCAGGATTTGGCTGTGGTCTTTGGGGAGTGAAGTAACTGAGGCTGCTTAAGAACTGAAGTCAGAGCCCAGAGCTATGTTCTGCCTGGATGAACTCTTCAAGAAAAGGACAGGGGCAATGACTATGCATCTGGATCAGAGAGAAGCATGAGTTCACTGGTACTGTTTAATCTGGCAGTGAGGTGCAGGTGGAAATGGACATCGGAGAGAGGAAAACAGTACAACAGCATACCACACCAGGGCACAAAATAACTGTCTTAGCATGCACATCAAAGCATATGTCCATGAAGCACAGAACGCTTGCCTGTAACACCCCAGGAAGGACCAACCCCAAGAGCCAGCCAAGCCTTATCCTCTAGGGTATTCTACATATACATAATGACAATTTCTCAAGCAAGTTTATCACCCAATACAGTTCAAGTTAATTGTTTTCTGATACATTAGTATATATATCTTAACTAATTAAAAATGAATGTTAAATATATAAGATATGCAATTTCATATAATGAATATCTAAAATACATATACCATCTAAATATGATATATATACATATCACATACATATATTTGTATGTATATATGTGCATATATAATATGTATGTATATGTATGTATACACACGTGTGTGTGTGTGTTACTGGAAATTGAACAGGGCCTTATGCATCCTAGCAAAGCATTCTACCACTGAGCCACATCTCCAATCCTACAAATTCACATTTTATAAGGCTTTCTGGAAAAAACTGAGGAATAAAGTCATTTATCACAAAATAAAACTCACTTATCAAATGTTTGATCCTATAAAAAGTAAGATCTCCTCTGTCTCTTTGCCCATTTCTGTGAGCTGCCCACATATCAGCATAGACGTCGAGAACTCCTCTCATGTAGATACCAATAGCAACAGAAGTACTTTTAGGGAAAATTTGTTATATTAAAAAACATGGTCCTGAAGCTTGATTTTCACATAAAATAGTCAGCTCTAGCTTCTGTAAAATCTTTAGAGGCACTGTGGTATTCTCCACTACAAGAGATGCTCTTAGCCTCTCCAACTGTCAGATTCTGTTAAACTAAACACACGTTGGTGTTTCATAAACACCCATGTCTCTACCTCATGTGTAGAGGACAGAGGTTAGAGGTCTACTTCATTTTAATGTTAATAGAGACACTCAGAGGGTGGATTATGAACGTGGTAATTGCTTCATGAATGAATAGATAAACATGACTGAGGGAGTTCTGCACCAGTCTATAAACTTTACAAAAATCCCCTCCCTTTACAGCAGTAAACACACTTCCCAAACTGATGGACTTTACTCAGCACAGGTGAAAGTATTCCTTGTTTGGATGGCTAAGAGACAAAAACAGTTACCACTGGAGTGAAGATGAGCAAGTCTTTGCATAATTCTTCGGCATGCATAATAATCACAGGAAACTATTAGGTACCACTCTCTCCATAGTCCCCATTGCATGAAAAGGACTTTGCATCCCACAGTGATGGAGCAAGTTTCCCAGAACCTTTTCAGTGTACAATATCTAGATTCCTGCTTTAGAGTCAGCTGCCATTCATCTATAGACCTGCCTCTCCCAGGAAACAGAGAAGTGCATAGTGACCCAGGACTTGCTGGGGAGGATTTAAAGCAACCAGAAGTTCTAGTTCCCAGGAAATTCTCCAGCTAGCTTGTCCTGTCATCTTCAAAGGGCTAGCTGTTGATTAATTTCATTTCCCCATCTGAGTCCCTTAATATTTATGAGATGAAATGGTTATAAAATGTCCACCTATCTCCTTCTTTAGTAATAGAACGCTGGTAGAAAGAAGCTAATAATTAAAATAAAATTCAAAGCTCTGGAAAATTAAATCCTTTAATGCTACTTGTATTGCACAGCATGTAAGTGCTCAGGTTTGGTACTTCTGAGACTGAGATACATTGCTCACAGGTAGGCACAGACTTTCTTAAGGACCATCTCATGTCCAAGAAAGATGAACATGAGTTAGCAAATAGAAAAGTAGGACATTATGCTAACTTTAAAAATTGAAGTGCCAGAGTGGCTCAGTGGGTAAAAGTGCCTATTACTAATCCAGACAAGATGAGTTAAATTCTCAGGGCCCACATGGTGGAAAGAGAGAACCAATTTCTGAAAGTTGTCCTTGGAGTTTCATATGAGTGTCCTGTGTGTGTACTTCCCTCCACATGCAAATAAATAAGTGGAATATTAAAACATTAACATTTGAATGGTAAAATGAAAGATTTTTAATAGAGACAGTTTAAAGCTATTACAATTCATGTCTCAAATCTAGAAAGCCAGCAATCTCTGATATATAAATGTGACTTCAATTTTTATTACATTATATATATTTTGTGTGCTGTGTGTGGGGGGCATATGTGTCTCAGTGCTTGTATGAAGGTCAGAGAACAACGTATGGAATTGGATCCCCTCTTCTACCACGTGAGTTCTGGATTCTGAACTGAGGTCATTCAGCTTGATAGTCCGTGCCTTTACTTGCTGGGACATCTTGATGGCTCTAAACATCATTTAAAAGGTGTATCTTAAAAGTCATATACCATCATTAAGAACACCTTAGGATTTCCCTAGTTTCGTCCCATTTGGAGAAAAGCATGACTATTGAGTCTTGACTGAAAAATTCCAATCTGGACGTGACCTGCAGTCCTGCTAACCAGCTCTTCTCAAGTTCAATTACCATTGATTTTTATGCTCCAAAGCATTATAAAAATTTCATGTTAATTACATGTAATGATAATCCAATTATTTAAACATAGGAATATCTTCCAAGCAAGATGAACAAAACACTGTACATAGAGAAAGAATCTTTTCACTTTGAATCTCGGCTTCGTTGACCATAAGACCTGAATTCCTTAGCAATACAGCTCACCGTGTTAGTTTTTCTCCTGTGACTTGGTAATTCTTTATCTTGCCTACCTTTGAAGTTATCTTACAAATTCTTATTAGCATACAAAGAACCTTCCAAACACAATTGGCTTTGTCATGTCTTCTTTTCTCTCCCATTGCTTTCCCTCCCCTCCAGATTAACCTTTGCTTCTTGTCTCAGGCTTCCCCTCCAACCTCAAACCTCTCTCTGTCTCCTCTTTTGGTCTCCTACTCTGTTTTTTAGTCTATACTCACTCTCACACCACTGTATTCTTACACATACAAACATGAAAAGTTTAGAACAGCCTGTGGGAGAGCATGAAAGTTTTGTCCTGAGTCTGGGTCATCTCATGTAGTATAATGCCTTCCAGAGCTGTCCATTTCCTACAAACTTCATTTTCCTTTACAGCTGAGTACAGCTACATGTGTGAGGATATTCTCTATTTTTGTTATCCATTCTCTAACATGACATGAAACACCAGGCAAAAACTGTTAACTCTAAAAGACTGTGTGAGAGGTAGACGCATTAATCACAGATGAAGTTATGAGTGACTAAGTCCTACTAAATGCATCAAAGTAACACATGATCTCAGCTAAGAACCCTAAAAATTAAAAAAGAAATTATTAGAGCTAAACAAAAATATCATCTATCCAGAGATTCATAAAGTATGGATGAGTTTGTTCTGTCCTTTAGCAAGGCTTTTTTTTTTTTTTTTTTTTTTTTGAGATTATTGGTAATATCCAACATTCACAGGCTGCAACCAAGTCAAGAACAATCACTCACCACTGTCTTCCCTTCCTTCTCAGCTATCTCTTATAGTTACACCTCCTGGATCCTATCCTAGGGTTGCTAGGTTTTTTTAAAACAACTAAATAGTGGTTGGTAGCCAGGTGCTGAAAAACTGTTTTATTACATCTCAAATATTCAATGTTCTGCAGTGATTCTGATTATATAGGACAATTATCAGGCTCAAAAGAGAAGAAAACTCTCTGATATGACGTAAATAAATGATCTCATCAAAATCCCAGCTTGTGCCAAGTCCCACTCCACAGTCTAAGGAGTTTTCTTTAGATGCACTGTCTTCCATTGGTGTTACATGCTAATCCCCAGTTGGTGCTTTCTTTATCAGTTCTTTTATCCACAAAATTGCCTCAAAAGACAGACAATCTATAAGAAAAGAAGCAAGAGACTGCAACAAGTGCTGCACAAAGGCTAGCCAAGTGCTCAAAGCCTTGACTTTATAGTCACTTAGGAAATGCCAAGGAAAGTCATCAGAGATACTTCCACTTATAAACTGGCTCCGGTGCAAAAGACAAGCAAGTCCCTGCAGAGTCCTGCCAGGTAGGAGGAGTGAGCGTTGACTGAATGTTTTGGAAAGCTGTTTACCAATACCTCCTGAAGATGAACACGGGTCTACAGTAACCTCTGACTTGACACTTTCACACTTAAGCTGAAATTCAACAGAACTAACATTAACATATCGCAATTGTTTACACCCGTAATGTTTACAGTAATTCAAACTGGAAGCTACCCACATGCCCATCAACAGCAAACTGACGAGCGAAATCATGGTTTAGCCCACAATGGAATACTGTATAGCTGCAAGAATAAGAATAGAACTAGAACCACAGAGACCTGTGTTGTAAATGAAGGACAAGTGACACAGGTAGATGAGATGAGAACCCATCTGTATGAATTCATTTCTGTAAGATTCTGATACATGAAAAATGGACTGTGGTGCTAAAACCAAGTAAACAGGTCCACTAGCGAAGTGGGCAATAGTGAACAGAAGGCATATTAGAGATATCGACAATGAATGCTTTCTTTAAAACAAACAACAACAACAAACCTTCATGTGTGTGCTATGTGCACCTGTGAGTGCAGATGCCTGAAGAGACCAGGAGACCATTAGAATTCTGGAGCTGGAGATACAGGTGGTTGTAACCTGCCTGACCTGGATGCTGGCCACCAAACTCGGGTCTTCTGGAAGAGATCCATTCTTAGTCCACATTCTTAACTGCTGAGCCATCTCTCTAGCCCTAGTGCATGATCTCTTGACTTGAGTGCTGGTCACACTCCTCAACCTAAGCAACTCGAAATTTTAGCATCAGCTCTCCTAAGTGTTTGACTTACAGGTTACCTATCTCTTTATTTTGGGTCTAGAATTTTAAGCCTTTCAGAATTTCAGATTAAGAATGTTCAGTCAGGAAAAAAAAATGTATGAAAATGTTCCCAAACCTAAAAAACTCAAGAATATCAAACACTTCTAAGCATTTCCAACAAGGTGCATTCAATCTGTACAACCTCTCCTTAGTATCCACAGCCCCCGTGGGTATCAATATTGATGCAAGTTTGTCCCCTATATAAAATGGATGAAACTTGAATATAACCTGTGCCCATGTTCTTACATACTTAAATCACATCTAGATGATCTAGCATGTAGCAGTACAATACAATGTCGGCAGTTATTATACTGTGCTGTTGAGGAATGACCAGAGAACTGTGTATGCTCAATACAGATGCTACTTCTTTCAAAGACATTTGACCCTGCTGTGAAATCCATAAATGTGGAACTTATGAGCACGGAAAGCCACCTGAACCCCAATGAAATGCTTAGCAGAATGGGAACCAAACCCTTCTTCCAAAGGATGCAAATGCCAATGTTTTCCAAATTCACATTAGAGCTCTCCACGTTTGAATTAATAATAGTTATTCTGTTGACAGCTTTTTGTATCATTTCATAAAGCAGCAAGGCAGTTTAGATAAATATGAGAATTGCCTGTAAGGTGTAAGCCAATGGAAAAAAATTACTGTTAGGTATAAACAAAATAATGAAGACTAAGTTCCAAAAATAAATGATAATGTCAAATGAGAGGCTTATGTACCGAGTCTTACAGAGAAAAACAGGGTTTCTAGCCCATAGGCTGCACTCATTGCTTATAGAAGCCAATGTTGAATAGGAGAGGAAAGAGAGCTAAATAAAATGAACTGCTATGAAAGGTAAAGAGCTAGAAATGAAGGCTGGTGGCACGTGTATATAACTTTCTTTGCTGCCCACAGAGTGTTACCGTTCTTTCTAAAAGACAATGTTAGAGTGGGAGGAATCCTTAACAAAGCTGTCATCCTAAAAAGAAAATGGTTAAAATAGAGAAAGAAAGAAAAACCCCCAGAAGATTGAACACACCCACTCAACAATGGATATCCTGTCTGAGGAAGCATCCCCAAGCAATCCTGTAGCTCTACAAATGTCAGAGGGTATACTTACACAAAATAAGATGTGTAAATCACCATGCATCCTAATCTGCCTAGATCTCTATCATATGTGCAATCTATCACTGACTGAAGTGCAGTCATGCAGTAGGTGACTATACACCTATGTCATTCCATTTATGTATTTTTAATTTATAATATTTTACACATATATGTATATAATTATATATAATAGATATCTGATTTATATGCATATACAAATCTTTGAATTTCATACTGGCTTGATGTCCACAAATATTCTAAAAAAATTCATACACTAGACCAAGGTATATGAATTTCCAATGTCTTTAAAATATACATATGCTATATATTTTTATGGCCCTTTACACAAAATACAGGGTAAAAAGTTTGATATTTATAAAGAAACAAGTGTCATACGTTTTAATCATGACTCCAAACAAACAAAAGTAACCCAAAATAACAAAAACAGATTGTAGTGTCTGTTCTTTTTATGTATTTACATGTGTAACACAAGGGGTGAAAACACGCCAACTATAAATCACAGTCTTGAGAGTATATTTCAGAAATTCCTGACACACCAGGCAAATAAAGCAATAGATTTCTTTTAATTCCCGATAATGAAGACAAATAGAAAGACATAAAGCCACAGAAGTCAGAGTCCTCATTAATTCATCAAAATAGGTTTTTAAACTTGATATTATTTTAAGATTTTCATTTTTTAGGCAGTTTTAGACACTAAAAAGTTTGTTGCACTTGTTTCCAAATCTTATTTAAAAATCACTTAATTTTTCTATTGGGAAAATCCATCCATCTCTGCAGATGTCATCCTTAAAAAAAAAAAAAAAAAAATCTTGGCTGGCTACCTCACAGCTACATTTACCCCTGACATGTCAGCTGTTGCATTCAAAACACAAACGGCACCGAGCACATAACAATTCTAAAACCCATTCAATTAAGGGAGCTTTTAAATCTCTTATTTATTTATTTAATAATGAGAGATCTTTCCAAATCTTATAGGAGTGCAATGATCCCGTTGTCCCTCCCAGCCCCGATCTTCAACTTTATGCTTTAGAACATAGCAGATTTTGACCTTGTTTGTCCTGAGGTCTCAGATGAATCTCGTCTGCTGGCCAAACTCCCAAGGTCACAGATTTCCTTAGTGACACCCTTAAGAACTGATTAGTGTTCATTGTCAATTTTCCATTTGTTTTGCATCCAGGAAGCTCAAGTCAGTGTTAAGCCATTCAGCACTGCAGTCTAGCCAGCCTGCATAAACCCTGCTCCCTTTCACAGCGTTCAGTGAAAAGAAAGCGGCTGCACTGAACGCAGACGGCGTATGAAAATAAAGCCAGGGCTTCCTTGGAGCCTGTCTGCTTGCATAGCAGTGCAGTGTATTTCAATTAACATCCAACCTTCTCCAACAGTGATACTTCAGTATCTGTGAGAGTCTGCCTTTTAGAATTTAATACTCAGACAGCCATTTTGCAAAAACACGGCAGGTCCAGAGTAACACAGAGGATGATAAAGCCGTTGGAAAGGCTGGCGTTATTGCAACAGCTGTGTCATCCATCAAACGATTATCATCTACTCTTTTTCTGAAGCTCTTCAAAATAGGATTTCACATTAGCCACCTTGGCTGTCTGTAATTTGACAAACTCCATAGTAATTTATCTCTAGAAAATAATTTCTTTTCCCATGCCAGGATTCAAATATGAACACTCCAAGCAAAAGAGTATATCAACTGGTATGAACTGATACAGATATCTGAGACAATAGCTACTCCCCCCACGCACATACACACATCAAACCAGTCCTTCTACAAGTTATTTCCAACCTTATGAAAGTAACCCGGAACAAAAGATAAACACACAGAAACATCTCCAGAAAGACCTCAGAGTATTGTAGCCCTCAGGTGCCTTGACAACTCATGGCACAAATGATCGATTTTTCTGTTCGGTTCAGCACAGGAATTAAAGCACCCAAAAGCAGCAGCATGAACCAGACAGACACAAGTTACGTTTTCAGCTCCCAGCTACAACTGTACAGCAATAGAAACTTACATAGGACACCCGTACTCGCCGGCGATGTACCAGCCCGCAGCACTGCATGAAGAGGTGGCAGAACGCAGTCAGAGCGTGGCTTCACCAAGCTGCTCCGTGCCTCAGCTTCTCGTCACCGCCACTGTCCATTTCTTCCCACCTTCCACTCCCAGGTAAGAGTCATGGGCAAATCAACACTTAGCTGCTGTCTCTAGGTAGTTTTTACAGACGCTGCTGTTTTTGCAGGCATGCCAAAACTTTGTTCTCTCTGACTGCCTTTTAAAAATTTTCTTACAGGTAATTTGAGATCTTCTTTCAGGGGGCTGCCTACTGGCAAAAATCTAGAAAAGGTAGCATTTCTCTCCCTGAAGGAGCTATTGCTAACATGGAGGTTTGCCTGTTCAGATCATCAAGGTTTCTGAGAGAGGCTTTTACAGTAGCCATGCTCAAGCCGAGATTCTTTTCAAACCTCAGAGCCTTGCATTTCACCAGGCTGCAGTGTGCTGCTTCAGAAGGGAGGAGGCCTACCCTGGCTGCTGTTTATGTGACTGTTTCTGAGACCAACGCTGCTCCTGCTGCTGTTTGGCTGTTACATTGCCTTCCTCACCACGCACAGCCGTGCAAGAGCATCCTTGATTCACTGGTACTTCTGTAACATTTTGGGCATATCTGATTTGCTCTTTCTCCTCCTCCCCTTCCACTGACAAATGAGTGAGTCTAGACTTTAATTCACTGTGGATTCTTAGGACTCCAGAGCCACCCTCTACACTGTGAGATGCTTTGTCCTGCAGTATGTATTTCAAAGGAATTGTAAGGAAGATTGCTGGAGTAGCCTCAGGACCTGACTCACTCAGCCACTGCGGCTGCACAGTTTTTCTTTCTGCTTGCCAAAGACTCATTTTCTACATTGAAGCATGTTAAATAAACACAGCTCTGGCAGGCAAATGTGATCAGAGTCAGACCTAATTAATTAGTTAAACAATATATCATCTATGATTTAGACACAATAAGCCAAATGCTCCAGAGGCCTGAGAGCTTACAAGTCAATATTCCATGTAAACTATTATTTATACCGCTCCCCTAAGGACAGCTTTCTGGAAGAGAGCAGATCTTTACATTCTTTGTCTGAGGCCTTGTACATGTCACACCATGAAAGATGAATCATTAAGGCACTGGGGACTCGGCTATTAATTTGGATAATATCAACCATTTTAATAAGCAATGATTCATACAACCTTTTAGTACACCACACATTATTGACCCAAATTTGCTCCACACCCAAGTTACTCCATATCACTTAAAAAGGTACATTAATTAACTTCACACCATAGTCTAAGATCAACAACCATCTTCATGCTCCTCAGGCCTGTGGAAAATGAACGCTTACTAGTTCTCAACCTTTTGCCCCAGTTTTCTTTAGAGCCCGGTTAACTGGCTCCTGTGGTGTTGTTATTCATCTTAGACATGACTGAGAACTAGAAGGTGTCTCTGCTTTAATTCAGACTTCTTATATGACTGGCTGAGGAACTGAGTCCCTTAGTGCTTGATAATATGGCAACAGTATAATTAATAGCCTGGATTTAACACAGTCCCCAAATTCTATGGCTTTATCGCATACTAACAGTCCATGCTTTTGAAAGGTCAAAGGGAAGAATATGACTATATAAAGAGGTGATTCTCAACCTTTCTAACACCGCCACCCTTTAACACAACTCCCCATGTTGTGGTGACTCGGAACCATACAGTTATTCACTTGTTACTTCATAACTATGATTTTGCTACTGTTACAAATCATAATATAAATATCTGTTATGCTGGATATCTGATATGTAACCTCTGTGAAAGGGTAGTTTGACCCCTCAAGGGGTCATGAGCCACAGGTTGAGAACCACTGATGGTTCTCCAGCCTTGATTAAGTCAGAGACATTTCTAAATTAAACGGGGAATTAACTTTTCAATCGAGTCTTCTAAAGAAGGTGGACTTTTTTTTTTGAACTATACAGGATATGTTCCTAGTACACAGGGTTTCAGTTTGATTTTTTTTTTGATGAAACTTTAATAAGAAGTATAGTAATCTAATAAATACAAAGTCAAGGTTTTTATTAAAATTTTTGTATGATATAATTTGATCACTTTCTTTCCCTTCCCTCAACTATGAGAAGAGAGAAGAGGAAGAGAAGAGAAGAGGAAGAGAGAGGAATGAATAGTTGGGTGGGTAGGGAGGATCAAGGGCTTTTAAAAAGTCCCTCTATCTCACATTTCATAAAACAAAAGAATAAAAATGAAGTCAAAGTTAGGATAAAATGACAACACCACCGTAGAGAGTCATCTCTCCTTGAGTTTGGAATTCACTTCACTTTTTATTAAGTATGGTATTTTTAAACACAATATGTGAGAGATTCCCCAGTTTATTAGCGATTCCACCCACACTGCCATTCAAGAACCCAAGAAAGAATGCGAGCACTGTAAGTGGGCTCTGCAAACATTTGCTGGGGACCTTCTATCTTCTCAGCGCTGGGTTAACACGCTATGGATAGAATGTCATAAAGTACATTTCATCTGTGACTCCTTTTTCTTTCCTTTCTATAGGGAGTCCGTCACCATCTCTTTAGAGTGACTAGGGTGCCACCACACCAAAACCAGGCTCTAGATCTTATAATACAGCAGAGGGGAAGAGAACAAAGTGACAAGGGGCAATGGGTAACGCCAGGGTACAGCTCCTAACTATCCCTCCCAGGTACACTGAAGGCTCTGTAAAGTCAGGGATATGTGGGCTACTTTTACAAGACAAGCAGTGCTGCACCCAGTGGACAATAAGTAGAGGAAGAATGTCAGGTAACTGGGCAGTAAATGCAGCACAAAAATTCACATGCAGACTAGATACATGCTATATCTGCTTATGTAAAATATACAAGCAAAAATGTGTGTGACCTACATACTCATGATATACTAAGATAACACGAATACAGTCAAAGTACAATTTGGGATTTGTATTTTTATTTCTTGTCTTGGATTGTTAGGTGCGTGTGCATGTGTGTGTGTGTGTGCCACTCCAGCTCCTGGAGTTTTTTGAAACAGGAAACAGGGTTTCACATCACACAGGATATCCTCAGGTATACTATGTGCTAGTAGACAAGGATGACATTACATCCTTAATCCTCCTGCCTCCACCTACCAAGTGCTGGGGTTACCAGTGTACATCACCACACCTGGTCCAAAGTCTTCAAACTGAACTTCATCCTCCAAGAAATTCAGTTCTTACTTATGTATACAGTCTTACCATTGAACACAGAAAATGACATGTGGACAAGGAGATATAAATTCACACTCGAGTCCTTGTTATTTGTTTATCATTTCATCCATAGTAACCAGAATAAACATAGAGAGTTGTACTAAGGCAAATGGTCCAGCTTCCCTAGCAACTGAGGGTTGGAGGTTGGGGTGGTGCATGTGACTAGCTTCTGGTCAATGAAAAAGAAGCAAAATGACATGGATCAATCCCATGGATGTCCTTAGAGGGTTTGGACTTTGCCTTCCTCTTGTACTTTCCTCTTTCCTGCTGGCCTAAAGTAGATGCGGTGCTGAAGCAGCACAGGAGAGCCTGCCATACATTCCGGGCACACGGCAGCACATTTCCAGTCTCTCACTGGGAGCTGCTGTACCGGGTGGAAGTGGCTTGTCTTGGCATGACATTATGGAGAGAAACACGCCCCCATATTGTCTAAGCTACTCCTACTTTGACCCCAGTTAAAGAAATGAAACCTGTATTTTAAAAAATATTCTGTGTGTTATTGTTAGAGTGAATAATTAATTCAGAGTATCCAAGGAGCACATGGCGAGGCAGGAACTGATGGGGCAGAGAAGTGAAGCAGGGAGAGGTACCCAGTTCCACAGCAGAGTTCAGATTTTATCCAGCAAAACAGGAGAACGATTGAAACTGTTAAATGTGAAAATATTGCCTATTTTTATTAACAAGTAAGAAAAATAATCCTCTCTGGATAATTTGGTCTAAAAATACTGGACTCTTCTCCCTAAACAGAAACAGATTCCCCAGTAAGAAATCTCAAGCTGCTGAGCTTACGTATTGGCAATTATGCACAGCTACTGAGTAATCAAATCAAATGAAGTTAATCAAATAGATTGTGATTTATGGAGCTCACCACAAAGCAAATGAATGGTTCAATGAGGTATTTTTTAATAATATATGGTATATTTACATTAAAATATTGTAACGTGATAACAAAGAAAGAATGATTGAAGTAATTATGAAGCACAGATACATCTCTATGATGTCGATGACACGCATTCTAAAAATCTAAGAGGTTCATCCCTAAGTACAGCCTACAAAATGTTGAAATTCTTTTGTTGTTCATGTTGTGTTACTCCTAGTGATGAGAAAGAAAGCACACAGCAATGAGATGGTGCATTTAGTCAGAAGAATGACCCTAGAGAAATAGAGCCAGCTGGAAAAGGCGATCTTCAGCAGGTGAGAGAGAGAGAGAAACAGGAGAGGGACAGAAGGGGAGATTGAACACCATGGTGTTAACTACACAGAGGAGCAAGAAGTCTGGCATAGAAGACTGGGAGACGGCACGAACACCTGAGCTTGGATTCTTATCCATCATACATGTGTTGCCATGGTGATGCCCTCTCTAACAGTAGTAGGATGATCAGAAGCAGAGAGAGGTGGAGTCTAGGGGCTGGCTGTCCAGCCAGTCTAGCCAAACTCATGTGCACTCTGCTCAGTGAAAGCCCCTGTTTCACTCAAATATGATGGAAAAGATGGAGAAATACATCTATTGTTGACCTTTGGCCTTAACACGCACATGTACGTGTGTGTTAGCATATATGAGCATACACAGGTGAGCACATCCATGCACACATCTGTATAGGCATGCATGTACCACACATATGCACACATAGAAATTCACAGCAGGGTGGTTACAGATAACTATTATAACATACTTCAAAATGTAGCACGTTGGATGTCTTTACCCAAAACAAATGAGAAATATTCAAGGAGACAGATAAATTTAACCTAATTCAATTATTATACAAGATACAGACGTTCAAAAGATCTGCCACTGTAACATGTATACATGTCCATGTATTTGTTACATTTATTTATGTTTGTACATATATGGGGATGCATATGCCACAAATCATGTGCAGAAGTCAGAAGACAGCTTGTAGGTTTCATATCTGACCTTCCAATGTGTGGATCCTGGGGCTGGAACTTAGGTCATCCGGCATGATGGCAAACAACTTGATCTCCTAAGGTATTTTGCCAGCACCAGCTTCTATAATTTTATACATCATTTTACATGTCATACATAGTTTTATAGTCAGCTAACGACAAGTTTACTTTAAAAATGCCCCCAAAGTTACCCAACCTTGAGATACTTTCTAGAGTAGAACAGAGATCCCTTATCAGGAGTGACTTTGTTTGGGTGTTACAGCTTTTTAGCGGCTGAGGTTTCACAAAGCCAGTCTCCAGCCTCAGGACTGTGATGATAGCCTCTGTGCTCACTTCACACATACCCATCCTAGTCTAGTGTTACAGCTACACACATTCAGCTCTTGGAGTTCTTCAGTACACCAAAAAATCACTCCCTCACTTTCCATAAATGCAAAACAATAACACCAAGGGAAAAAAAACCAATCCCACCCCCAGAAAGAGCAACATAAAAAAAAATTATCTTTACCTGTTTCACCTGAGTGTTTGTTGGTCATGCACATGAATCTGCAGTTACTGGTCACAAAATAGGCAATATAATACCCAAGTTTTTTAAATATAGGGAGATCAAGATACAGGGGAATCACTTGAATCTATATCCATAAACATTATTCTATCTATTCTATCTCTATTCTCTATCTTATCTCTACTCTATCTACTATCTATATTATCTATTACAAGGTAGGACATTAATTGGATGAAAATACAAAATGTTACAAAACTATAGAGCAGGTAGACATGTGAAATTACTAAAGGAAGAAAAGGCATTTTGGGGGTGTGCTCTTGAGCTGAGGTTGCCAAGTGGGAAGGAGTTAAAATTGAAATGCAGGAGAAGGGAGGGGAGAGGAGGGGGTTGAGCACAGGAAGAAGCATCTACAAATGTCTCTGTAGAGGGAGGGATGATGCTATTTAAGTAGCCAGAGCACCAGGTAAGAGAGGGAGACAGACAAAGCAGGTTTAGAAGGCAGGTGGTAAGCATGCCATGGCCTCTGTGCTCTGCTTTTGTCTTTGTAGTAAGAACAATTGGATGGTTTCTTTCAGACAGCCACAGGCAGGACCAGACAGACAACATTTAATGCACCTGTTTGTGGTAAGGTTTCTAAGTCAAAGATGATGGTGTTACCTCCTGAGGACATGAGAAGCAGAGGAGCTCAGAGGATTAGATCAGGAAAGTATGATCAGAAACAACAGAGGGGAAAAAAGCCTCCGAGTAAGTGTGAAAGATGGTTACTTTCACATTCCCTCATCTCTGCCCATTTCCATCCATGACTGTGGTTCAGTCTGATGGGACAATCTGATGTGCCTTCATGGGTCAGCTCTAGTCTGCTCCTTGTCTTGTTCTGACCATTCTGTTTCACTTTAGGATTCCAAGCAGGATTCTTATCAAGGATTCTTATTCTTATCTTTGATAATCATCATAGCCCCTCTTCTGTTTCTTCTTTTTCTCGCCTCCTCCTCTTCACCTTTCCTTTTCTCCTCCTCCTTTTCCTCTCTTCTTCCGCCTCTTCCTCCTCTGGTGTGTTCATGCATGTGTGAGCATGTGTGTACAGGAGTACATGAAGGACAGAGGTCAATTGGGTGTCTTCTGCAATTGTCCTCCACCTTGATTTTTTTGACTTAGGGTCTTCCATTGAATCTGCAGCTCACCATTTTGGCTAAACTAGCTGGCCAGCAAGCCCCAGGAATCCTACTGCCTTAGCCTCCCAAGCATTAGGATAACAAGTGTGTACCACCACCCTTAGCTTTCTACTGGGTGCTAGAGATCTGAAGTCAGGTTCTCATACTTGCATAACAAGCACTTTACTAAATCATCTCCCTAGCCTTAATCTTTACTTCTTTTGCCACCAAAAAGCACAGTTCTATTTGACTCAGTTTCAATGGAAATATGTATCATTCTTTTTCAGATCTATATTTTTGCCAAGGTTTCTGTATTCCTTGATCGACTATGATGTTTGTTTTTTTTTCAGATCAATAACCATATTTTTCAGCAATAAGATTATGCACAGATAACAGTAAAAGTCACTGGAATAATGAGGTAGTTAGAGGAGAAGAAGTCATGCTTCCCAACTACTGGAAGCCATGGAATGGGCACTTGCTTAGTAAGATTTAAGCACTTCCAACGTTCGAAAGTGACTCAACATTATAACTTACAAAGTTCAAGTTTGAGAACCAAGTAACTGACACCCCCAAAAACAAAACAGAAAAACTTCAGTGTTTTGGGTAAGATTATGATTTTGTATAGGGTCACATTTATAACTGTCTTTGGCACCATGCAACTTTTGAGTCTTAGGCTGGATACCTGGAAGACAAATTTTATGCTGCAGCTTATGTAATACGTGTTACACTCAAGAGTGTGATAAAACTGAATAATCCTAATAATCCCCTCTTATCTTGTAATACAATCACTTCTAAAGGAGTTCAATCCTGCAATGAAAGTCATTTAAATTCCATGCCTTTCTTTTTCTGCATAGCTCAAGGAAACTTGCAAAGAATATCAAAATCCACTTCTATCCCTTTTCCTTTGAGTCTCTCAAAATCGACCCTAGGGCATGTCCCTACTTGGCAACAAAAAGTAGTATAACATTTAAACATTAAAATTCATCCAAGTTCCCAACTGTCTACCTCTTTGTATTTGGATTTGTGGCTTAGTGTATCTTCTAAAAATTTCTTCATATCACTCATTACTCAGAGTGTATGAAAGGAAAATAAGCAAACAAAGCTTCCATTCTTCTCCTTCTTCTACTCTGGCTCAAACTCTGTCTACCCAGACTTCTAGTTTTCCCCAAAAGAAATCAGGACAACGAGGAAACTTCACTACTTTCCAACTGCAAAAGAAACACTGCACAAAGGCAGAGGTCCATTATGTTAATCGGAAAGGTAATGATGAAAAACCAAGTCCAAGACCATCCACTGATTAAAATTCACCATGGCTCATCCTTTATTCCAAAAATATATCTGACCCGTTCATTTTGCTCATTATGGATGGAAAGAAATACAACCTGCATATAGGAAAGAAAATATTGGTCTTTGGATGGAAAAAGCCATGTTATTCAAATATAATATCTCATGAGCAAATCCATAATGACCACAGCATAAAATACTTCCAAGTGGTTATTTTAATTTCCTCTCTGATTGAAATGACCAAGAAAGAGAAATGCATATTTCTCCTTCAGTTACCACAAAACATGCTTGACAGACTGTAAAATTCTAACA
The DNA here is from genome assembly GCA_021653895.1 of Mastomys natalensis. Classification (NCBI taxonomy): domain Eukaryota; kingdom Metazoa; phylum Chordata; class Mammalia; order Rodentia; family Muridae; genus Mastomys; species Mastomys natalensis. The sequence continues at coordinate 1,429,368 of JAJTUV010000298.1, forward strand.
CACACATACATACACACCACACACACACACACACACACACACAGTTGTCCCGCCACTGGCTCCACCATAGCATTCATTTACAAAGTTAGCAAGTTACCACGTCATTTTACTTATTTTACTTTTTGAGATTATGATATAATTATACCATTTCTCTTTCCTTTTCATCAAAAAAAAAAAAAAAAAATCTACCCTTACAAACTTTTCTTGCTGTCTTTCAAATGCATGGCCACATTTTTTTCATTAACTGTTCATACATGCATACATATATTTCTAAATATATAAATGCAAGCTATTCAGTCTGTGTAATGCTATTTGAATGTATGTTTGCAAGGATGAATATTTGCTATTGGATAACCAGTTGGTGTGTGTCTTAGGTAAGGTTACCATTGCTGTGATACAGCTTTAAGACCAAAGCAACCTGGAGAGGAAAGGCTTATGCTTCCACATCACTGTTCATCATCGAAAGAAGTCAGAACAGGAACTCCTTTAAGGTAGGAACCTGGAAGCAGGAGCTGATGCAGAGGTTATGGCGTGCTCCCCATGGCTTTCTTAGCCTGCTTTCTTATAAAATCCCAGACCACCTGATCATAATGGCCTCACCCATAAAGGGCTGGGCTCTCCTCCATCAATCACTAATTAAGAAAATGCCCTACAGACTTGCCTATCACTGAATCATATGGAGGCATTTTCTCAATTGAGGTTCTCTTCTTTCCAGTGACTCTAGTTTGTGTCAAGTTGACATAAAGCTAGACAGCACAGTGTGCTCTTCCCTGGATAAAACTCTATCTCCTGTTTATAACATTCCTTAATTGCTTGTAGTTCTTTGTGTAGAGTTAAGGTCTTGTGGGCTTTCTCCACAATACTTTGGCTTGTCTATTGTTGTTGTCCTTGTTCAGTTCCTGTTTAGCTAGTCGTGTTGGTGAAACTTTATGGATATAGCTTCAGCCATTACCAGGAGGCACAGTCTCATGGCAGTTCCCTCATCCGCTGGCTCTTACAATTCTATACAGCTGTGATGCCTATGAACCACAATATGGCCAGGATGCCAGTGTAGTTCTAAGGGTGCAGTAGTGCATGCGTACTGTGGTGGTAACTAAAAGCTCACTAACGTGATTTATGGTCACTCAACAAAAGGAAAATCATGCCTGGTACTGGAAACAACCAACTCCCCAGGGCTAGTGACATAATAGATCAGAGAAGAACCTACAACTACAACCACTTTACTAAACCAGCATAATCCTAACTACACTCTAAATATTTCTCCTTACCCAACACACAGGAAACTTCTCTTTGAACAGTCAACCAACTACAATCAATCAAAATGCAGAGCTCAGTCACAATGAATACAACTATAATCCAACTCTATGCCTAAAGCTTAGGAAATTCAACACTTTAAAAAAAAAGATTTATTTAGGTTATTTAATTTTATTTAATTTACAGTGCATGAATATACTGTAGCTGTCTTCAGACACATCAGAAGAGGGCATCGGATCCCATGACAGATGGTTATGAGCCACCATGTGGTGACTGGAGTGCTCTTAACCACTGAACCATCTCTCCAGCCCCCAATTCAACACTTTTTGAAATCCTTTGCTTCAGTAAAAAAGAGAAAGAAGAGTAACAGCTGACATGTATGAATTCCACTGGGCTCCATTCCATAAAGTAGACAAGAAACTTGACACAGGTGATTCTAACAATTCCTGGAGTGTAAGTTCTGATTTCCTTCTAGTTTATAAAGGAAGAAACTATCACACTGTTGTCACTGTGACCAATAACTGAGTAAAAAGACTTAAAGGAAATAATTTTTTCCTTTGGCTTACAGCTTCAGAGGCTTTAGTCAATCATGGTAAGGAAAACATGATGGCAGGGTGTAGGCAGCTGTGTTTAAGATAGCACCTGGGAGGTTGCAAAGTTTTATGACTAGCACCTGATGTAGGCAGCTGGCTTCCAGCGTGGCCAGTTCAGCTAAACTGGTAAACAAGTCCTTTATGGCGCCTCGTGCCCCTCCCGAGCGGGCTTATGCAAATGAGGTATTGGCAGCTTAACCTATCCTGAGAGAACATGTCACCCAGCCTGCCTTGGGAAGATATATAAGCAGCATTTCTGCTGCTGGGGGTCCCTGTCCATAAGTCAAGATTCGTTCCTGCAATAAAGCTGTCTGAGAAGGATCCAACCGTGTCGTGTCTAAATTGCTGGTCAAGGCGGATGGGACAGCAGGGTAGCTCACATCATAGCATGAGAGTGGGAAAGAGGAAGAGAGGGAGAGGAAGGAGACTGGGAGAGAGGGAGAGCAGAGGAAGGGAGAGAGAGAGAGAGAAGAGAAAAGGGGGAGATTGGTTTTTGCTGACTTCCTCCTTTTTCAGCTTTTATCCCACCTTTATCAGCTTTATCTATGTATGGGATGAGGCCTTTCACATTCAAAGTAGGTCTTGTCTCCTTAGTTAATTCTCCCTGGAAATGCTACCAGACACACCCAAGGGAGCACTTTACTAAGTTTCAAGACTTTCTCAGTCTAGTCAAGTCAACAGTCAAGATTCACCACTACACCAAAGCATTGAGAGTTAATTGTTCACAAACAGGCAGGCTAAGGTTTTCAGAATCCCGAGCTATTGGTTTTCTCCATCTTATTCTGTGCCAATAGAAAATAATTTTACAAGCCAACCCAGGAGGAAGCACACAATAGTTTATTTACCCTCTAATCAACTGGCAAACACTTTCTCCTACAGTGACCCGAGTCAACTAGCCTTCATATGGCTTCTTTTCCAGTAGTTTTCCAAACCATTCTCATGATCTATAAACACTCACTATCCAAACTCTTTCTTTTCTTCTGTTGAAAAGTTTTACTCATGGGAAAATTCATTCTGTATCACTGGATCCCTTCCTGTCTTGAAGTAGGGTCTCACTATGTAGCCTGACTGGCCTGGAACTTACCATGCAGACCCAACTAGTATCATGTTATAAAAATTAACTCATCTCTTAACTATAGGAATTATAGCAAGTGAAATTGATATAATCCAAAATTTCTCTCCCTCCCTTTCCCATGTTCTTCCTTCCTCTCACCAATCTTGAGAAACCATTTAAGGAAAATTGAAAGAATAGCAATCTGGTTTTGATGGTACTGAGGTTTGAGTTTGGGGTGTGCACATGCTAGCCAACTCACTCTACAGAAAGCTAAGTGCTCATGAATTAATTTTAAAATAATGTTTAAATTATATAAAAGGAGTTACAGTAAAAGAACAACGAAGATGGAGGCGGGGCAACAGATGCAGAAATAAAGACTGGAACACCCTGTGATGACCAGCGTACTTCCCCCAGATGAGCCGTGAATCTCGCTGTAAGCTTTCTAGCAGGCAACTCAAAAAGGGAAACTCGGTCAGTTACATAATTTACTGGCCATAAGCTTAAAATAAACCCAATGCTCAGAAGCGCCACACTGCTTGGCACTCACAGCAGACACCAAATTCTCCTGAAGTCCCATAAAAAGGAACATCTTGTAAAGGCACAAGCAGTGTTCCTGACGGGCCTGACGGGAAATGCCACAGCGGGCTTTAAAGGGCTGTTTCTCGGACTGACCTTCAGAGGACGCTAAGCATCTCACACCAAATGGCATTTGGTAAGCTACTCAGGAGAGTGAGGCAGAAGGAGCCTCACACTGTACTCAGAGGCTTGACATGAGTCAAGTGTAAAGGGAAAGTTAGGACAAAAGGGGTGCAGGGCGTGAGCATGAGACTGTTAGGGAGACTAACGTTGTTCACTCCTAGATGGCAAATGAGCAGTCCGATCTCAGGTGAGTGACTTGGCTAACAGAACAATTCCCCGGCTGTAGCAGCAGGATTTAAATAAGGTCGAATGTACTTCCCCTATTTCCTCTCTAGGACCCTAGGGTTTTCATACTGAAGAGAATCTTTGTTCTTAAAATAGTTTCATTGCCAGTTTGAGGGAGGAGGAAAATCATTGCTTGAGTCCTGTACCCACCAATCAATGACTCCACCAGGTTCCAGGGTTGCTTCTAACCCAATGGTAACATAGATGGCTCTGGATACAGTAATGGGCCATATGACAGAACCAAAATTCAAGAACCTAGGAGAGGGACTGATGTGTGTGCATGCTTGATTATGATTGTGCATGTGCACATGTCTGTGCATGTGCGGGGTGTGTTGTGTGTGTTAGGGATGGAAAGGAGATAAGAGTAATCTAACTATCTATCTATCTATCTATCTATCTATCTATCTATCTATCTGAAATTAATAAACAAAATCAATCAATGAAAAAGGGAAAACAAAGGAGGAAAAAAAAGCAAAAAGAAAATAACCAATCCCAAAGAATACTGTTACTTATCATGAGCTTCTGATACACATTACATGGCAAGACCTTAAGACCATTCAACAGGATACGTATGCCTGGTAAGAGCTGAAGCTGGAACAAAAATCATTTAAGGGAAAGCCTGATCGTATCAGCTTGCAATGTTTGAAGCAAAGGGATCATCCCATTGCCCTCTCTGTCTTGCCTCCCTGTACCTACTGGCCTTGAGAAGTTCCAGAGAGTGGGACAAATTCTAGAGGAATCCTTTCCAAAGCGATAAGATAAAAGGGAGAGGAAGTGTATCCAGTCCGCAGCTGGTTAAGAGAGTCGTGAAGACAGTCTACCACTACTCTGACTTTGTGGTGCAGCAGGATCTTCAGGATGGTTTTCTAAAGGACTCCAAATACATGGGAGATAAAAATGAAACAGAGAAGTGTAGGTGTGCATGCCTTCAGTTTACAGTGGAGTGAGAATAAAGACTGCTAAACTTCTATATTAGTGCAGGTGGCTTGACTTTCATAGAAAGATGCTAAAGAAAAAGAAAATGCACAGGTAGGTATTTATGCCCCATACTCACTTTATCTTAAAATCCTACTCTCTGTATAAGTCCATCTTACTTAAAATGGAAATTGTACAGTTCCTATCCTACTGCAAAACCAAATATCCCCAACTTTAAATACTTTTAGAAGATTAAAGCCTTGCCTTCCTGGATCAGAGTGGGTTCTGGTTCACTATTGATAGATGGAAACCAATGGTGGAATGATGGTGGAAGGGGATATCTCAGCAGGCCCATGACCAGTATAGCATAGAATAGAGTTTATTCAGTTCAGGGCATGAGGAGGGAAGCCAGGAGGGTAGTAGAGGCAGAAAGAGAGAGAGAGAGAGAGAGAGAGAGAGAGAGAGAGAGAGAGAGAGAGCAGAGACCACATGGAGAGGGGGGAAGGGAAGGGGGGAGTGGGCAGAAGAACATGCAGGAGGTCAAGGAAGCAAGAGAGAGAGGAGGGGCCAGACAGCCCCTTTTATAGTGGGCAGGCCTACCTGGCCATTGTCAGGTAACTGTGGGGGTGGAGTTTAGACAGAATACTAACAACTATGTAACTCTCATGCATGGGATACAGTGGATACTAAACACACACACACACACACACACACACACACACACAAATGACAGACAGTCAACAGACAGCTTGTGTCAAGCTATGTGCTTGAGTACAAGTAAAGATAGTTTGACACAATCCAAACTTCCCCACTTAGGAGACAGTTTCACAATATAGCCCAGGATGGCCTTGAACTCACCCTTCCTGTCTGTTTCCCTAGTTCCAGAATTACAGGTCTGTTCCACCACACCTGGCCCAGAAAATATTCGTGACAGTCCTAATTTTTCGTTTATATATTGTTTAATCTCTCATGACACTTTCATGGAATTATTTCCCATACTGCCACACTTTAGACTGAATTTCTCTTTTTGTAGTCTTAAATCTGGAGTAACTCTTCTAAAAATCACTGCCTTTTTTTTTCTTTCTTCAAAATACCTTGTTAATACATAAGGAGGTTTCACTAACTGTTACTTTGTTATATGAAGTACAAAATTCTGAAAAGACATAGCAGGGGGTCAAGCAGGAAGTGAAATACAAGTCCCAGAGAGACATTGCTTATGAGCTTTCTCTCTGGCTCCTGTTAAACTAGTGTTCTTACGCAGCCCAGCTCCACATAGCAGGAGCATAAGTGAAACCATTTTGTGTGACTTAAAAGCTGTTTTGTATGATTTGGAATAATGTGATGCCTGTAAAATAGGAGCTTGTCACCAGGCAGCTCTGATAAGAACTAAGCCTCAAAAGCAAGCTCCAGGCAGTCCTTGATGTGCTAAGCAACTAGTCCTAGGGTGGTGCTGAGAAGCTGGTGAACCGCCCCGCCAAGTGATGAGTCCTGATCCCTGCAAAGCTACTACCCAATAAATGATACAAACATTGAGACTTTAGGAATGGTCTCTAGGATCACACTGCCACTACTTCAGAAACACAGCTTCTCTGTCCTCTGTTGACACTCATCAGGAAGAGGACTTGAGACTCTGAAGATCCTGGTTCAGTGACCATTAAACTTTCAGAGTTGTTGCTCTGCTCTCAGATGCTGGCTTGTCAGCACTGGCTGGTCAAAGCTCTTAAGAAGTTTCTGGATGACCATTAGTGCTATCCTCCCAGCCAGCTACAGTTGAAGGATTTCACAGGAATGGGTGGGGTGGGTGAGGTATAGGAGGGTAGAGAATGTGAGCTGAGCCTCAAGCTTCTGAAGTGTCCTTACTGGAAAACATTCCTAAGTGGAACCCTGCAGTGTTTCCTGTCCAAGTTGCCCACTTGTGGGCTGTCTGTTTAAATTTTGTATTAGCATAATACAATGAGCATACTCAAAAGACAAATCTTGTGTAGACATCCTAACTGCTGAGCTCCTCATCAGCCCATAGGCCTGCAGGATCTCTATGTCACATGCCTAGGGATTGTGCCACTCACAGTGGGCTGGGCCCTCCCCCTTCAGTCATCAATCAAGATGAGCTGTCACAGATTGACTGATCTGATTGAGACAATTTTTTTTCTGTTGAGGTCCCTCTTTCCTGATGATCCAATGTTGTGCCTAGTTGACAGTAAAAACTAGTTGGGAAACAGATACACAAGTGGACAATGGAAAACTCTCTGCTCTTGTGGTGCTATGCAGGTAAAGAAAATAGGGACATGTATTTTTAAACACCAGCTTGCAATTTTGATGTATTTTGGGAAAGAGATAGGAATGACAGGCAGGAAGACTAAGTTTCTGTCTCCTGTAAGGCATCTGTGGAAGGTAAGTATAGAATATGATATATGAATAAGACATGAGATCAAGAGAAGAAGGCATTAGACAAAGGCCAGAGGTGGGGGCACACCATTCTCACAGAGGAACTGGTCAGTAGGGGCTTGTGATTTCATCTCCTCCAATGGACAGGGTTGGGATGGGTTAGGATCATTCTATCACCATAGCAACAGGACTTTGTGAAGTGAAAGCCATGGGAGAGTTTTGTGAAGGACAAACAACACTGACTGACATCTCAGCAGTGGCCTCATGCATGCCGTGTGGGGATGTCAAGGAGCTAAAACACACCAAAAAGATGGTGTGTACAACTCCCACAATAGCTCAGTTAAGAGAGAAAGGCTCAATCTAGGATATATGTGTTAGCATTCTGTCTAAACTCCACCTCACAGTTACCTGGCAACAGCCAGATATGCTCCTCCCTCAGCTACTGACCTGGCAAAGGGTGTCTGCCCGCTCTTGACCCGCACCTGCAGGTTGTCTCTGCCCCTCTTCCCTTCCCTTCCCCTTCTCTGCACGTGGTCATGGCCGGCCACCACCTCCACCTCTCTCTGCTCTCCTCTCTCCTCTCCTCTCTTCCCTCTACCTAATAAAATATTCCCCTCATGGAACCCTCTGGCCCTGGCATCTTCAATTCCAAACTGCTGCGTGTCAACATATCAACAATATGTTGTAGAGAAATCTTGAAAGATGGTTTGATTCTGAATGCATTGTGAATGCAGAGGTGATAAAATCCATAGATTCATATTGCATGATACAGTAATACACCAAACTAGGGTTTGAAAGGGGATTCATGACCCGAAACAACTCTGTGAATGTCAGTTCAATTTTTTAAAAGGCAGCCCTAGGGAGAAGCAGGATTGAAAAGGGAAACAAAAATCATCTGGGGAATCTTAATTTTGAAAAACTTCTGAAGAATGTACGGTCAGATGTGGTGGTACCTACAGGGCAGAGACAGGCAGAGCTTGATGAGGGAGGCTTGCTTGGTCTATGTAGTGAGTTTAAGCCAATCATGGCTACATAGTGAGATCCTATTTTTAAAAAATTAAATTAAAAGTCTATAGAATATCAATGTAATGAAACCAGGTAGATAATTTATTGCATGACTTCAGGTTTCCAAAGGGAGCTATGGGCACACAGGTGCATTTGGAAGGCAGCAGAGATGCCTTTAAAACCATGAACCTTAGGGAAACCCTTAACAAAGATGGCCCAGGACTAGCTTTAACAAACAAGTGACTGTAGCCGACATGAGGCTGGTAAGATACAGGAAATGATTTATTTGGTTCAAAGCCAAAGGGAAGTCAAATGTGATATAGACTTCAGATTGAATATCAGATCTCAGCATATGGAGATCAATCATGGTTGTAGATGAGAGGAATTCAATGAGGGTTTGGGCCAAAACTGCTGAGGACCAGCAAGATGGCTCACAGGTAAGGTGCTTACAGCCAAACCTAAGACCTGAGTTTGATCCCAGAACCCACATGCTGGGAGGAGAGAATCACTCCTAAAAGGTATGCTCTGACCTCCACATGCAAGCTGCAGCACACATCTACTATCCTCCCCTGCCAATGAAAAAATTAACATTAAAATGTTTAAGTCTGTTGAAATAGGGTCAACTGATATAAACAATTTGGTATCATAGGTTACATTTTTTCAGGAAGATTGTTTTTTAAAGTAGATAAGATGTCTGTAGAAACGTGTGGAATCAAGGAGGTGTTACATGTTAGAGTAAAACAAGAGATGCCTCAGGGGAGATCACAGATAACTGTACAAGAAAGTCCATGGGTGGTTCACAGGGGACGAGGCACCGTGCACACTGCCTGAATGAGAAGACTGACTTGATTCACCCACTGTAATGTGAAGGAGGGCAGAGAACTGGGCACCAGGACTTAATTGCAGCAGCTATAAGAAGATCTTTTCAGAGAGATGCCCTTTCCTGTGACAAAGTTAGGTGAAAGATCATTAAATGAGAGCAGAGAGAGGAAAGTGTTGGGTACCAGAGGTCTAGGAGTGTGTGGACAGGGTTTCTCAGGAATGGTCTTGTAGAGGGGGCAGGTAAACTAAGAAGAAAAAAGGGAGGGTGGTACTGAGCACAGTATCAAATACGTGTTAATATCTGCAAAAGGTTTCCCCATGCTGATGTTTCCAACGTGGCCCATTACACTCATCTGCTGGAGTTCAAGGGCCAAGTCAATGAGCATCAGATTCAGCCTGGCTTGGTGTTTCTCAGGAACTTTAGCCAAAGGGAGAGGGGAGCAGAGAGCTGAATGTCTAATGCACCAAGGGGCCTAAGTAAACAGAAAACTGATGATGTGCTGGTGGTGAAGGGTGAAAAAGTGTGGAAAAAAAAAACTCATACAAGACCACAGAACACGAGGAATTCTTAGAACAATAGCAGACATGTCAGATTAGATCAGTCTCTTCTGAGGTAGCTTCCAGAGAAGTCAACTACTGGTGATATGGTACTAGTGTGTCAGTCATGGTGACACAGTACCCAAGAGAACCAGCTGCGGGGAGGAAGGATGTCCTTTGGCACTGTGAGTCTTGAGCCTCAGTCATATGTGGTTGACCTGGTTATGTTTGAGGCCTGTGGTGAGGCAGAAATCTTATAGTGGAAGAGCATGGCAGGAAAAGGATGTGTGCTTTATAGTGGACAGGAATGAAAATTAACAAGATAGAGCAGCAGCAGCAGCAGAGAAAGAGACAGAGAGAGACAGAGACACAGAAAGAGACAATGAGATAGACACACACACACTGAAAGAGAGAGAGAGAGAGAGAGAGAGAGAGAGAGAGAGAGAGAGAGAGAGAGACTGACTCACTTCCTGCAGCTAGATCAAATTCTCTACAAATCCCCACCACCTTCCTCTAGTCCTTGAGCAGTGAAGTCATTGGAGTTTAATCTATTGAAAGTCACTGTGACCCAATACCCTCTGGACATTGCTGCTCAGGACAAAGTTGCCAATACATGTTTCTCTGGGGACATTTCACATCCAAACCATGTTAACTAGCAGTAGAACTCACTGTTATGATGAAATGGGTAAGAAACCCTCATTTCCTGCTGTCTGATATAGTTATGTGAGCATGCAGTGAGGAAGTTAATTGGAATAGGAAAACATTTCTCCAATTTAAGAGTAGACATGGAATAGTCCAGCGGGAGTCATCTGATTAGGTACAAAGAACTTCAAATCTAGTATACTTGCCCAATTATTTTATACTCAGACCACAGAAGCCTTTTATTATTCTTATTGAAGAAGCAGACAGTCACCAAGACAAAATAATTAAACTATGAATCTTCATTCTTTGAAAGATCCAACTCATTATGCTTGATACAAACACCTTTACCCCTCCAGAAATAGCATCACATGTGTGTTTGACATCAACTTAGTTGATTTTGGAGCAGCAGAAATTTTCTACTGAATTTCAAAGCCTAAGCTAATAAGTCTTCCCAGAGTAGGGATAGAGTCCAGGGTGTCACTAGATAAATGCTCCATCACTGCCCATTTATCCCCTGCCCCTAAACTGACCTATAGTTCTATGTCACTTCTCTGATTTGATCAATGCAATGATCTCAGTATATATGTCACCTCAAATGCTGAAACCTACCAACACAGTCTTAAAAGTTATGATCTATGTGGTGCTGAGTCATCAGGATTGGCTTCTTAAGAGTTGAACTAGTGTGCTTATATGAAGGCCCCTAAAGAGCCCTCTATGTCCCATACATTATATGAAGTCACAGCAATATGTCACCTGTGAACCAGGAAATAGGTCTTAAGCAAATGCCAGATCTGCTTTGAACTTGCCATTTCCCCCCCAGGTTTTATATCTGTAAGAAACATCAACTGTTTATAAGTCCCATTATTAATGACATTTTAAACTTTTCAACCTGGATGCAGTATGAGAAAAAATTTATTTTGGTATTATCAGTGAACATGCCTAAAATCCCAGTATTGACTTTCTTGAAGGTACCATGGAGGAATTCATAATTTGTAACACTTACCAGTTTACATCCAACCATTCATGCCCAATTGCAGCAATTCTAAGGAAAACTGGGGTACGTAGTTTACTACCCAGTCTGAAGACCTTTACTGATCCAGCCCTTGGTTGTATTTGGATTTGTATGGGTCCCTGCTCGGGTAACCATACACTGGAGTGTTCCTTTTCTGGGAGGACAGAAAAAGGATGGTGTCAGAATGAGGATGGGGGCTCAGAGAGAATGGGAGGCTGAGTCACAGAAAGATATGACCACAAGGTGGCAGTAGCATACAGCGCTGGTGACTTCAAGGACTTAGTCCCTTACAGCAGAATTCTGTAGGTTCCTCACAGGCTGAAGGGAAACAGGTGAGAGAACTTCCAGGGGAGAAGGACTCCCAAAGGAGATCCCAGAGGAACATTCCAAATCGAATGGGCTCCCAAAGGTGTCACTCAGCTAGTATGGGGAGTTTCTGGACCTGACAACCACAGGTCTACACCTCGTCCCTGAGTAGGACATGGGTGGAGGGAATCCTGAAAGCCAAATAGATCAAAGGCTACTTGGTAGGGTCATGTTTAATATGATCAGATATGTTGAAGGAGCTCTGTGTGGTGGTACACACAGGAAGCAGAAGCAAGTAGGTCAGATTTGTGGACCATTCATAACTACAAGTTTGAAGTCAGCCTGGACTAAAGGAGACCCTGTCTTACATTGTAGTCATGAGTGATGAATGAAATTTCCAAGAGATAAAAACAGACATAGACATACAGACAGACAAATAGGCAGATACCCAGGAGATAGGGGGACAGGAAGGAAGGAGGGAATGGAGGAAGGAAGAATAAAAAAAAATAAAAATCGGGTCTGATTCCACAAGGATTTTTAAGCTAATGGGATTTCAGTTAAAACAAACAAAAACAAACAAACAAAAAACCCAACTGAATTAGAGATGAATACCAAGTCCATCTTTTATTATTTAAATAATGAAATAAATAGAAAAATCTATATGAAACCACACCCCTCATTTTTTTTTTTTTAAAGCAAATAAGAAAGAGAACAGGCTCATTCATCGTTAGCATGGTCCTAGTACTATGGAGGCTGAAACAAGAGTATTGTGAACTCCAGGCCACTCTGGGCTATAGAATGCTATCTTGTCTCAACATAAGCAAATGCAGGAGAAAGAAATAGACAAATAAGGATTCTCTGATTCCTTCTTTCAAAATTTTGAGGTTCTTCAAGATTTCCATTGAGAACTGTGAGTCGTTTCTCACTGGTAGGCACTTGACAATGTTTCTTTTACTTTCCACAGCAATTCTTAAAGTTAGTACCTTTGTGCCCACTTATCAGAGGGGAAAATAGCACTGAGTCTCGCTAATATGCTAATCTCACACAGCCAGAGGAGCAGAGCCAGACTTCAATCCTAGACAGTGCAAAGAGACCTGGAGTGTTAAATCCTGCTGTAGATTGCATCTTAAATATCCCTGAAAGGTTTGACAATACAATTGTACTGTTTGAAAGAGGTAGAGAAGGGGCCTAATAAAAGGCATTTAGGTCACTGGAGGTGTACTTAAAAGGATTTTTGGGGTCTTATCCCTTTCACTCTGTAGTAAAAAAAATATTTAAAAAAAGTCCCGTCATGGGTTTTCTTCCCTGCCTTAGACTACTTATGCTCCTGGATGAAAGACACACACAGAATTGTATTTTAAAAATGTCTTAGACAGTACAATAACTGGGCAATTGTCTACCCTCCATGTTGTTAGAATTCATTTTCCTATTGATAACATCAAATTATTGCTATTTACTATGTTTTATCTGAGCTGTTCTTATTTCTAATTGGCCAGTCCACATGGTCACATTTTCTTTACTCCTATCCCACGGTGGCTCTCTCTCTCCCTCTGATACATTCTATTTTTATCTCATGGTGACTTCCTCTGTTATGTCTGATCTATATTACTTTGGAAGGGGTCCAAAGGCTGTGGGTGTCTTTCATCCAGAAATATAAATGGCGTAAGGCGGGAAGAAACCCCGCCCTGAGATTTTTAAAATATTTTTTTACTACATCATTCCATTTCATTCTTATCCACTCTCACTGCCTGGCAAACAGGGAAAGTTTTGCTCTGCCTTACGACCCTACCATGATAACTTGTCTGATACAGGCCCAAACGTGAGTGTGGTCAACTGATCACAGACCAGAACTTTGTGTGTGTGTGTGTATGTGCACTTGTGCAGAGGCCAGAAGTCAATGCTCGGTGTCTTCCTCTTTTACTCTCCATTGTAATTTTTGAGCCAGGGTCTCTTGCTGAACCTGGAATTTGGCATTTTGGCTTGACTGGGCTGGTCATGGATGCATAAGCATCTGCTTCCCACTTGCAGTGCCGGGATAGCGGGCATGCATCGCCTTCCTGGATCCCACGCGTGGTGCGGATCCAAGGCCAGGTACTCTTCTTTTGCAGCAAGCACTTTACCTACTGAGTCAGATCCTTAGCCTTCACCTTTGTTTCATAAGTTAACAGCCTCAGATACTTGTTGCAGTAACAGAAAACCAATGGACATGAACCAATGGCTTAGCTTGCCTGTCACCTAAGGCTTACCACACCCTGGGGTTGCCAAGAGATTCTCTGGTTTTTTTTTTTTTTTTTTTTGCCAGAAGGCTCTTTTCTTCTCTGGATTGAAAGGATGGAAAAGCCCACAGAGCATTCTTTATTTTCTTTGTCTTTTTACATTTCTTTTTGACAAACCAAACCAAACCAACCACAACCAAACAAAAAAATGGTATTTTTGTTTGTTCTAATATCTTCATTAGATATTTTAATAATTTAACATTTTGACATTTAGACTTCATTTTTTTAACCAACCCAATTTTTGAAATTGGATTTTTAAGATGTCATACAGAGTAGGAGTTTTGATCACAGCAGTTTCATGCATATGTGGCATTATGCTGTGCGCTCGTTCGTTTCCACCCTCAGTGCTCTCCTTCATGCTCCCATCTCCTTGGCTTGTTCCCTTCATTACCCCAACTCACTGCATAGCGCTCACCTCACAGGATTCTATCACCAACAGCATCCTTTCTAAATACTTATTCTAAGACCACAGTGACAGCTTCTTCACCTGGTACCCAGCACCTACCCATTTGTATCTAGTGATTGCCTCCCTACTTCTGATTATGGGGAACCCTAAAAACTTGAAAACCTAGGTCAGAATAAACATTGAGGGGAGGTCTGACCATACAAGAGAATACAAGGCACTCCCAACACCCAACAGTGTATTTCCTTTACCCAGACACCTGAGTCTCAATCCCGGTTTCAGACCCTGTTATCTGCCCTGTGCATAATTTTGTTTGGAGAACAGAAGGACTGGGAATAGAGGGCCTTTCTCATTTCTGCCTGAGGCTTCTTTTAACTTAAAAGCATATTTTGTATTGTGTTTGGCAAAAATTATGAACTAAGCACAATGCTGCAGGATTCTTTGCAGCGTTTCCCTTGTCAAATATCATACACTGAAGATAGGTGGAATTCCTCCACACTGTCTGAAGGCATCTCCTACACACTGTAGACACAAGTGACATTCCTCCACATTGCCTATAGGCATCTCCCACACACTGTAGACAAAGGACCATTCCTACACACTGCCTGTAGGCATCTCTAGGGTACTACATCTGATTATCAGCAGCAACTGGGCTGAAAACAACATCATCTCACAACCTGGAACCCAGAATTCTAAGTGATTCTCTACTGGGCTGTGGTGTATGTGGTGTGGGTCCTGTGGGTTGAATTATAGGTCCCACGTCTGCCCCTTCTAAGGGCCTAGGGTGCAGTTCAGAGAGGCAGAGGCACAGGAATTTGACTGTGTTCACTCCACGATGTATAGAGTTGCAGAACTCCACTCTGGGGGTAAGGGGACACAGCCTGAGGTTCTCTGGGGTTAAGGGGACACAGTCTGGAACTTGAGTTCTGGGTCCCCGGACCAAAAGGCAGCCAGAGACCATTTGGTTCCCAGGCACTTGGACTCCCACGCGCTGCTGAGAAGCCATGGAAGGGCTGACCAATGTCGGGGCATATGGGCTAGATTGGCTGGCAGTCGAAGAAGAGAAGGGGAGGGATGAGCTCTGGCTGCATCCCGCGGGGATGAGAGTCTTGGTCACTGGGACTCACTTGGCTAGGTCATGGCTGGCTTGGTTGGCTCACTTGCTTGAGTTGGTGGTCTCTGTGGCTGGAAGTGTAGAGAGGTCGTCTGTGGGAGATTAGACGGTGGCTCAGTAATTGTAAACCTTCTCCAGAACTCCCCATGGCGGGTCCCAAAGAAGAAAACTAGGCTATGGTCTTAGGATATTTATTGTCATGGTGGAAAATGGATGAAGCTATACCCCAATATTCTTAGGGCAGCCTGAGGTTAAGTACCTTTTGCAAGGAGGAGGGTCTGGAAAGGAATGTGTAATTGGCTATATCCTCTGGCCTTTAGGTATCTCATTAATATAGAGATCTATCTTGAGGCTCTGTGGCCAGTAGTCACACCCTGTACCTGTGGAGGGACTAGTAGGGACATTGTCCTATATGCCTGAAGATGCAGATCGATGGAGGTCTTCGGCCTCGTGTCAGGGGCCTAGAGTCTGGGAGCATGGCAAAATGTATGCCATCCCTTGCAGGGAAACCTGTGGGGTCTCCAAACTGCTGGGTCTCTGGCCATCTCTAGCTGGTGCTTGACCAGAAACCATGCTGTGTTTTCACAGTCCTAGAATTCTCATCCAAGAAAAGTTCAAGGTGTCCTTAATGGAGACTTTTGTGAATAATAAAACTTTTCCATGTTTTAGCAACTGCTGTGTCTTTTGATTTAGGACCCCTTCACCCCCAGAGCCCCAGGCATCTCCTTTTCTTCTCTGAGGCTGCTTCTGTTGACATTTATTGTTCCTCAGACTCTTTGACATGGAAGAACTCTTGTGATTACATTGTATCTGACTAGACAATATACAACCTTTTTTTTTTTTTTCCTTCTAGCTGAAGACTTTTAATCATCTCTGCAAAACCCTGTTTCTTATCAAGGTAATGTAATATGACATGTCCAGGGATTAAGAGAGAGACATCTCTAGAGCCTACTACAGTGTTCCATGCCTTCTCTAAGACTGTATGCCTACCAGCCCCTCATAAGTCTCAAGTCCTTTTATTTAGGACTGATAAATGCATCTATGAGACTGTTGAGAAATTTGAAATAATTTGAAATATACTGAAATCAAAGCTCACAGGGAGAAAAATGCTGACGTGCACTTTGCAGAGCCAGTGTAGTCTCTACCTGAATGTGTATGACGGCTTTCTACATGAAATCATATGGAGTGTTAGAAATCGGGTTCTTCAGGGCACTTACAGTCACTGGCACACGGGAACTGGGAAATTAGTAAAGTGGCCCTCATTTTACTTTTGAAATCACTTCTGCTAAAATGTAAAATTTTGATGTCTAAAATTTATTGTTAAATTCAATGATGATGTTCTCTAAGACTCTCAACAAATAAATCACAGATCTGTGACTCCAAAATGTAGTAGTTTAAATGGAATGGCCCCATAAGCCTCATACGGAGGCTTAGTCATTAGGGAGTAGTGACATTTGATAGGTATTAGAAGGTGTGTGGCCTTGTTGGAGGAAGTGCGTCACTGTGGGGGTGGGCTTTGAGGTTTCAAATGTTCTCTCCTCTCTCTCTCTCTCTCTCTCTCTCTCTCTCTCTGCTCTCTCTCTCCCTCTCTCTTCTGCCTGCTACCTACTAATCTAGATGTAGAACTCTCAGTTCCTTCTCCAAGAACTATGTCTGCCTGCAGGCTGCCATGCTTCCTACCATGATGACAATTGGCTAAACCTCTGAAACTGTAAGGCAGCCCCAATTAAATGCTTTCCTTTATAAGAGCTGCTGTGGTCATGGTGTTTCCTCACAGCAGTAGAAGCCCTAAGACAAAAATGAAGTAAGTCTCCTCTCTCTCTCTCTCTCTCTCTCTCTCTCTCTCTCTCTCTCTCTCTCTCTCTCTCTCTCTCTCTTAGTGGGATTTTTTAAAGTCCTGGAATGTCTTGTGAGGATGGAAGAGAACCATTGTAAAGGTCACTGCAGCAGGTACTGTACACAGACACAAGTGGGCAGAAACAAGTGGTTTGCTTGACTGAGAGCTTTAAACAGGCAGCAACTTCCATCATCACCATGGAATTACTTAAGTTTCCCTAGTGATTCACCACTGTGGTTGGTGTAACTTGATTCCTCAAGTGAGGAAACAGAGTCTAAGATGCAATGACACGTGAAGGGCACATTGTTCACAAGTGATAGAGTTCATGCTGAGCTCAAAGTCCCAGGATATCAAAGCACAAAAATCCTTATCCAAAGATCCCCAAGACAATTCTGGTGGGTTGTCACCAGTGTGGTATCTATGAGAATTCCCCTGTAAGAGGCAAGGGTACACTTTACACAGGTAAAACCCACACTATTTGATTCAGGTAGTAAGGAATCTTATGAACCACATGTTTTATTTTTCAACTTGATTAAATATCTTACCAGGAATTCCAAGGGTCTACATTGCTGTTGGCATATAAAGATTTTTTTGTATTTAGTTTGGTATATTCCAAAAATAGGCTCTTTACAGACAAAACCAACCCTGTTGTTTTTAGATGTAGTGTAATGTTTGATGTTTACTGCAAACACAACAATGCAATAATGACAAATTTGAAAATATCAAAAAATTTAATTCTTCACATATAACCTCAGAGGTTTTTTGCATATTTTAAAATAATTTTTATCACCTTCACTTCCCTGTACTTACATATACAAATAAGCTCAGTTTATTGATATAGTCTTATGGTTCATATAAACTGTTTATATGATATGCTAATTCTTTATATGTCTACAAGTTTTTCATGACACTTGTTTCCATTTGACTTGTTTCGTTGAGGTATAACATTTTAAAATAGCTATCACCTTCTACCTTTTCACTGTGCTTTTTCTACATGTGTGTCACACGGTGTGTGAGTGTGTGTGTGTGTATGTGTACGTGTGTGTGTGCAGGAGTTGGTTCTGGGGGTCAAACTCTAGTTGCCAGATTTGCACAGTAAACACGAAGCAAGTTTATCTGCTGAGCCATTACACTAGCCTGTGACTATTCCTCTAGAAACTTTCTGATTTTTCCATTATCCTTATAAATGAGCATCTTAAATTCTTCCTGTGCTTTGCTGAATGTCTAATGCTGTTTTCAAATCATGCTATCTTAACTCTTTAATTAGTTTTGACACAAAATATGGATCTAATTTTAAGTTAATTATTTAATTAATTATACTACTATAATTTTATACTGTCTATCAGATAATTAATGCTCTATTGTTTCATTATATGCACTATTATATTTTACATACAGTGAAGGCCAAAAGAGATTTCAATTTATATAAAAGCGTATTCTTTGTTTATGTGTTTATTCCAGAATGCATCTGCTTCATTTATTATTACATACATGAGTGTATTTTAATTTAGTGTGTATTAAATATGAGTGTTGAATATTGATATTCTCCAATATAAATTTGAATATAGTTTGTTCCTGAATAGTCTATTTATTGTTATTTGAATATTAATACAAAAACCCATCTTTTTGTTTGGCATATTTCTGTTTCAAAATATAACATAAGTCCAAAGCTCATTTTAGCCAACAATAACTGTTTTTACAAATATCTCAAAAGTAATTTCTCTGACTTTTCTTGGAGAGATGGCTCAGTGATTAAGAGAATTTTATGTACCTCCAGAGGACCCACGTTCTATTCCCAGCAACCATATCACCAGTTCCAGGGCTTCAATACTCGCTTCTAGACTCAAAGAACATTGGTAGTAACACATGCACATACCCACAGACATATACATGTAAACATAATTAAAAATTTAAAAACCAAAATCTTTTAAAAATATGCTATAAAGATTGAAAATTTACTGAAATTTGATATAAATAAAAATAATTAACAGAACATTTATCTTCCCAGGTTAACTTTAAAATTGAATTGGCTTTAGAAAGATACAGTGTAGTTAGGGGACAAATTCCCCTTTGGATTTTAACCTTAACTATACAAGTTGGTGTGTAAGTTTTATCTAAAATGATAGTGGAGAGGTGGAACACTAGGAATGGAAAGGTTACATGGGAGGGAGTTGGGAAGAGAGGAGAGATGAGGACATTCTAGGGAATGATTAACCAATGTGAAGGGTGTCTGAAAAGCCATGTGGTGGCTGACTATCTTACAACTCAGTCAAAAATATAAACAGAGGAGACAGCAGAACACATGTGACATGGAAGAAGGGGTATATCTGGTAGTGAAGGTTTAAGTGGAGGTGGAGATGGAGATGAGGATGGAGGGATTTGACAGAGGAATGTGTAGAGAGCAATTTAACCAATCCTAAGGATTTATAAAAAAGCCTTATGGAAGCACACTAGTTTGAAAAATAACTACAAAATGCTTTTAATAATCTATTTAAAAGGTTTGATTTTTAATTACATATACATATGTGTGTTTGTGTGTGGTTACATGCACTTGAGTCTAGGTATCTACAGAAGCCAGCAGACAGTACTAGATCACCTGGAACTGGAGTTAGAGTCAGTTGTAAGCCATCTGGTGGGTATTCTGGGAACTGAACTGGGGACTTCTGGAAGAACACCCCTAAACCTTTGAACCATCTCTCCAACTCCACACGTTTTAAAAAGAAATTTAAAGTGGACATTACAAGGCATGGGTTATTAAATGAAAATAATGGGATACCTCCCTATAAGTTATCAGTCAATGAAACCTCCAAGGCCTGCAAAAGCAACACCTATATGTCTTTGCTCTTGGTTGCCCTCCATAAGTAGAGAGTAAGACCCTAGAGCTGAAGACACTATACACTTTGGCTGCTATCACTTGGCTGCAGAAAAAAAAAAATCAATCTTCAATATATTAGGAAGATATTTCCCCGCTGGTTGGCTAGCTTTCACAGGGTTGGGAGGTACCATGCAGACTGCTGAGAAAAAGTACATCAATTGTCTTATCCAGCAGTCTTGACCTACCATGGAGGATACATGTGCTGGTAGAATAATGGGATGACTTTTGGGAGGGTAATTAGCATCTTTTTGAACATTTTATGTGTATGAATATTTTGCCTGCATAGTTGTATGTATACCATGTATGCCTGGTACCTGGAAGTAAAAAGAGGGCACCGTATCCCTCGGAACTAGAGTTACAGATGGTAGTGAGCCTCCATGTGTGCCTTAGTTAGGGTTTTATTGCTGTGAAGAGACACCATGACCATGGCAACCCTTATAATGGACAACATTTGAGACACTCATTCAGTGTGAATTTATTTTTGCAGCTGATTAGGTCAAGGGGGTAGTAGTTATCTAAAATGCAAGAGGAATATGCATGGCTGTCAACAGAAGTTCAGTCCATTATTATCATGGTGGCAAGCATGCAGTGTTCAGGCAGACATGGTGCTGGAGAAGGAGCTGATCTTGATCTGAAGGCCACTAGGAGAAGAGTACCATCTTCCAGGTAGCTAGGAGGAGGGTTTCTCAAAGCCCACCACCACAGTGACTCCAACAAGGCCACACCTCCTAACAGTTCCCCTCTGTATGGGTGAGTGTTATATTTGAGCATATTCAAACCACGACAACGTAGGTAATAGGAATAGAACCCGGGTCCCCTGCAAGGTATCAAGTGCTCTTAAACGTTGAGTCATCTCTCAAACCTCACTTTCTGACTGGATCTGAGCCATGTTCTATGGTCAACAATTCACTCCTAGACTGTATACTTAGGTCTTTATTTGTTGTTGGCTTTTTATTTTAATTGGTTTGATTCTTGGATATAAAGAGAAAAGAAGACAGTTGTCAAAGATGACTTGTAGACTATTTGGTTTCTATAACCAGGCTGAGAAGAGCAATACCTTTTCCTGCAAGACAGAGACAGAAAGGAGCATTTTGGGAGAGGTATGGTCACAGTTCAGTTTGCGATGTGTAAAATCAGAAGCGTCTAAGAAACTCAAGAAGAGATGTAAAGACATGTAGGATTTGGTCCCATATGAAAGAGTGTAACGATCCATCTGCTTTGTCTCTTCCTGCCTTCCCTTTCTCAGCACAGACATTTCTAAAATCTAAAATTGGCCAGGACTCCTTCAGGGTGGCTCTGTGGGGAAGCTTAAGCCTCTATCCACATAAGACTTTAATCAAAGGCTGGGCTATGTTCTACACATGAGAGAAAAAACAACTTAGTTAAGTGTTTGCAACACATTATTTGGATTGTAGACTAATATTGTCCAAGAGACAGTCAAGTAGAACCAAATGAAATGTCAGGGAGAATGTGTTTGTAGGCATTTTTTCTAATTTCAATAAAAATACACTGTGTGTTGTGTTCCTTCAAAGCACAAACCATTTCCATCCTTCCAGTCATTCAACCTTTTATGAAAATATTACGAAATATGAACTATGAGGCATTTAGCCCCTCCCTTTCATTAATTTCCAACATTCTTTTCATAAGAGGCTACACAGAGGCCATGTGATCTGGGCATGATAGTTTATGCAGGCCGGGAATCCCAGTATTAAGGGGCTGACACAGGAGAAACACTTCACATTCAAAGTCAGCCTGTGTAACATTACGTGGTCCAGGCCAACCTAGGCTAAAGAGTCAGGCGTTGTCTTTTTAACAATTCCACATCATTCACCACTCACTCACTCACTCACTCACTCAGTGTGAATTTGTTGTTGCAGCTGATAAGGTCAAGTGGTAGTAGCTATCTAAAATGCAAGAGGAACGTGCATGGCTGTCAACATATGTACATCCTGGAAAAGATTCCAGGTCTCAGAATCTATATATCTTTCTTGGAGATAGAAGAAAAGGTTAAGATTTGAGAATAGATGAGATTAAAATTTAAAATTTTGTAGGAGAACTAAAATGGAAGATTTATGTGTTTTTAGAACACTCTTTTCTTTTAAAACTACATTTAAGTTTTTAAAACATTGTTTAGATAGGACGGCAATTTCATTCAACAGTCATACTCCACTCATCTTTCCAATGGTTTAAAGCCAAACTCTTTGTTAGTCATGTTATTGCCACTAGGTGGCAGGCTTTGCTAAAGAATATTGCAGCCATTTTCAGGACGTTTTTCATTCTTTTTTTTTTTTTTCCTGAATCAGTGCTTAATCAAAGCATTTAGATTAAAGCTTCCACAAATCTTAAAATATTTCTCAAGATGTCACATTACCTCTGTAATTAAAAAGTAAACTCACAATTTCACAAGCATGAATTTTAGACAGAATCTAATTGGGGTCTCTTTCGTGTCTAAGCATCCATAGACCAAATGCAGTAGGGATTTTGGTGGTACATGCATTAATAGCAGACACGCTCATGCTCAGGTCCCTGCTGTCTCCTCCCTTAGTCCTTTTCTACTCTGTTCTGCAGGGTGGCTGTTACCATTATCTGAATCAAGCTCTCTGGCACATATTAAAACATTCATGCAGAAATTTGAAATCCCTACAATTTTATGTTAATTCACTAACGAGACAGCATTTAAATCTATTTATTTTAAGTGATCCTTTAAGACATCTCCAAATGACCTGTTGCTCAGTGAGGAACAACACAGGCCATTATTGCTCTCGGCCCCCCACCATAACTACATGGAAAGACCTTATTGCTGAAAACATCACACACTTTTGTTGCAGGACATAGAGAAAAGTCTTGAACTAATGAAGAAACTCTCCCTGCTGGCTAAATTTCATACTGCTGCTAGATGCTGTCCAAGCTATTGGAGGAGAAAAGACATAAATGGCCATATCTAGCACTGAATCCTGCATACTTCAGTCCCAAATATCCAAGTCAGTTGTGCCCACTGGTGCATTGTAGCATGATGGCGATTATGGGGGTAACCGACTACCTTTTGATTGGATTGAAAACTGCTCCACAGGAGGGAATTCATGTACCTCTAAGGAGGGAACTATAAGGCTGGTGAAAAGCACATGGCTGGGGATGTCATAGGCCCTAGTGGGTAACCTCCTGGTGTTTGTTTCACTAAATGGTCATGCTTTCAAACTACCTCTGCAGTATTTATGTTTAAGTCCATAGATCTGTGCAGATCTGTGCTTTTTTTTTTTTCCAATACTGGTCCAAAAAGCTTCTTTTCCCAGTGGGTAGTGGATAATGCAAAGATTCACTGGTCAAGTCGATGAGTAATGTGTGCTCACCTGTGCATGAGTTATCTATATCAAACTCCCAGCATCCCATCCTTGGGGAATGTCATTAAAGAGGACGGGAGAAATATTTTTAAGAGATAGAGAGTTGAGGGGACTATCGCAAAACAGTGTCTCTTGGATATAATGGAGCCATTGCACAGATGAAGTACCAGTGGCTGTAGCTGTCCTTGGAGACATGCAGGATATCAAGGTCATCAAATGTTCAGTACTGGTCAGGGAGGAGAATAATAAGAACCCAGCCCAGATGAGAATCTACTGACAGTTGAAGGAGGTTGAAGAAAAGAAGTCAATGTTCTTTGGGATGTGGTCTCTAACAGGTTGTCCATGGTCCAGTGGATGGCCCTACACCTTTTGCATATGGTCAATACTAATTAGATTCAGTGGGGAGTGTTGAGTAAGTATGAGAATAAGAATACAACTGGACATGAAGAGAAGGACACAGGATGATGAGGTCGATAGTTCCTGGGAGGAATTGAAGTGGTGCAGTGGGAGATGAATAAAATCAATATACTTTCTATATGTACATGAAAATTTAAAAATATTATTAAAAATAAGTAAAATCATTCTTTAAGAAAGCATACTCATCAGACCCTGGTATCAGAATACCCTCTAAACTAGTATCTCTTTGTCTAAACCTCATTAGAGAAGGTTCTGTATCCAGTGAACAAGAGTTAATGCAGAAATTCACAACTGGTTAAAGTGTAGAGAATCTATGTCTTTGGAGTGCTCAGAAAATAATTACACCTCTCCCCAAGGCTTAGGGTCTATTTTGGAAGAGGCAGAAAGACTGTAAAAATCAGAGGTCAGGGAAGACTGGAGCAAACCAGTGTCTTTGGAACACGATAGAATCATTGAATTGACAGCAGCTGTGGTTACCCATGCAAGATTTGTACAAGGTGAAGCCAGTCGACATTCTAGCATAGAGTAGTAAGAGGTTCATGAGCCCTTGCCCTAACTGAGGAATAATGGCCATTATGGCTTCTGGAGCACAGCAGAAGAGTAAGTTTCCTTTAAAGGTGTAGCTCCTGGTAGGTTGACTATGATTAAGTGGATGGCTCTATACACAGAAATGTATTGGCAGCAAAAATTAGTGTCCAGAAATTATAAAAACACAAACAAGGACACAGAGTTGGAGGTGTAGAAAGGCAGGGGTGGATCTGGAAGGAGATAGGAGAAAGAATCAGGGGTACATATTTATCAGCATGCATTGTATGAAATAATTTACAATAAATCTTACAATATTGGGGATTTTTGGTTTTTGTTTTTATTTGGTTCATGGGAAGTGGGAACTATATTAGAAAACTGTGGAAGCATCGTTAATCACATAAGGAGAAAAATCAAGTAACTATATAGGTTTGTCATAATAAAATGAGGCCTGAAAAGCCACAGCAAAGTAGACCCCAAGACTCTGGTTTTCTACACTGTACTTGAGGTGCAATTTTATGACATCTTGGATTAGGGGCTATCAGAGTCTCTGGTTTTGTTACGTGATAGCTAGATTAGAATTGGAAGGAATTCATGAAATGGTGCCAAGAATCTGAAAATCCAGACTCTAATCATGGTTTGGATTCAAGTATACGATATGCCAATTGTGAAGTTGTATCTGGGGTGGATATGGGAGCCATAGAATGTCAAATGCAATGAGGAGAGATGTTGTAGAAAATAGTCTTATATTTTCCATCCTAGAATCAGTGTACAGCTGGTTCTCTTTCTAGCTGAAGATTTTCAGAGGTCTAGATGAGTTAATCCAACCCAGAAATTTCTGCCAGCTACAGGGAGAGTGGAGGACAAGCATGGGGCTACAGGAACGAACCATCAGCATCTTTTAGTCATGAAAGTCTCTGTACATCAAGGCCAGACTTTGTTGTATAGCACAAGATGGCCTTCCCTGCTCACCTTTGACCATCATCACTGGTTCCAACTCCACTGTGCCTTCAGACACACCACAGTACCCTAAAACCCCAGCACAAATGCTTCAGTAGTGTTTGTAAGTCCACATATATTAAAGGCTTGGTCCTCACTACAATTCCAATATGATATTGTGAAATCTCCAAGGTAAGATCTAGAGAGATATCCTAAGATCTTTGTGGTGTCTGGAGGAATTACAAGGCTGTTCATGGGTGCATTGTGGATGCCAATCTGAGTGTTCTCAATGTGGTTATTATTTAAAAAAAAAAAAAATGGAGAGAAGGCTATTCTGACAGATACTACTGTTTCTTGTTTGTTGGGACCTAAAAGAACTAGTAGAATCCAAAAGCTTTTTAATCTTTCTAAAGAGGATGGTGTTCACCAATGTGTTGTCAGAAAGCCCTTAAACAAAGAAGGAAAGAAGCCCAGGACCAAAGCACGTAAGATTTAGTGTTGGTACTCCACAGGTCTTAGAACACTAATGCTGATGAACTGCTCTAAAGAAAGAACATACTAAAAAAACCTGAAGTGGCTGCAAAATATACTATATTTCGGTTCAGAGGTTCAGTCCATTATCATCAAGGTTGGAAGCATGGTAGCATTCAGGTAGGCATGGCACTGGTGGAGATGAGAGTTCTGCATCTTGATCTGACTGCATTCAGGAAAAGACTGACATCCAGGCAACTAGAAGGAGGGTATCAAAGCCCACCCCCACAGTGACACACTTCTTCCAACAAGGCCACACCTACTCCAACAAGACTGCACCTATATACACAACCATTGGTTTGAAGGTGACATGTTCCCACCCTGGATTCCTCCCCATGGTCAGTTGTAGCTCATGTAGAAGGGTGTGATCCCTGAGGACTTTAAGTTAGGGAGCTTTCTCTCCATGTGGTAAAGCAGTATGAGATCAGGAAGCTTGGCTCTGTGATCTTAAAGACTCCTCTGAGATCTAAGCATCTGGGGTCCTGTAGGAAAGACCTGCTTTGGTTCTCTCATCATTTATAGACGTTGTCAAGAGAAAGTAAGTCTTACTGACTTGAAGTTTTTGTCCTTCTTGTGACTATCATTTGTCTTGCTAATGTCTTTATGTCTCAAAAAGCTATCAAATTTCTCACAAATGCGCAAGTATTACCACAAAAGTCATACATTATTGTATGACTTTATTTCCTATCATGCCTCCGACAGTAAAATCGTTATTTAATATGTTCCTTATAATATGAAATTGATATGTATTTATTTGGTATATATCACACAGATATAAAACACAAATACACACACACACACACACACACACACAAACTCACAAACTCAGGAAGAATGGGACAGAGGGAAAGATGAGGGATAAAGGTGAAATGGGACAGAAGCTGGTTTTTCCACAAGGTGGGGCTCAATTTCACATTATTTCAGAAATGTTCACTGTTGATTTAAGACTTTTAAAACACATTCATTGCTTTTTAATAGCAATTCCATTTGGGAAGTTACTATTCATAAAGCCACGTGTGTGTGTGTGTGTGTGTGTGTGTGGTGTGTGTTGTGTGTGTACGCAATGCTGCAGTCTAAAAGCAGTGAATTTTGAACTACACAAATGTTGATGTCCAAAATTCCTGGTGGTGAGTGTCAGGATGAGTGAGTGGCGGTCTTGTGGACTACAAGCAGTGACTCTGGTGATAATAGCTGCTGTGTGTGACGAGGTGTGCTGGATGAGCAACAGCTCGTAAGAGCTTCCTATGCTTTGTGTTTTACAAAGTGATTCCTTGTTTGAAGACTAAAGACACGCGGTGCTAGAAATGCATTTATCTAAACGAATGCTGTTTCTAACTCTACTGAGGTCATCTAATTTTCAATTTTCTCAACCACAAAAAATAGAAACAATCACAAATTTCTCCGTAAAAATGCTTCAATAACATGACTATAACACTAGTCATTGCTATCACATTCCCATGGATGCCTCTATAAAGGAACATACTTATAGTTAAGAATTAAGAAAATTCATCATAAAAAACCTCTTTTAAACAAAAATGTAACAATACCTACAAAAGAATTTATTTTAAAAACCCATTATTAATACTTTGATATTGACTACATTTTTACATTGCCAAATATTTTATGGTCATAAAAATGTAAATACATTCCTTAAATAGTGTTGATAGCTTACCAAGGAAAACTAAAAACATGTTGAAAAGTGCATTTTCTATTTGCTTTGTAGAGCACTACTTTGAACTATTTAACTCTGTGAACTTTCAAAAATCCCACATTCAACTTGGCTGGGTACATATCTGTGGTCTAATAAGACTAATTTTAGATCTCTGCTATTTTCCCAAGCAGAAATACAACTGGAGTTTTGAATTTCTGCCTCAACCCCTAAATACTGAAATAACTGTCTTGTTTTCTAAGAATAAACAAATACAATGACATAACTGGATTTGTGGTTTGGTCTGAAGGTTGGCAATGCCCAATCTCCCTTTCTTCAGGAATGTACAAGTATTACCCAGGCTACAGTCAGTGAACCTTCAATTGATGGGCCTCTTGGGAGCATTTTAGATCTGTTAAAACTGTATCTTAGGTAAGATTGCACCTGTGACAGCCCCTTGTAAATGTCAAACATTATAACCGTGAGATATAAAGTATATGCTACAAAGTGGATAGCTATAGCAGGATCTGAAATGTTTCCCAGGGTACTATCTATTAAAGGTTCCATGACAGAAATTCATCATATTCTCCTATGCCTTTTGTTTTGCTAACAGGTTCTTTGCTTCAGTACTAAACTCATAACATGCTATTGTAGAGGAGGAACTAAGAGGTGAGATCTACCTGGAAAGTGTCTACGGATGGGCTTCCATTCCAATGAATACTGTGACACCCTAACCATCCATCCTCCTCTCTCTTTGTTTACTGGTTGCCAAGCACTGACTGGCTTTATTCTATGTGTGCCTAGCATGCTAGGTTGCCTCCTCATGACCCAAAGGCAATGGGGCCTAGTGACAATGATCTGAAAACTCAAATATGGAGTGCAGACACACTTTCTTCTTTTGAAGTTGATGTATTTTAAGAATTTGTTACAGTTACATAAAACCAATGGAGCATCCATTCAATCAATGCTTCATTGTGTTAATTCCCTTGATCATTTTATAAGGTATTCATAGCGCTTAAGAAGAGATGGGTAGTATGGCTCCCAAGCAGCACACATGCATGGACACATACACACACACATACACACAACGAGAGAGAGAGAGAGAGAGAGAGAGAGAGAGAGAGAGAGAAGAGAGAGAGAGAGAGAGAGAGAAAAGCAGATGGGAGAAGCAGATGATACAAGAAGATGAACCTCATTTCTAAAACTTTTCAATGAGGTTGGAGAGGTCAGAGAGGATAGAGAAGCAATGGGCTGACTTCTTAGAGACATTGAAACGTCAGTTATTCAGACATGAGAGGGTGGGGGCAGACATCTTTGAAATGCTTAGATAGCCAATGAGACTAACCCTGCTGTAGCAGCCAATGTGACTAGAAGTGTCCCGTATGACTAACAGCCTGCTTTACTCTCTGATACTTAAGTGAGGAACAAGGTATACCAAGCCTCTAGGGCCCACCTATCCTAGACCAGTTTTGTCTCAGGCCATAGTTCTCAGGACCTCAGTTTCCTGCCTTGTAAAATGGGAGGCATAGAGTATTAATCTCAAAGACCATTATAATATATTGATTTTGTTTTCTCTTTCTGATGCAGGTTGGCCTCAAAGTTTATGATCTTACTGCTCTCTCCTTCCAAGTGCTGGGATCCCAGACACAGAACGACCACCAGACCCAGCTTTTCCTTGTAGTACTTTGAGGTAACACATGCAATGCTTGCATGAAGTATGGACTTCAATTGCTGAAAGCTAGCATGATAATTTTTAAGTTGGCTAGTATATCCCCACTTTCTTCACTCTCCCCCTCTCCTCTGCCAAGGATTTTGTAATGTCCGATATTAAAACTGGCTAATTAATTCCTTCCAAAGCAACAGGATATCAAAAAAACACAATGAATCACCTTATTTGAAAAGCATATTTTACCCAGCCAGAAGCCTGTGAAATAGCAGGTCACGAATAATGAAGGAAATAAAATGTCTTCACTATGTAGTCATGCAACCTGGCCCCTAAACAAACAGAGTATTGGCTAACAACCCAAAGGAACAAAGACCTTGCAAAGGAGAGATATGCGTACACATTTTTGGTGCCCACACTAAGCTCATCGGGTAAAAGTCAGTCAGCAGTTTGTATTAGGAGACAGATGGGATGTGAGCAAGCAGAAGGTCTTGGGCCATTGAAGCTGTTTCTGCTCCCACAATCCAGAAATCCTGAAAGATTTCAATCTGGCTTTGTTTATCAAGGAAGCATGCAATAATGTTATTGCATTGGAATACAGATTCTATATCCAACTGAACTAGAAGACATACTGGGCTAGTCATGGTTGTGGGACATTAACTTCTGTCTCCCAATTTAACCTTCTATTTTTAGATGCAAAAGACCTGGTGCTTCTCAAGCCTTGATTTTTAGACAAGTTTTGCAACCTAACCCAGATTTTTGACTAACTCTCACTAAAAGAAGACTATTAACATCTGCACCGACCCTTTCATGAGTTAGAGAAAAATTCTTTGGAATGTGTGAAGCAGCTATAGCATGATCAAACAATTTTATCAAATAGGGTGGGATTCCTTTTTTTGTTTTGTACAAAACTCATTTCTCAAAATTAATTTCATATCTAGTTGGGTAAATCTGTTTCCTGTTACCTTGCTAAGCTCTGAGACCAAACATAATTGTATATTTTATTTAGGGAAGAGACAGCAGGAAGCCTGGAAGAAGGTACAAATATTTAAGTAGGGACTGAAGAGATGGCTCAGTGGCAAAGCACGTGCTAAGCAATTGTGGGAGCTTTAGTTCAGACCCCAGAAGCCATGTAAGAGCAGATGGGTGTGGCAACCCACCTGTAATCCACTGCTGGGAGGTGGAGCTGGAGAATTACAGATGATCAGCCTAGCATTATTACAGGCTAGCAGATTTGCTGTAGTAATGAGCTCTAGGGTCAAACACCTAGAGAGTGATAGACACCTCAGGCCTCTACTTGCACACATGCCATGTAAACTTGCACATGTACATACATGAACTTGCATATCACATGCATGAACAGCATACATGCATGTCTATGTAAAGTACCTCTCTGACAAAAAGGATTGCATATAAAAGATTTTATGGGGCTAGAATCAGCATGTAAAGGAGCTTTCTGCCAAGCCATGGTTGGAGGAGTAAACCAACTCCTTCAAGTTGTCTTCTGATGTTCACATATGCTCATGGCATATGCACATGTACACACATACAAACGCATACATGTAAACACATAAATAAATGTTTAAAATAAGATTCTCTTTGCCAAGTATTTGCTCTATATTCTAAAAGCCATTCTGTGGAAAGAAGACAAAGCACACTAGATGAGAGGAAAAGAAGCCTAGGAAAGGAGACACCATAGGCATCCCTATCTGAAAGTGCAAAATTTGAAACCTTAAGCATCTGTGTGACTCTACATCTCTAAAGGTTTGATGGGTACACGAACTTAACCTAATATCTTATAATATTATAACATAGCCTCCAGGATGTAGGTATAAGGTTTAAATAAAATTAATTTCCGACTGGAAAATGGCTCAGTGGTTAAGAGCACTGGCTACTCTTCCAGAGGACTTGGATCGAATTCTCAGCACCCACATGGCAGCTCAAAACTGTTTGTAACTCTAATTCCTGGGGATCCGACACCCTCACACAAACATACATATATAGGCAAAACACTAATGCACATTAAAAAACTATTTTTTCAAATTAATTTCATGGTTAAACTTTGATTCCCCTATTTGATTCCTATATTTGATATATCATGAATACACAACTATCTTAAAAGAAAAAAAAATCAAAATCTGAAATAGTTCTGATCCCAAACATTTTATATAAGATCTGTTTAACTTGTATTTTATTTTGTATCTAACTTGTGGCAGTGCTTACCAAGCCAAATATGATTCTTTTTATTTTGGGTGGTCAGTTTCAAACCGCAGTTCAGGGTGTCCTGGAACTCACCGTGTAGCTCAGGCTGAGCTCAAACTCAAACAATCCACCTGTTTCACCTTCACAGGATGATGGCCATTTGCTAATCCATCCAGCTTAAACTTCATTGCTTCTAGGGAATCAAATTCGTCTATTGTTCTGGGAGTAAAAGAGCACAAAACCAAGTATCTTCATGCTAAATGCAGTGAGTTACAGGCTACTGGATGGCGGGCTTTGCTTATTTTCTGTGCATGGTACATACTGTACTAGACAGATGCACTCCATTTTATTAAAACCAGAAGTTCCTGCTTTGTTATAAGAGAGAAAAAAATGTTGAAAAAAAAAAAAACAACCTCTGCAAGAAGATCTGTCTCTTAAATGGAAAATGAGACTGACAGGATTTTAAAACAAGATTAAATTAACACATTAGCAATTGATCCTGTAATGGAATAATGCATTTTTAAAAAAAGAAGTATTGTGAATTCATTAGTGACCATGTTTATAAGAAAAATTATCTCTTTTAATAATGAAGAGGTTTGTATATTTTATGGGAAAGCACTAGGAATAGAACTAAGGGCATTTCCTAGGCTGATAATTCTAAACTCGACCAACCTCCCTCTGCCCTCTCTCCATCCCTCCCTCCCTCCTTCCCTCTTTTCCTCCCTCCCTCCCCCTCCCTCCTCCCCTCTCACTCTCTCCTAAGTTTTCTTTTGAAGTAGATCTTATTGTATAGCCCATGCTTGTGTCAACACACAACCCTTTACCCTCAGCCTCCAGACTACTATAATTGCATGAGTGTGCAGCCTTGCCTAGTACAGAAAGCTGAATATCAAAACTAAACAAACGAACCCACAGTGTAACAACATCCTGCCCTTGTGCTTGTCTGGGTAAGTACGGAAATGGGAATGTTTTTAGTAATTGTTCTTGAATCTTGTCAAAACATCAACAAAGTCTGTACTGAACAAGAATAAACAGAGGTTAATACTCTTCTGTTTTCACAACCAAGTAAGTATTCTAAATGATATTCCATTTGCTCATTCAACAAGCACCAGGTTTATTCCTGGTTAGCCTTTGTTGACAGGTTATTCTACAGGGCCATGAAGCTGCCATGTTGTATCTTACAGCAGTGCTCAGTAGGCTACATGGTTTAAATTGAAGTTCGAATGTGAAGACAAAATATGTAGGAGTTAGGCAAGACAGCATCAAAATCAAAGAATTCTTTCTGAAGTAAAGCTGTTGTGCTTAGGATCCAAGTTAGAAGGTTTCCTCTGACCATGTGGCATGCCCATAACATATGCATATTAGTGATTGACAGCGTTCTTGAGTGTGTCAGATGGCATTTCTGAGTCATTTATGCAGCACACAAATTGTTCAAAGGAATTAAGCTCAGAGTGGGCTGAAAGCTTAATTTTTAGACAAGTTGAACATTATATCCAAAGTACTTTTTTTTTTTCAACATTACTGTTTTCAGTTCTTCCATGAACAGTCAAGATTTCTTAAACGATTTTGGTCCTAGTTGAATACAGCTTGGTTGATGAGATGGCCCAGAGAATGAAGGTCATGAAGTATGACAACCTGAGTTCAATCCCCAGGACCAAGATGGTGGAAAGAGAGAACCAACTCTCACATGCTGTCCTCTGTCCACTGATATCCACACACATGCTATAATATCCTTCCATATCTTATAATATAAATCAATTAATAAAAAATTTAAAAACATAGTAAAAGCTAACTGTCACAAACCAAATTTTCATAGTGAATCTTTGTTTCTTTCTTCAGTTTATCAGCAAGAATATTTCTTTAAACACTCACTATAACAATTTAGCTAACAATGGTTTTCAAATGAATATTTCTAAGTTTTTAATAAAGATAGTGTAAAATACAGTCCAAGATTCTGAGTTGGATTCAGTGGTTAAAGGGGAAAGAAATATATCCTTTTTAAAATCCCTTTTCTTCTTTTTAAGTAAGTGTAGCAAGGCCCTTGGTACACTTACTTAAATGTATTAAAGGTATTAGACATTATAACATATAAATATATTAAAAAGACAGTCTTGGATTAGCAGGGGTGAAAGGCGGTGTAAGTAGCAACTGATCTTAAGCCTGTATTGCTCCATGATGCAGTGTTACTGGTACTTGAGAGGAATTTGTATGTGTTCACTGATTATAAGCAAGTGTTAGACTTTAAACTGTGTAGTCTGTTTTGTTTGTTTTTACCTTTTTAAAAAATTAAAAATAGATTTTTTTCACATAGCATATTCTGATTATGCTTTTCTACACCCAACTCTTTCCAGATGCTCTTTTTCCCGCCCACTCACCAAATCCTTTCTTCTCATTAGAGTACAAACGGGCAACTAAAAAAATAATAAGATGGCATATAAAAAATAGCAAGATAAAAGAAAAACAAACAAGCCAGAATACAACAAAACAAACATTAAAAAAAAAGCCGAAGAAAGAGCACCAGAAACATATTCAGACACATACACATATCCATACACACAGAAAACCCACACAAACAAAATCAGAAACCATAATATATAAACAAAAGATGTTTAAGGTAATAAATAAATAAATAAATAAATAAATAGATAATAAATAAATATTCCACACAAAATATTGTTCAAAAAAATCTCCTCAATACCTCTGAGTTCATTTTATATTGGCCAAATACTACTGGGTATGGGTTTTATACTCTGTGAGACTGTTGGAGAAAACTAGTTTCCCTTTGCAAGTGGTTATCAATTGGAGACATTTCTGATAAGACATTTCTGAGATAAGAGCTTGTCTCTTTTCCCCTCTCAGCACTGAGAACCAATGCGACTTAGACCTGTGAAGGCCCTTTACAAATTGTGCCAGTCTCGTTTCTGTGAGTTCATATGTGCATCAATTTTGTTGTGTTTAGAAGACCTTGTTTCTTTGGTGTCTTTCATCCCTATTGGCCCCTACAATCATTTTGCACGCACTTCTACAAAATTTCCTGAGCCTTGGGGGTAGGAATTTGATGGAGATATTCTATTTAGGTCAGAGTGTTCATAGATCTCTCACTCTCCATATATTGTTCAGTTTTGGGTCTCTGTATTTGTTTCCATCTACTACAGGAGGACACTTCTTTAATGATGGCTGAGCAAGATACTGACCCATGAGTATAGCAGAATGTTGTAAGGAATTGTTTTATGGTTACATTCTTTTAGCAGAATAGTACCATTTAGTTCTCTACTATCTCTGTGTCCTATTTAGTCTCAAGTTCTTTGCTATCAGGCTATGTCAGGGATATATTCTATCTCATGGAGGGGGTTTTATATCCAATTGGATATTGGTTGGCTAATCCTAAAAGCTTTGTAACAGCATTGCACTAGTGCATCTTGCATGCAGTTCATCATTGTAGATTGAAGAGTTTGTAGTACTATTGGTGTTTACTCTCTTCTGGTAGTGTGCAGAGAATCTTCCTGTACCATATACACTTATCAGTGGGGGTGAAAGCACCAGATTTACTTCTTCGTGTTCAGTAAGTTATGTAGATGTTGTCTTCAACAATAGGTCTGTACCATAAGTTTGTGGAGAACAACCAATAGCCTTAGAAACAGTCTGGATTTTTGGAGCCCCTGTGGTCAATATGTTGATTAGTTACACCTTGTTTCCAGCACTGAACATTCATTTGGTGATGAGAGATGTCCAGGGAAAGGACAGCTAAATTGAAGGGCCATTTGAAGGGTTGTATGGAAACCTAATGCTGTAAAACCTTCTTACAATATATGAAAGAAATATAAATTGGAGTAACCATGGAAGAGCAAACCCAACAAGACTTTGAAAATTCTTACCACTACATGCAAAGGATAAAGATCTTGGTAGGAAAGTATTACAAGGGACAACAGAGCATCCTGGGTTTCCACTCTTTCCTGAGTCCATCTCTAACCAGAGCAGACAGGCAGCCTGGCAAAACTGTCACATTCCCAATTCAAGTTATGTTCTCATGATAGCTACTTTGTTCATTGTCATGGCAAAGTATCTGATCAACTTCATAGAGAAAGGCTTTTGGCTTACAGCTTAGACAACGTAATCTGTTATGGACAGAAAATCATGGTGGCTCAGGCAACTTGGAAGTTGGGATCTTGTGTTAAGGATTCTTCACAATTTGGCAGGTCAGGAAGCAGAGAACAGGACCAAAAGTGGGGTAGGACTCTAATCCTGAAAGGTCCACTCATAGTGGTCTATTACCGTTTGGGTTGTAAGCACCCAAAACAGTGCTTTTAGGCAGAGATCAACAAATTCAATGTAGGAACATTACAAAACCAAATTAAAACACATTCTACATCATAAGCATGATTAGATATAATGTCCCATGATAGAAGCAATTCAGTTTTCAGCACTTTGGGAGCCCATAGAAATAAAAAGAGAAATAATACGCAGTGAGAACTTCAGAAAAGCCATGGTGAAGGGCAAAATTGTCAGAGGCAAGTCAAGGGCAACAAGTGTCCTAGGCACCAATAAGATGATCAGTGCTTAGCAGCTACTGAGAGGATAGGGATCCTCCTGGGTATCCCCCAACTCTGGCACATCAAGTCTCTGTAGGGTTAGGTGGATCCTCTGCCACTGAGGCAGCCCAGTTAGGGAGTGTATTCCACAGACAGGCAAGAGTAAAAGGTAGGTTTTTTTGAGAATGACTTCTCTGAGGTTAAATGTCTGCCAATAGCACCTGGAAAATAATTGTTTTCTGATTTTCTCCTGTTTTTCACCATTAGCTCAAATTACTTCTTCCTTACCCTTAAGAACAATATTGCTGAAGTATCTCATATTTCCGGGGTTGGGGAGATTCTATGGGTAGAAGTTTTTTCCCTAAAATTAAATTTAACACAGATACATGAATAGATAAAGACAAACAAATGAGCAAACATACACATGGTGAACTGGATAACAGGACCATGCCCCCTATGTAACTTATTCTTAGATGGAGAGGGTTCTAACAGATTCTTGGAAGATTTGATTAGAGAGATGGCTCAGCAGGCAAAGGCCCTTGCCACCATGCCTGACAAACCTGAGCTTCACCCCCAGGACCCCTACAGTGAAAAAAGATGCTGCAAATTGTTCTCTGATCTCCACATTGGAATCATGGCATGCATGTATGTATGCATGTGTGCATGCTACACACTCATATCCAACACACATGCAAATAAATAACTTCAATGAAAATTTGATCTATAATTTTCCTATTTCAAGCAGATTGAATTAGATTCTATGATGATCAATAGATCAGGAAAAACAAATCTTCCCTTTGACATAATGAATAGACTGTTGACTGAATTAGTCAAAATGAACATTGCCACATTGTGGGTGACTAAAATAGCTTCAGAATTCAGTAAGATAAATTTTTACAAAGGATTTGCATCTGATATAGATTAGTCAAACTAGAAGTGTTTCTATTAAATGGGTAATGTAGTTAGACCACAGTGACCTGCCTTGGGCCATAGTCAGCAAAGTGTGGATATGGACCATTCATTGAAATTTAATGCTCCTAAAGACCTGTAGGGTGTCATGAAAACCATAACATACAGCATGTAGTGAAGCAGACATGGCTCAGTATATGGAAGACAAACATCTCAAAACTGTCCTCAGTCTGGAAAGACCAGAGAGCTGTGATTCTCAATCTGTGGGTCATTACCCCCACAGGGTCTCATATCAGAATCCTGCCTATTCAATATTTATATTATGACTCACGACGATAGCAATATTACAGTTATGAAGTAGCAACTAAATAGTGTTATGGTTTAGGGGTCACTACAGCATGAGGAATTGTATTAAAGGGTCACAGCAATAGGAAGGTTGGAAACCACTGCCATACAGGGTTATGCACAGATAGGTGGTTCCTGGGGATCAGGAAAGAAAGTTTTAGGTATGAATTGGCTTTCGTTCCCTTTCTTGCCTCATCTCGTCAGTCTCAGTTACAGCCACACTGCCTCCCTGACGGTCTGAACACACAAGGCGTGCTTTGCTATGGTTTTTATTATGAAATGCTACCATTAGGCTCCTATGGCTCGAAGCTTGTGAAGTTATTTTTTGCAGGTTCTGTAAACAAGAAGAGGTATGACCTCCCAGGAGGAAGTAGGTACCAGGAATATGTCCTCAGATGCTGTAGCTTAGCCTGAGCTCCCTCTATTACTCTGTGTTCTGTCTGTTATAGGGTAAAGAATTTCTTCTGTGACACACTCCTACACCTTGATGTTCTAACACCCAAGTGCAAGGGCTCAAAAAGCAGGGTTGGAACCTTCTGAAGGGTTCTTGCTATTTCTGCCAGGTATCTTGGCCACTACAATACAAACCTAAAAAGAACTAAACTACACTCCCTCTGCAATGGCTGTTCCCCCTGCTTGGAAGGTTTGCTTGACTTATTGTTCACATAAACTTGTGCTCAAATATCATTCTTCTTAGTGAGGACCCTCTTGACTTCCCAACATAAGGCTGAAATCTATGGGTTCTTAACCTGGTCCCTATTTTCTTGGTTTTGATAAGACTGGTAAACTTTGGACACATTGAACTATTAACTTCATGGTACATGATATTTATAGTTGTACCTTCCAAATAGCATGCAGCCATGGATAAAGGAAAATGTCTTGACTGTTCAAAACAGGGTAATAAGGAAGACACATTGACCCATGCTTTCCCACATGCCTGGGTTGTAGAGTATCTTGAGTAAATGGCTGTTCAGTGGTTATATAAAGAAGTGAATCGGTAAGAACATTCCCACTTGCAGTCCAGGAAGGATCTTGGGGCTACCTCTGGGCAGCTGGTAGACTTGTGCCTAATAAATGGATTACATAAATTTATTGACAACACATCCATTCCAATTTGGCTGACTCTGCATTTTATGTGGCCCTATTACCCAGGCAAAAATCAATAGCTCCTAGTGTCTGTGTCTACTTGCTTATTTATAATGAACAATTCATAGAGACCTCTCTCTGTCTTGGTATTTGGAGAGTTTAAGGCATGGTTGAGTTTCAAAAAATACATTGATTTAAATTGCATGTGGTGATGTGGGAGAGAGGGATAGTTCTAGAAAATGGCTCTCTAGCTTTTGTTGCCCTCCCCCATCCAATAGCTACAACCAATGGATTAGTATTTGTTGTTGATAACCACAGGAGATGTCTGTTTTCTAAAATACTAGTTTTTAAAAAATAATTTTTTAAACCACAGAGATGGAGACATTCTAGAAGTATGTTGTTGCCGTCTATAACTAGTGCAGGTGGCCAGAGTTGCAATGATGTTTATTACACTTATGTTATCGCACTTATGTTTATTATACTTAAAACAGAAGGGACTAAAAATCCATGGAAGTTCTCCCTCTAACAGACTGTGGCACCTAGATGTACACGCTGAAGAACTCACAGGAGTGTTTTCGATTAATGAGCAAGAACTATAGAATGACAACAAGTAGAGAATACTGAGAGGTACCTATGCTCACATTTCAGCTCTACAGACACCAAGAATTGATTTAAGAAGCATTAAGTAGATGGCTCAGTGTATAAGAGCACTTGCTACGCAATCATGTGGAACTGAGTTCGAATCCCAGCATCTCAACAAAGCAAAACAAAAAGCCAAGCATGACTGCAGAAACCTGCTACCCCAGTATTACAGGATAAGAGCAGGTGAATTCTAAGGGCTTGTGGGCCAGCTAGTCTCAGCAAAATAGCAATGAGAGAACCTGTTTCAAGCTAATGAAGTGGAGAGCAATAGACAGACAGTGATTTATTCTGACTTCTACCTGTCTGTAACTTCACATTCATGTACCACACCACATACACACATGCATACATGTACACACATACACACACACACCACCATCACTACCACCACCACCAACTGATCTAAATAAGAAAAAATAAGAGCACATACTTGGCTCCAACGTTAGACTAAAGCCTCAAACAGCAGGGTGCTTTCAAATACTGGTACAGCCTTGTGGCTGGACAGTAGAGGCTTAGGGTGCAGGGGAAACATACAGGCACCTGGAAAGGGTTTTATTGTTTCTCAAGCATTGGATTCACCAATCAGTACAAATCCGATGCGTAGTTAGTCCTGACATTCCAAACATTATCAAAAGTTATCTTAGAAAAGTACAGTCAGTACATATATAACAGTAAAGGCGTTTGGTGAGTTTCATTTTGATTTCTTAAGACTTTTCCAATCACTTCTAATTCAAAACGATTGTCTGTGTCACACTGCATTAAGAGAAAAGGATGGGGCTTAGCTTGTTCCCTCTTTTTTATTGAAAGTAGCTTTGTGTTCACTTAAAATTTTTTGTGAATCTCCAGATTGGTCCCAGAAATGCCTGATTCTCAGGGGGCCTTTGAGCTCTGAACTTGCTGGAGGCAGGCCAGAACACAAGCAAAATGTCTGGCCGCCCTGCAGCTCTGCAGAGCAGTTATAAAAATCTGGAATAAACCAGTTTCCTTGAGTTAGATGAATGTGACATGCTTCAAAAATGGTCAAAGTCAGACTCTGGGAGATGTAATCCAAGTTTGTACGCTGCTCCTGAATTCATGACCTTCATTCAGAGTCGCTGCTATCTTGGGAAGTAACACTAGATGTCGCTGCTCCCGTGAAATGCCACATTTCAAATCTATGTGTGGGCATGGAGGTACCTTTTACCTTAATCATCTTCATTTTTAACACTGCAGACTTAGCACTTCAAAAACAATAAGGCCCAGACAGTTTCAGCTACTTCTATCAAAACTAAATCCATGTAGGCAACACACAGTACTGCGGTCTTGGTCATTAGTGTGAAATCGTACCTTCCTTTAATCCAATCAGACAAGTTATCCTCAGAGGAGATGAAGCACGGGGCATCAAGCACAATGCACAAGCATGACAGTGTCACTTGTTATATAGAAACCCTTTCTCATTAAGCCATTAGAATCTATCATTCAGTGTTCCCAATCTCAAGCACTTTCCAGAACTCTCACTCTGATTTGACAGTTATTTAGTTGCAAGCTAACTCAGCGGGATGGTGGTGGATGATCTTAACTAGTGTTCTCGTATTAGACAACTATTATGTATTCATTCTGTCAGCTCTGGAAAGATAATTAATGGGTACTGCAGTAAGGGCTTTTGTTTTAATCCAGTCCAGGAAGAAAACTTGCTTCAAGTCTACTCTAGAATATTCTGGAAGTATTGTGTGGGTACCTTTCAGCAGAAGATGGAGTGTATCCTGTGAAATAATCAAAAGATCTAAGTTACATGAATAATAATATGATATAATATGAATAATATATGAAGAGTTTTATATAATTATATATATATTATATATATATATATATATATATTTTTTTTCAGGATTCCTTTGTGCTTATGTATATTACTAGGAGTAGAAAAGGCACTCTTACACTTGATTCCAGTCCTGCATATCATTAAGTTATTTGAGTTTTCATTCTAAAGTTTTTAAAGCTAAAAGACCTAGCAAGTCAAATATTTAAAGGGCATCTGTAGATACTTTGTTTATCTAGAAATAAGGGATTTTTTAATTTAAATTCACTTCTATGCATTTCAAAAGGGGATCCATGTCCACACAGCATATACTTATAGCAGGGAAATTTAAAATAAACATATTTCAGAGTTATAATATGGAAAGTAAACCAATCCTGTTATGTGTTCATGGGTATTCATCCTCCAAGCATTGTCATGACAAGGGTAATTTTAATTATTTCACGTGTATGAATTATAATTTTTTTATCACCCAAGTTGGGTATGTTTTCCATCGTATGGAGCAGGTTTTAAGTCAAATCAGATTTGTCAATCTAGATATTTTCACAAGCTTTGTGCCATTGCTTTGTGCCAGGATATGTTGCAGGCAGGACAACATTGTAAATCAAAGGGTTTGGGCTGGGTTGGTGTTGACATTTTCCTTTAGTATTGTGCAGAGTGCCTTCCTTACAAAAGACACTCATATATAGGGTAAAGACTATGTAGGCACCATCTCAAGTTCTCCAAGTTCAATCAGTTGTACAGGTGTTGTCTTCAGCAACAAGGCCTTGCTATTGCTTGTGGAGAACAACCTATAGTCTTGTGAGGAACCTGTGTTGTTTGTGGAGTCCCATAGGTTTCCTTTGGCCAACAGCTCAGTTGGTTGTAACCTAAGCCCACTTAGAAGACTCATTTGGTGACCAGAGATGTCCAGTTGGGGATTTGTCTCCTGAATGACCAGATTTCACTTATATCCCCTTCATATATCTATGTATTTTATAAAGTTTCTACTATACTAGGTTTCCATACTACCCTCAAATGGTCTTTAGTTTTAGATGTCTCTCTCCATATTCTCTCCCTCATCCCCTTCTTCCCTCTTTTGCCCTACATGATCTTCCCATTCCAGTATCCCCACCCATATCCATCCATAACATCTATTTCTAGGAAGAGCTATTTTCTCCCCTCCCACATGCCTTACTCCATACAGTAGAACCTCTGTGGTTCCACTACAGCTTGCTTATCTTTGAGTTCATAGCTACCATCCCTATGGAATCAAATACATGACATTTTTTATATTTCTGGTACTGAGTTACTTCACTCGGGATGACTTTTTTCTAGTTCTATCCAATTTCCTGCAAACTTCATTTTTTAACAGCTGAGTAATATTCAATTGTGTATGTGTCAATATTTCCTTTATCTATTCTTCTGTTAAGGGATCTAGGTTGTTTCCCATTTGTGGCTATTACGAATAGAGCAGCAATGAGCATAACTGAGCAAGTGTCTCTGGTAGGATGAAGTGTTCATTGGATATATACCCAAAAATAGTGTATATAGATAGAGATCAATTTCCATCTTCTCAAGGAACTGCCACCCTGCTTTCCATATTGGCAATACAAGTTTGTACTCTCCTCTCACCAGAAAGGAATAATGTTCAATATATCTACTCCACATATTGACCAGCATGAGCTTATATGTATTTTATTGATCTTTGCCATTCTGATGGTGTAAGCTGTAATCTTGAAGTAGTTTTGATTTACATTTCCTGGATGGTTAAGGCTGTTCAACATTTTGTTCAGTGTTTTTCAGTCATTTGCATTTCCTCTTTTGACAATTTCTGTTTAGATTTGTATCACATTTTAAATTGGGTTACTTAATTCCTTGATATTTCTTTTTTTGAGTTCTTTTTATATTTTAGATATTAGCCCTCTATTGAATATGGAGTTGGTAAAATCTCTTCCAACTTTGTAGGCTGCCACTCTGTCCAAATAATAGTGTCTTTTGTCATCCAGAAGCCTTTTAGTTTTACGAGGTCCCATTTATTAATTGTTGATCTTAGCGTCTGTGCTAATAGTGTTCTGTTCACAAAGTCTCCTGCAGTGCCAATGAGTTCAAGGTCATTGCCCATTTTTTCTATTAGGCTCAAGATATCTAGTTTTATGTTGGTGTATTTGAAGCGTTCGGGCTTGAGTTTTGTGCAGACGGATGAGTATGGTTCTATTTGGATTCTTTTATATGCAACCATTCAATTTGACCAATGCCATTTGTTAAGGAGAACCGAGGCATTGTGGTGCTTGGAATTAACAGAGCTTATGGGAAAAATTCACTCAGTAAAAATCTTCTCAAAATGTTATCAAAAGCTGTGGATGCATTAAAGTCGGATAAGAAAGTTCGGACCATTATCATTAGAAGTGAAGTCCCTGGGATATTATGTGCTGGTGCTGACCTTAAGGAAAGAGCCAAGATGCATTCCAGTGAAGTTGGTCCCTTTGTCTCCAAGATCCGAGCAGTGATCAATGACATTGCTAACCTCCCTGTGCCAGATGTCCTTCAGCAGAAGAATGGATACAAAAAATGTGGTACATTTACACAATGGAGTACTACTCAGCTATTAAAAATAATGAGCTCATGAAATTCTTAGGCAAATGGATGGAGCTAGAAAATATCATCCTGAGTGAGATGACCCAATCACAAAAGAACACACATAGTATGCACTCACTGATAAGCGGATATTAGCCCGAAAACACACAATACCTAAGATGCAACGCATAAACCTCATGAAACTCAAGAAGAAGGAGGAAGACCAAAGTGAGGGTGCTTTTGTCCTTTTTAGAATGAGTATCAAAAGATTCAACCAGAGCTCCCAGGATCTAAACCTCCAGCCTGAGAACAGACAGGGGCAAGCTGTCCTCTGAGAGGCTCTAACCAGCAGCTGACTCAGACAGATACAGACATCCAGAGCCAAACAGTGGATGGAGCTTGAGGACTCTTATAGAAGAATAGGCGGAAGGATTGTGGGCCCTAAGGAGATAGGAACTGCACAGGAAGATCAACAGAGTAAACCAACCTGAACCTTTGGAGCTCTCAGAGACTGAATCACCAACTGTGGAGCATACCTAGTCTACACAGATCTACCTCCCTAGGCCTCCCTGCACATATGTTGTAAATGTGCAGCTTGGTTTTCATGTAGGTCTCAAACATCTGGAGTGGGGGCTATCTCAAAACATGCAGTCTGTATATGGAGTATGGTCTTCTAGCTGGGTGCCTCATCTGGCCTCAATGGGAGAGGAAGCACCTAGCTTCTCAGAGACTTAAAGTGGCAGGGTGGGGGATAC
Organism: Mastomys natalensis; assembly: GCA_021653895.1. NCBI lineage: Eukaryota > Metazoa > Chordata > Mammalia > Rodentia > Muridae > Mastomys > Mastomys natalensis. The sequence continues at coordinate 1,473,202 of JAJTUV010000298.1, forward strand.
AGGAGGAGGGGGTACTCAGAAAACAAGAGATGGGGAAGGATTGTGGGAGGGGGTGACTGGGACGGGTTATAAAGTGAATAAGCAAAAAAAAAAAAAATTAAATTAAAAAAAGGAAAAAAAAAGAAATCTGCAAATAATTGTGTTGGACCTTTAATAGACATAGCATTGGATCTGTAGATTGCATTTGATAGGATGACTGTTTTTAGAATCTTACCAATCCATGAGCATGGGAGATCTTTCCATCTTCTGATACTTTCTATAATTTCTTTCTTCAGTGTCATTTTATCATGCAAGTCTTTCACTTGCTTAGTTAGAGTTATGCCCAAGAGATTTTATATGATCTGAGGTTCTTGTAAAAGGTGTTGTTTCCCTTATTTTTAGTCTTTGTTTCATTTGTATACAGGGATGTTACTGATGTTTGTGAATTAATTTCACATCCATCTATCTTGCCAAAAGTGTTTACCAGCTGTAGGAGCTCCTGGGTGGAATTTTTAGGATCAGTTATGTATAACATCATATCATCTGAAAATAAAGATACTTTGACTTCTTCCTTTCCAATTTGGGTCTCCTTGATCTCCTTTAGTTGCCTACTTGCTCTTGCTAAGATTTCAAATATTATATTGACTAGGTACAGACCAAGTGATGAGACCATATATCCTGGGGACCTAAGGTAAACCCAGATACTACTGTTAGATAAAACAAACAAACAAGAAACAATGTAGCAATAAAATGATTCCTAGTGCCATTCTGCTCTACTGATAGATCAGTGCCTTGCTCAGCTATCATCAGAGAAGCTTCTCCCTGCAGCAAATAGAGACTCACAGCCAGATAGTATGCAGAGAGAGACAGAACTTGGAACACTCAGCCCTAAATGAAATGTCTCTGTCAAGTTCCTCCCTCAGAGAACAGGAACCCCTGAGGAAGAGGAGGTAGAAAGAGTATGAAAGCCAGAGGGAATGGTTGACACTAAGAAAATGAAGTTTTCTAAATCTCAGGAGCAAAGCTCACATGAACTCAGAGACTGAGGCAGGATGCACAGGGCTTACATGGGTCTCTACTGAATGCGGTCCTAGAGTTGAAGGAAGAAATAGATACTTTCCTCACCCCTAACTCAGAAGCTATATTCAATATGTAAATGAAAAGTTAGTTTTCTCCAAGGGGATCTTTCTGGGGAAACAAACTACTCTTAAGGGTAAGCTGCATGTCCAGCAGTCGATGGCCAACTAAAATTGAACTCAATGGCATTGGTGGAGGTTCTTGTCTCATAATGTTGTTGCATGCTTTATTTTTTCTTAATTTTTATTTTCTTGTTTATATAATTTCTCTCTTTTTATCATACGTGTCCTTTGTACATATGTGTGTGTATATATATATATATATATAATATATATATATATATATAATACAAACACACACACATATATACATATGTACATGTATATATGTATGTATGTATTTCTGAGTGTTTGAATAAAAAGGTCTCTGCATCAATATCTGTTTCATGTGGTTTGGGGGAAGGCTCTTTTCCTTTGGTTGGTTTGTTTGTCTTTTTCTACTCTGATGTGTTAGTTTTTGCTTTATCTTGTTATATTTTATTCTATTATTTTTCTCTAATGAGAGCTAGAAAGGAGCCGGATTCAGATGGGAGGGGATGTGGGAAGGAACTGGGAGGCATAGGGGAGGGGAAACCTTAATCAGTATATATTATATGAGATTTTAAAGAGATATTATCAGTAAAATAAAATAAGAATTATGTGTTTGTTAATAATTGTGAAAAGGAGTAGCTTTTTTTCTGAGAAAGGAACATTTACAATAACCTGAAGAAATAATCAGGAATGTATCCTTTTTTAAAAGAGAAAGTTATTGTCTGGAAATGGTGGTGCAGGCCTTAAATCCCTGCATTCAGAAGACAGAGGAAGAGAAATCTCCAAATTGGAGGCCAACCTGGTCTACAGAGCAAATATCAGGACAGTCAGGGCTACACAGAAAAATCCTTGTCTCAGAAACAACAGCAGCAACACAGCAGCAGCAGCAATAACAACAACAAGAAAAAACCAACCAAACAAACAAACACAAAACCCAGTTATTTAATTTTCTTCTGTGCATGGGTGTTTTGCTTACATATATGCACAGTACCACATGTGGGCAGTAGCCACAGAACTCAGAAGAGGGCATCAGACCCCCTGGAACTGAAATTACAGATGGTTGTGAGGCACCAGGTGGGTTCTGGGAACCAAACTTGGATCCTCTGTAAGAGTTCCTAGTAATCTTTTTTAAGTTTTTTAATAATTCAAAATGATTTATTACAAGAAATGGTTAAGCCAACTGAAGAACTGGTTAGGAAGATATGATGAACAGTACCTGGTGAATTGTATCTAGTATATATTTTTCAATGTAACATGTTTGTTGATTCTCTGGGAATTTTACATCATGCAACCCAATCACATTCATTTCCCAGTCCTACCATCTCACCCCAACCCTTCTGACCCCTGCCAAAAAAGTAAAAGTGAAAATAAGAATCGAAAAAAAAAACAAGTCCAATTTGTGTTTATATACTCACTGAGAGTGGTCAAACTCCAGTGGCCTGCCCTTAGATAGAGCTCATTCTTCCCTCCCGACCCTGGCAGAAGCCCTCAATCATGGACAGCTACTGTTTAGTATCCTCATCACACTTCTGAAGAGTTCTCTTCAGTGACTTCCTGTCTAGGCCATTACTTTTAGGGATATGGAGTGATGGCAGAGGTTGTCACAGAAGCTTTCCATGTCCCTCCTTTCAACTGTGTGTTTCCAGTCACTGATATCACAGGAAAAGTAGCCCCTTGCTTTTCACAGCCAGTAGGAACATGGATCATGGGCTTCCACAGTTTCCCAGGACAACACAGACCCCTAACACTGTCTCCTCCTGCGGTAGGACCATGGGCCCAGACAAGGTCCTTGGAAGCAGCCCAGCCCACAGACATCAACATGGCCCCGAGTGGTCACACAGGCACCCAGATCAGTATGGCACCGGCAGGCAGCATGGCCCACAAACATCAACATTGCTTCAGGTAGCAATCAGCGGATATTCTTGACTACTGAGTCATCTCTCTAGCCCAGGAACTTTTATTCTATTACACTGTGTGTTTCATTCATAGACTTTTGTGTTTTTTCGTATGTCCTACTTAAGAAATTTCCCTACAAAGTGTATTTTTTAAGTTCAAAATAAGGCAAAAAGTAGGCAAATTTCACTATGCACTTGCTAAGTAAATCTAGTACATAAGTTACTATTTCTAAAGTAAGCACCAAATCATTAATGGCCAGAATGTTACATATGCAAATTGGCTAGTAGAATGAATATTCATGCTGCTACATGGAAGAGGTTGTCTTGCTTCAATATTAGGAATTTTTTTGGCTTTTCCTTCATTTTAAAATGAGATCTTTTTAAAATTTTTGACAGTTTATTATGTTATATAATACATAGTAATATAAGATTATTCCCCTAATCAACCTTACTTTGTCTTATGGCCCTCCTACTCAGCTGACACTCTTTTCTTTACCTCCACACTCACAAACACACACACACAAGACACACACACACACTTTCATGTTTGTTTTTGCTGTTGCTGGTCTTGTGCAAGTGGTCACAGCTGCTACACGTTCATGACTGCCGTGGTATGTCACATCCAGAAGACAGCATATTATAGGACTCTTCACAATCCTCCAACTCTTACGATCCTGTTACCTCTTTTTCCACAATGTCCCCTAAGGCTTCTACACATAAACTTGTGCAGTTTGGTCTTTCATTTTATTTTAGTTGTATAATCTAAGGAATGACCTACCACTTTCCTTTCTGAGGAAGTTCTTGGAGTCACCATGTGTTGTCCAGTGGCCTCTCCAAGGGTGTCGCTGAGGATTCTCACATGTTCTTTCTGATATATGGGCTAAAGGGGTCCTGGTTATGAGTTCCTTAAAGGAGAATTCTATTACACTCTGTCAGTAAAATACAAAACTGTTCTTATAACAATAAAGTTGAAATATGTCTCCAGGACATTTAACCTCCAAAAACAGTTTGTATCATATTATATTAAAAAGTAGATGTTAGAAAAGGAATTTCACAAAGTTCTACTGTCTTTATCGTCAGTTTCGATACACACATGCAAAAAAGAATGAATGTTTAAGAGTAAAATGCTCACCAAGCAGGGTAGGCTGGCTAGCCAGAACCCAAGAGATCTTTGTCCCTGACTTGTTAGTGCTGGTGTTTCAAACACATGCCTCCGTGCCTGGCTTAAAAACACCACAAACAAAACAACAACAACAACCATGGATCTGTGGATCAAACTTTGGTCCTCATATTTTCACAGCAAGTACTTTGTTGACTGGGCTATTGATCCAGCCATGAAGAATGATTTTTTAAGGTGTTTTTAAATTATTATGCATAAAAACAATCAATGATGGAATTGAGTAAATGGCACGTGTTGCTTAGCTACTGTGTACCTGAGCACTTAGTATTTTGACCTTCTTATTTCATTAAAGGGTCAGGGCCACAGGAGAATGTTACTTTCATCATCTCCACACACAGAAAGCAACTAAGGCATAGAGAAGTCACTAACTTCCATTAAATACTTTTCCTTATTCATCATTAAAATGGACCAGTCTTGAGTTGGCTCTCTTCCATAGGATAATCAGTTTTTTTGGTAGGTATCTTAAAAGATTTGGTTGTGTACAAAAACTAAGTCCCTACTAAGCATCCCATAGCAATTCAGCTCACAAAAAGTGGCACTGAACATTCAGTACATGTTGCTGGAAATATGTGAGCACTACTTAGAAATTTCTACCTGAGGAGAATTCTATGTAAGTGCTTTTGCTCAGAGAACAGTTGACATTATACAGTGAAGTGTGGGAAATTACTGAAAAAAAATTAGTACTTTCTAGGTCGAGAAAATTAGAGAAACTTTTAGGCCTTATGAAACAAATCAGTATCAACTTTTCACAGAGCAAAAGTAAGGCCTTCCAACAGACTCCAAAAAAACAATCATTTTTTTTGGACAGACATTTACTTCATCCCTCAGGTACTATTTATATATACAATTATATTCTCCAGCCTCACCTGAATCAAAAGTATAAGCAATCACTCAGTCCCTCTCCAACATACCAGAAAACCAAGGTCAAAGGAGATTTAAAACTTGCCTGACTGAGCTGAGTTCCTCCTACTCCAAGTGTCTACCACCCTCAGAGGTCTTCTGAGGAGGCAGCCTGATATATCAGCCCAGCTGCCAGGCTTTGTGGCATAGGGCCACCGAGGACAAACGTGAGTTACCTATGATTTCATTCTTGTTTTGTTTTGTTCAAATTTCACTATGTAGTTCAAGTTGGTCACAAACTCAGAGGGATGTTCCTGTCTCAGTATCCCAAGAGGTGGATCTTCTCTCCTCTTATTTTCCTCCATGCTTTACCACAAATCTACAGTAGAATAATCTTGACACATCCATGGGTACCACTGATTAGAGCCAAGACTCCACCTTCTGATATGCTCAGGACCCCGGTCCTCTGATTTTCAATCCAGTGGTTTTGAATTTGACACTGTGGGGAGTAGATTGCAGGCATTTATTTTCTTTGCTTCAATTTTATTTTTAACTTTGATAAGCGACTTAAAAATAAAATTCAAATCAGCATTTGATGTACGCAATAGAGCTGCCCTGGTAGATTTGGGAAGGTAAAGAAGATCATGTGCTCAATAATTTCAGAGTAATTTATTATCTAAATAGAAAACAAAATTAGATTCCTCTCTCATAGTTCAAAAAATAAGCAAACAATTCGGAAAGCTTTACAAGTAAATTTAGAAGAATGTTTTTATGCCTTTCTATTATTAGGGAACATTTTCTTGCAAAATGAGAAATGAAAAAAAAAAAGACATTAGAGGAAAAAAAAAGAAAGTTGATAACATTACAATTTAAACTCATACTCAGAAACAGAATGGATATGTTTCAAACACAGACAAGGGTTCCTGAGAACCCAATAACACAAAACCCACAAAAAGGCATAAAGACAAGTTATTAAAACAAAAGAGGGGCTGGGTATTGGTGGCAGTATGCTTTTAATCCCAGGACTCGGGAAGCAGAGGCAGGAGGATCTCTGTGAGTTCAAGGCCAGCCAGCTTGTTCTATCTAATAAGTGATAGGACAGCCAGGGATACACAGAGAAATCTTGTCATAAAACAAACAAAACCAACAAAACCCAACCAATCAAAAAATAAAACAACAACAAACAGAAGAGAATTAATCAAACAAAATACTGAAATTCTGGGCTTGGGAGAAGACTTGGGAAACAGTAAAGTGTTTGCTGTATAATCCTTAGCACTTGACTGGATTCGCCCCAGCATCCAGATAAAGCCTCCATGGTAAAGAGCATCTGAGAGCACAGTGGTGCGAGCCAGGGGTGGAGACACATGGATCCCTAAAGCATGCTGACCAGAGAGCTTAGTGATGAAACCTGTTTACAAACAAAGTAGAGAACAATCCAGGAAGGTAGCCTGTGCTGATGTCTGACTCCATGTGCAGATGCACATGTGTGTACACTGTATACGTGCACACACTCACATGAACATGTACATATACATGTCCTCTCCAAGTCTGCTTGACAATGAAACAGAGGACCAAGAGCTTATGTTCTGCTCTCTCTAAAGTATAAAAACACTACACATGTTTGGGAAAACAATTTGACGCAATCTATTAATTTAAAGTGTGCACGCTGTAACAACTTAGCCATTGTACTAAATGTTATGCCGGAAGCAGAGCTTCCTGTTGGGCAACAGAGGCAAAGGAACTCCAGATGTGACCAAGCTATCCATTGGGGCTTGAGTTATTGGCAGATGAACAGTCTGCTAAAATAACATTTTATACATATGCAAGAACTCAGGAAGGTTGGCAAAGCAGGGTCTAGAGAAATTCAGGACATGCAAGAATTCATGGTAAAGGAAGAAGAGAAGGAAGAATGGGCAGAAGGAAAGAGAAGGAAGGAAGGAATGAAAGAAGGAGGGAGGGAAGGAGGGAGGGAGGGAAGAAAGGAGGGAAGAAAAGTAGGAGGAAAGGAAGGGAGATCAGATGTATTTTAACCCCAGTGATAAGAAAAGTAGCTAACACAAGAGCCATTCCACATGCAGCCCATTTCCAGTGCTACAGATGCTGCCTCATTTAATGCTCACAACTCCATGAGCATGAGTTGTTACCTCAGTAATGCCCATTTATACACAAGGGTACAGCAACTGGCAAATACTGAACGATTTGTCCAGAGGTATGCAGAAGAGATGACAGATGAATGATCCCACCCACATGCTCTGAGTCTGAAAATTATACTTCTTATCAATCAACTCCATTGTTCTATTTTACATACTGTGCTTAAAAATGTATACTTCACTGGTAGAGCATTTGCTAGCATTTCTGAAAGCCCTAGGTTTGGTCCCTTACCACTGGTTATAAGTGTATGTATGAGTTTGTGTGTGTTTGTGTGTGTGTGTGTGTGTGTGTGTGTGTGTGTGAGTGTGTATGTAAACATTTGTGTATAATATGTACATTTATGTGTATTATAATTATTTTTGTTATAGTTCAGCTATTTTAAAAGCATATAATTGCCCTCATCTGGACAAAGATGAGATATAGAGTCAGGAGAGAAAGAAAGAGTTACTTTTAAAATCTGGAGCCTTAATAGCAGCATATTGGTCTTTCTATACTTGATACTAACAACAAATCTGGGAGGGAGAGTTGTTGACTATATTGAATTCTCAAATAAGGAAACTGCACACTCAGATTATGTGTTGGCTCTACTGTTGCATATAAACTTGGTGCACCAAGTTTATATGCAACAGTAGAGCTAACACACAATCTGAGCTTTTCTAGAACACCCAAGTCCAGATTTATAACTAGCTATGAATCTTGTCATTGCCTTTAGAGATTTACATCCAACAAGAACCCCTGTCAATTTTTAAGTTCTATGGGGGAAACATCTTCACCTTTGTTTGAGGTGATCATACAAAGCATGGCTCGAAGGTTTTAGTAACAGTCAGTAGACATGAGATTGATTCCTGTGATGGAAGCTTTTTAAGTGTGCCTCCCTCTCCTTCCCCTCTCCTCCCCCCTCTCTCCCATTTTTCTTTCCCCCCTCCCTCTTTCTCTCTCTTTCTTTTTCTCATGCATTTCTCTCCATTCAACACAGAATGACTTAAAATTGAATGCAGTCACCAACTGGGGTATATTTCACTACAATCTAAAAGCCTGATGCTTGCCTGCTAGGTCCCATCCCTGTCAAGATCCCAGTTGGAGCCACAGGAATGTAGTGTACCGATTGGAGAGCCAATCTGCTTTTAAGCTGAGGGCTCCAATGGCCTCTCTTCAAAGCGGGGAATCTTTCTCCAATTTTAGTCAAACTCCCCTGAGAATTGAGTTTTGACTCTGACAGCAAAAGAAAACTGGCTTTTTTCCCCTGTTCATTTCTCATTCCAGACACAGACCAAAGAACTTCTAACCTGTCCATAACAAAACAGTAGCCTCTCATTTTCATATAAAACTAGTTTAATATTTAAAACTTATTACATTTATTTATTTATATGTTTGTGTATATGTGTGGAGGTCAGAGGACAACTTCAAAACTGGCTGCTCTCTTTCCACTGTGCGAATCCCAGGGATTGAACTCAGGTTGCCATGCTTGGTGGTAAAGGTGAAACATCTCAATAGCTCTAACTAATTTAATACTCGTAACTTTAAAAGAGGTCTCCCCCAAGTCCAGTGCTGCATCCTTAGCAACGACTTTATCTGACCTAGAGCCTTTGCCCCAAATGAAAGTTGTAAAAACATTTTTCTTCAGGTTATATGTTGTAAACTTGTTTGTTTACCGAAGTAAATATTCAGCTCAAAAAGAGATCAAGAAAAATTAATAATTTTGGAAACACAAATTTCTAAGATTAGAAAAGACCGTATTATGTTGCCCTTTAAAAATTTGTTGGAACTATTGTTTAACTTAGTACTGAACATGTGTGTGAGCTTCTGAATCCCACCTACACACACACACACACACACACACACACACACACACACACATACACACATAAACAACATCATTTCCCTAATTAAAGAACAAGAAGTTCAAAATATAAAAGTCTGGTCATACTGTATATGAATAAAAAAAACAGCTAATATACTACGTTCTTTTTAACTAAGGAAAGTACAAATACTTCAAAGTCAGCAGACACAACATGTTTACAGTTTCAAATGGTCTCCTTCATTGTCTGTGTAGTAAGCTCAAAGGTGATGCAAATGCAAGTATGAGCTTATGAAACCGCCAAGCTGATAAAAAGCAAGCAGGCCATCTGGAAAAGCACACGCCTACTCCTATTTCCGGCTATGAAATCTGAACACAGGCAGAGTTTAGAAAAGACTTTTCTAGAAAACTGAAGAACTACATATACCTTAAGACAGAAAGCTCCCAAAGAAACACACCCATCAACATAAGATCATTGCTAATCCTTCATGAGTTTGTCCTTGCCATAAGACTGTTTCTTCCCAGGGCACACAATGATGACAAATTAAGCCACATATTTTGTGCCTTTAAGGAAGAGTGATTTGCTAGGCAGTTTTTTCTGGACATAGAAATAAGATGCACATGTCCATTTTCCTTCAGGTGAGGTCAAGCCCAGGCTCACGGAAGGGAAATAGCCCCACAACACATCTAGTGGGCCAGCAGCTAATCCAGAACACATTTGATTAGCTTGGCATTGCATACTTTAGTGATACTGAAACGTGTAAATTTTCCAGTTGAGATACAATGATTTCACAGTCATCTAAAGAAACGGTAGTTTCATAGCATGAAATTCTACTGGGCATTCAGCACAACCCCAGGTTCCTTCATGAGTGTTCATTTGTCAAGATGAGAATTATTTAGAATTAGTTTGAGCTTGGGTTCTTCTCACAAAACACCGCATTGCCTGTGTCTCTTAAATGGTAAAAACTGCTTTCCCAGTACCTGGGACTACTAGAGATGTCCTTTGGGTTTTCTTCATGCTGGGATTCAGTCTATGAAAATTTCACAAATGGAGTGACCAAGCAATGAAGAATGAGTCACTGCATCAAAGCTCTGAGCACTGTCTTGAGATGGCTGCTTTGAAGTACTCTGTAAGACAGGCACTTTCCTTCCCGAGACAGGCAGCTCGTGTTAAGCTGTGATTTTTTTTTTTTTACAGTGCTTCTCACTAGAAAGATACACCTCCTATTTACATCATTTCAAAAATTCATGGGTTTAAAAAGAACCTCAGCATTTCAGAAAACTAGCAAACACACATCAACTGCACGATGTCATAATTGACATCAAAACTATCCGTTTGCTCTCTTCTTTTGCCAATAGTATAAATTCTTCATAATAATGATTGTTTTTTAATTTGTAAGCTATTTTTAACAGATAAAATTTGTACATATTTGTAATATACAGCATAATATACTGAACAATAACACCATTCACCCTTTTGTATGTGTATGTGTGTGATCTGTTCATATTTGCATGTGCATTGGCACACATGTGAGTTCACGTGTGCATCTGTGTACATGCAGAGGCTCAGGTTGGTATCAGGAGTCTTCTTCTTTATTGTTCTGCTCCTTCACTGAACCCAGAGCTCATCAATACAGGCTATCTAGCTGAACCCAGAGCTCATCAATACAGGCTATCTAGCTGAACCCAGAGCTCATTAATACAGACTATCTAGATAGCCACCTTACTCCAGGATCTCCTGTCTCTGATCTTTTGAATGCTAGAAGTACCGATTAGCTGAAATACACCACTGGCTTTTACTTGAGTTCTGGGGACCTAAGCACATTACCTATTGAGCCATCTTTCCAATTCCAATAATATTTTTATATAATAAATGAAGGTAAACTTTCCACTGTGTCTTATAAAACCTAATCTGCTACTGTTCATTACAATGAGCACAGTAAATATATTACAAACAAAAAAACAATAACAACCCCTCAAGAGGTAACTGATAATTTTGAAGATTTATGGTACTGTTTACATTATTGACTTGAGTGTCACATGCTTTCTAAATGCATCACTAACATTAATCTTTGGTGTGCTTTGTCATGCTCTCGGATACAATGCTTATTAAGATGTGCTAGCCCCTGGTCAAATACAGATTTTAAAGTTTGAATTGTATGCATATGTTATCAGTTCTTATGACACCTGCCAACTAGGCTACCATTTCATACCATGGGCACCCCTCCACTCTAGTAAGTGCACCTTTCAGAGTTCATAGGAGAATCTGCATATTCCCCTGCAGTTGAAGGGCAATGAATGTTACAGCCCATGTCTCATTTCTCTATTTCTTTAGATATGCCTGAGGGCAGGAGAAAATTTTTCTTGAGCAACAGAGAAAAAAAGAAGGCAGAATAACTTGAGGAGAAGAGGAGAGAAAAGGGGGGCTATGAGTGTGACTGTTTCTGTCTGCTAAAACAATGAGGTGGTTGACAGGCAACTGGCTGTCCTATTTGCAGTAGGAATGAGGGACAAATAATCATAGATGGAAGAGGCCAGCAGGGCCTGAGAATTAAGTGTCCCTTTCCTTAGGGCCCATCTCAAGAAGTCATCATCTTGATGGATGATGACCAACCCAGAAGGCAGTCAAAGATGTCTCTCCATCTAGAAAATTAGATTAAATCTTGTCTCCTTGATATATCATCTAAATCACAGCACTAGAAGAGTTAGACTTTGATAAGGAGCAGGGAATTCCTAAGTAACCTCCCTCTATCCAACCCCAAAGAGCTGGCATTGAAGGAAGACATGAACAAGGCAGGGTCCCAACCCTAGGACCTGGGTTAAAATGGAGGAAGCAGATTGTGTGTATATTTGTAATGGACTTTTAAATTGTATAGGAGTTTTAAAAATCCAAAATAGTAAATTAAACAAAGTGACAAGTCTTGTTAAGACATCCTTACACCTAGGGGAAAGGTAAAAGTTAACATAGTACCACGATAGATATAGAATCAGAACAAAAAGAAGCAAAATGTACAGATTTTTTTTGGTTGTCTAACCAGTGAGCTCAGTACGTGACTTATGCATATACACACACAGGAACATCTATGCATCATAGAGATACTGGGGCTGATAAGTATGATCAGTACTTTATCAATAATTTCATTAAATTTTCACATTATTTCCAGGAGAAATATGAATATCATTATCTCCATGACAAGAAAGCAAACTGAGGCTCACAATAGGTTATAACATTTTCAAGGATTCCCCAGAAAACCTATTCATATGTAAACCTATCTGATTTAATAACTCGTGTTTAAACAATTGAGGAAAACAATTCTCATATTAATAATGTACTCTAGCAGGAAATATCAGAGCTTTGGCAGAGGAAATTTCCAGACAGCCTATTAATGACTGTGTTACTTGGTTATTTGTGGCTATGCTTGTGCAGACTTATACTGAAAAGGAGCACACTGAGCAAGGAAAAATACAGAATGTACACAATTTGAGCAGAAAGGGGGCACCAGGAAGAGGAATGGAGCAAAGTTCTGTGTTAAAGAAAATAAACAGATTAAAGAAAAGCCTGATATTAAGTGGAATAAAGGGTGTGATAACCTCAGGGTAAGAGCTCACACAGCTAAGATTCAGACGTGAAAAGGAGCTAAAGAACAGCGTAGGTCCAGGTATGGTATGGTGGTACATGTCTTTAATCCCAGCACTCAGGAGACACAGGCAAGTGGATCTATGAGTTTGATTCCATTCTGGTCTACAGAATGGGTGCTAGAGCAGTCAAGCTTAGACAGTGAAGACAACTATCAAAACTAGGAAGCTGATGAAGATGTAATTGAGGAAAGGGGCTATAGGTCATGGTAATTACTCTCTCTCTCTCTTTCTCTCTCTCTCCCTCTGTGTGTGTGTGTGTATGTAAAATGTAAGCCAAATCTATTTTTTAATAAAGTAGAAGGTATCCAGGTAGAAACAAGAACGTTAGCACTAGTAAGATTTCAGCAAAATGATGACATAGAAATTAGTAAATAAAATTGATTTAGCATAAAATATAAAACATCATGTTAACAGAATGTATGTATTTCTTCACTGGACAAGCAGTCTTGAGTGTTAAATATATTCTAGGTTTTGCCTAAACACTAAGCAAATTCTGAATATATAAGAGTAAATGAATCTGGTGAGGTCCCTGCCATCACTGAACTTACCACAGAAGCTGATAATATCACAGCTTCATTAACTCTTTAAAGCTAGATGTTAAATGAGTCATGTAAAGTCACATACAAAATTTCAGAGTAAACATCACAGAAAAGGAATCCTAAATCTTCTGGCTTCTTAAATCTTCTAAACAGACTTTTCAAGGGAGAGAGAAAAAGAGGGAGGGAGAACAAGAGGTATTTCGGTCGATTAAATCAAGTTTTGTCACACTAATGTTTCCACTAGCCTGATTAACAAATGCACAGTGCATGTCTGTGGATAATTTCAGGGCCCGCTATTGCCCATCCTAATGGAGAAATAGTAGCGATTTCACTGCATTGGTTGATGCATGATTGGTCTGATCTGCTTCATTATAAGATCAGCAGTAAAAATCAGAAATGACCGTTTATATAAAAGTTTACACATGGCAGCCACAAACACACCATAGCAACAAAGAGAGATTGATGAAAAAGGCTTGGTTTCTATAGCAACTATCGCTGGACAATCTGTAAGATGAACCACAGCAATGGAAGCAGGATGAGCCCTCTTAAAGGCCTGCCATGGGGCCCCTTTACTATTTAAACATAATGTTAAATTTTGGTATTTCTCCTTCTATACGAATAAGCTTCTTTTATTTGTTGTTCAACAATCTGATTGCTTTTGTTTGAATGAGCTACTGGTTTTTATTGAAGCTTATAAATCTAACCTTTGCAAAAATGAGTGCATTTTCTATTTCAAACTCCCATGCATGAACAAATAAGCCTCAATACAATGGTTAATTGACATAAGCAGAGAAATATGGGTTACTGAAAAACTACATTAAATTTCAAAAGACAGATTCTATAAAATGGTTTTGTAATGCTACAGTCTTTTGTTTATTTAGTGCTTTTAAAAATTTCCTACAACCTGCTTTTCATAATAGCTGTCACTAGCAAGAGTCAGAGGACGGAATTACAGCACAATGGTTTGTTCTTTCTACATGACCATATATGTCACTGTGCTGCTCAGCCTACGTCTCTGCTAACATAATCAATGATCACTCACATGCAACTTAAATTTTCTGCACATAAACCTATGCATGAAGATATGTATGGATGGATGTGTGTGTGGTTGTTTATTTATTTATATTACCCCAAGCACTCATCGCTTTTATGACAGCCCAGCTGGATGTAAGAAAATAATAAAGTTTTTAAATCTTCATTAAAGTTCTCTTTATAGGGAATGCTTTTCTCAGCTCATTTGTGGTGTGGTATTCAAAGGAAGCACCAAGGAATAAAGAAAGCTGTAAGCGTCAACAAGGAAAAATGGACAATTACCATTTAAGATGCCAAACCCTCTTTTGGGTAGAAGGTCACAGCAGCCTGCTGGTGTGAGAAGGCCAAGCTGCTGGCTTTGTATTTGTACTACTGTGCACTTTCTCTGTGGTACCACTGGGTAACAATTTTTATCTTCCAACCATCTTTCCTACTATGCCTATTTCTGATTGGTTGTATAGATCTAGAAGAGACCAGCTTTTCTATAAGAATTGGATATAGACATCGTAATGTATTTCTTTGTGTATCCTTAATATACATGAGTCCTGAAAGCTTTTTCCTGCTCTACCATTGAGGAGCCTGGGATCATCTAAGAGGGAGCAACAGATGCATCAAGCATCAACTCAGGGAATAGCAACAACTTGCTAAAGGTTCAGTGAACAGAGGTATCTAAACTCAGCCTTCTTACATACTAAAAGCTAACAATCAGCAGACTTGAGCATACCATGTCAGCTCTGATCTCAAGAAATAAGATTTCAGCATAAAAACATCACGGACTACAAAGTCAGTGTCTCCTGTAACAAAGGCAGCCAGGGCAAAGAGCTTGCTATTTCTAGAAGCTACAAAATTGCAGATGGAAGTCACTGCACCGACAAAACACAGAACAGATAAACATCCCAAAATAGAACCTCAGAGGGATGCTGGAACCAGGGACACTGATACAACCTTCTCAATTCGTTCCACTTGACTGCCTTTTATGGAGTAACGAGTCTACTCCAGGTATGAACTAAATCCTTAATCTAGATATTTTGTAATTTTTTTTTTTTACAATACTACAGCACAGCACAGGCCAGTATAGTGTAATATGGTGGGCTGTATATTGTTAGGCCTATTAGTACTGCTGAGCAAATGAAGGTCTAGCACAGAGATAACTTGAAATCAGTGGTAGAATTAACTTGAACCCAGGTCTTTCTAAGTCTCAAAGCTCTACACTCTCACCACCATAACCTTTGTTCCCTATGTTGTTTGCAAGATGGAGAGATGGAGATATGGTTGCCCAGAGAGAATAATATACATATGCATCCGTAGAAAAGCAATCCAGGTGAGATCTCCTTATCCAGAGGATGCTTGGCTTCTACATCAGTCAAGATGATCTTTACAGTTGTTCTTTGGCTCCACACAAGGACAAGTCAATATATTTTAGCCAGGCTATATCATGATGTCATCCAACTTCACCTTTATTGTGTTGCCAGTCAATTTTTTTTTTACTAGTTCCTTTCATGTACCCAAGTTCAGTTTGTCTTCTCTTTCAGAGTTCCAGAGCAGCAAGCTACTACCTCCAAAACAGAAAGTAATTGAAGAGTAGATTGCTGAGTAGCTTGTGGCTGAAGGAGGCTTTTAACAAAACAGCATTTAAAAAATATTTATTTTTAACTCTATGTGTAGAGGATGTTGTCCGCATGTGTGTCTATGCACCATGTGTATGCCTGGTGCCTGAGGACAGAAGAGGGCATTGGATACCTTAGGACTGGAGTTAAAGACAGTCATGGCTGCCATGCTATCTCTTCAGCCCCCAAAGAACCTTTTAATCACTTTTTTTCAGCTGTGTAATACAAGATTCTATCACTTGTTAAAGAAATGTGGAGAATCAAAAGCATATGCAAAGATAGAGATCTTGAAATCCCTCCTTTTTTTGTGTGGGGCTGGGGTTCAAACAGCATTTGAAAAAACATGCTACTAGCAAGTAAGGAGGCCCATATAGATAAACCACTCAAGCTAGTTAGTAAGTACTAAGTAATGGGACTCTGCCGGCTGGCCACCAAAGTCTGTTCATTCCATAGCTGGTCACAAAGCTCAAGTCAGTAAATACTGCAGAAACTAAGTGCTTATCCCCTTGTCTAGAGCCACTTTGAAGGTCAGGGAGGGGATCTGAACCAGGAATCACAGATGTCCTACAAAACCCAGTGAGGATGCTCCAGGTGGCATTTGCCTTAGGCATTAGGATATTAGGAAACAGTTTCCAGATGTTACTCACGTATTACCCCATCTGTCTTGTGTATGTTTTAATATGACTTCGTTTACAAAACTGGGCAGTGAGTACATTGGTCTTGTGGGCTACTTGCCTATCGTCTCTTTCCTGGTTTAATGATCTATTCTTGTTTTCTTTATGTCCTTTGAGAAGTTTATACATGTAAACAATGTATTTTGGTGATATACACCCCCAAGCTCAGCCTCTAACTTCTCCCAGGCTGCAAACACTTCCCTCCCAACCTCTTATCATCTCCTTTTCTTTTTTTTCATTTTTCTATTTATCATTGCTCATATCTCAGATTATAGAAATAACCAGAAATTGACACTGGAAAATTAAGAAATAAAAATAATTTCAAAAATTGTGAATTCAATAGTTTTTTTAAAATCAGATATAACACTAGTAATGTTTTCAGCTAAGTTAAAAAAATTAGTAAGGAAAGTAATTGAACAAGCTAACCTGAATAGAAAAAATAATGTACAACCAAATAAAGCTGAAAATATTCCTAATTAAAACAAAACAAAACAAACAACAAAAAAGTCAAACAACAAAAACAACAACAAAACATAGGGTTTCTGTTTTCTAGGATTTTAAATTTTGTTTTGTTTTACTTGGAAGCATTTTGCTCTTTAATGCAAAATGCTATTATTCCAAGCAAACTTCCACTTTATATCAATAGAAAGGAGCATATTTGAATTCCAGTCAAATTTTCAAGATCGTAACAAGTGTACTTTTGAAAGTCAGCAGCATGTAGTAAGTAGGACTTGGATGAAGGAGGTGATGAGTTCCTCAGAAAGACATCTTGTTCTGACTCTGCCCTTTATCTCTTTGCTTCCCTTTGCCAAAGGTGACCCATTCTCACCATGTGCTCCCTGTCATGGCTCACAGCAATGGCACTGGCTTACTATGGACTGGAAACATAGTAACTATAGCCAATGTAATACACTTTTCCCCCTGGAAGCAGATTTTTCCCCAGGTATTTTGTCACAGCAATGGAAAACAGGTCAATACCAGTGTATAGTTTGTCCCTCCCTTAGGACATACACACTGAAGGAAGGGACTTTTGTAATTTTGTGATGTGTGTGATCTTGAACAGTTCTTGGTTTGTAGAATTTCCCAGCAAGTATCTGTAGTAGTAGTTTGCCAAGAACCAGAAGAATCTCCACAGCTTCCATGCTCCTAACATGTTTATTTGATGCTGTTTTCCTCACTTGCTACAGATAGAAATGTTGACCGAATACTTAGCAGTTGTGAGATAGTGCTCCCAACATCAGGAAGATAAGAAGAGAGTGCTCCCAACATCAGAAGATAAGAAGAGAGTGCTCCCAACATCAGGAAGATGAGAATGCATCTAAGTGTTCCCTTCTGACTTCAGGGAAACTAAGCAATCCACCTTCAAACATTATAAAGGAACACATGGAAAATGGTATGCTGTGTTCATAAGTACAGGTGTTTATACCAGAGAAAATTGAGTCCAAGTGGGCTCCTTACAGAGAACAGCTGAAGGAAGCTCTTAGAAGCAGTTAGCACTTGGGAAAATAGAAGGGCAGAGTTAGAGACCTGTAGCTCAAGTCCATTTTCTTTGCAAGTGAACTGAGAGATGAACTTCAAAGATGGGCATGGGTGGTGCTGTGAACATCAAAAAGTGTCCTAGTTTGCATTTTTCAACACTGTTGTGTCAACTTCATCAGTCTTCAGTCTACAGGCATTGCATGGACAGGCCTCAAGCAGGAGCATCCATTAGCAGAGATATAAAAAGAGAAGGTTTGGCCCAGTCAAGAAGTAGTAGTACTAATAGCCAGCCCTTCCCTGACAAACAGTACCTCAAATTGTACTCAGGCTTCGCAGCAGGTTCTGTAAGAGGCCATATGCTACATGACTAGATTTTTATGTCTGAATGGAATTCCATCTTTGTGTCTTTTGTCTGGAACATAAATCCAGCTGTATCTGTCTGAACATTGATTCTTTTCTGACCTTGAGGTTGTATCTGGACCAGGCAAGTGACCCAGCTCGTACTAATGAAACACCAAGAGAGAAGGTTTCTAGAAACTTCCAGGCAGAGAATCTCTAGATTCCCATCAGCCAGCGGTCGACAGAGCCAGAACAATGACAAGGAGGGTGGCTGGATTCTTTGCTGGGAACCTGTCTCAAGGTCTGCTTCATCTCTGGACTTGCAGTTCTGTCAGCCAATAAAATCCCTGTCGCTTACGCCAGCTTCAGTTGGTCCTTCTGTTCCATGCAGACAATAACATTCCTGATGATATACCTTAAGCATGAATTAAGAATAAAAGTCTGGAGTGGGTTACAAGTGGAGGCAGAGCATGAATTCAGGAAGGAAGGGATTTACTCATTTGGTAAACATTTACTGAGTGATCCCATGTGCCAGGTGTACATGCTCATGCTAAAAGAACAAAAGGAACAACATTACACAGTCTGACCAGTGAAGAACCCTGGTTCTGACAAGCATCAACTGAGGTCATGACTGCCCACGAGACAGAGGGATCGAGCAGTACCTTGTGGGATGAAAAATGAGGGAGGTGTGGGATGAAGGAGACAGAAAGAGGCAGAGAAGAAAAGCAAAGGGGGGAAGAAGGGAAAGAAGTTCCGTGAAGCAACCTAACACAACACAGCAAGAACAATCAAGATGAAATAGAATCAATGGACTCTACTAAAATAATCAAAAGACAAAATATTGGTCATTTAAGTATTGTTTGAAGGATGATTGATTATCTTAAAGCCTTTCCTAAACAATTCTAGAAGCAAAGAACACGTATATTAAAGACACTGTATTAGTGTCCTTCTTGGAAGGAAGACCAATCTGCTTTAGACACCAAGGGCAATGAATGACAGCAGGACAGTGAAGATTTGACTTAATAAGACAGTGTCCCACAGATACCCAAATATTTGGTTGTTCTTATTGCATCTTCTGTGTGTAACTACACAGCCTGGTACAGGAAGGGAAGGAAATCCTGAGACCACATTCTGAGGACAAACCGCACAATTTACAAATGGGTTGACTACACACAATTTCTGTAGTCCCTGTTACATCCATACAAAAGGATGGGTTTGCTAATAGCATTCTCTTGACAGGTGATACTGAGGGACCAATAAGATAAGCTATGCAAAGTATATGCAAAACCACAGACAGAATGGAATAAGTGCTGGAATGTAGTAAGCTACCTAGAGCAGCTTTTAATTGAACTGTAAATAAGAGGAGATAGAAACAAAAAAGTTTTGAAAAGTGCTTGGAGTGGTGCAGATTAAAATTTATTTCTAAGAATGCAGATACATCTTATTCAGAGACCCAAAGTGTGGATGCTTAGGATACAGAGGTGGATACAGGCTCAGAGAGGGTCCACAGAATAGCAGTGGATTTCTGAATTCTTTGGGAGCTTGGGATAAAACTGGCCAGGCTCAGAGTCGACTGCCACACAGAGTAGGTGAGTACCACAGCTTCTCACCAAAGGTAGGGGTCACACTAAGAAGGAGCCACCTCTGCCCATCAGGGACTCACAGTCCCTGCAAATTACAGTCTTGTAACATGAGCTTGAGGATTGCTGTGTGTCCTACTGGCCAGGAGCCAGCAGCTCATAATTTATACACTTTTGATGAGTGGAATGCAGTTATGAGGCATTCACTAAAGACCGAGACACAGTCTGTAACCACAGAACATAGTCAATTTACTCTCCTCCCTGCTCCCCACCCTGAACTTGAACCAGAGATCTGGCCTTCCTGGCCCCACTTTGTAGCCTGAAGAGATGAATCATCCCAGATCCTCTATCAACCAGGGTGGGTCAACTTGTGCTTGTAAACTTGTCCTGGGGAGCCCTTCCTCAGTTGGAATGAGGGATGGTGCTGGGTGCTTCCGTTTGAAGCCCCGAGTCTATTCTGCCCTGTTTACATTGGAAGATCTCCTGTGGCATTTAAAGACTCAAAATATGTAGTTTCATATAAACTTACTAAACGAGCTAACAACTGTTTAATGACTGCCTAAAATAACTGAAGTGAAAAAGAGCAAACTCTCAAAAGTATTCCCTTGACAGTCTTTGAAATCACTGGATATTTAAAAAAATGTTTTCATTATTCTCAGCTGTATTTTTTTAATTCAAGGGGGGAAAATTAGAGACCATACATATAGCAAGAATACACTTGAGTATATTTCTTTAAATGCTGAATAAAAACTAAAACTTTAAAACCAGATATTATTTCTGAAACAAACTTCTGACAAATTGGACAACATGACCAACATCAAGTGATCTAAACTGCTTTCTATTCTACCAGCTAGAGCTGCCAAAATCTTAATTGTGGATGCTTCATTTGACAAAATACAGACATCATAGAACCATCAAAGACATGCCAAGACACCATCCACACCTGACAGACATAAGGGAAGAAAGATTTCACCTGGATGCCACTGATTTTTACAAAGTATAGCTTACCTTCCTGTGGCTTACATCACAAAGAAGAGATATGAGATGATTCCAAATGTCCCCCTAGCTAGAGGCTCATAGGCTCCTTAAGTATTTGTAAAATTCAATTAGGAAATTGGAAAACTTTACAGTATAGTTAACATAACTTTTCTCAGGCATTGAAAAAAATCACAGCATCCTCCTCCAGGGCTCAGAGGGTGTTGAATTTATATGACATATAGGGTCAAAACACATCATGAGAATAAAGTCCATTTTATGAGGCCAGTCACAGGCATAAGCACTGTATTTCCAAGGCGTCTTGCCCAGTCTCCATTATCAAAATCTGAGGTTACAATCACCTTATTGGCATGTGGGCTTGGTCACCCAAGTAAAAGAATATGATTACACATTTCCACATAGTGAAGGTAGGAACAGTGGTTTAAAGGATGGTAGCATCAGGTCATGGTAAAGGTATGACGTAAAGGTCAGAGCTAATGCAGTTCCATGATGGTTAGCGGGCAACATGAAGCTGTTAAATATTTAGAGAAGTCGAGCTGGTGCCTACCTTGAGCTTTCACTCCTTCATGATACTTGAAGGTATTCTGTATGCTACCAACCCATCGACAACATCTTTGATCCACAATGATGACCTGCTTGCAAGATGTGCCATAGCAGTAGTGGCACAAAGCTTGAGGGTGTAACCAATCAATATCTGATTGGATTCAAGGCTTACTCCTTGAGATGGAACCCATCTCCAACTTGACTGAGTGGCCACAAACCAGAGACCAGAAGAACCTAAGAGAAAAACCAAATACTACCATTCTGCTAACAAAATGATCCCCAGTGACATTCTGCTATACTAATAGATGAGTTCTCGCTCAGATACCATTGGAGAAACATTCTACTTCAGTAGATATGAGCAAAGCCAGAGAACCACAGCTGGACAATGTGCAGAGAGTGAGAGACCTTGGAACACTCAGTCCTAAATGAGATGTCTCCATCAAATCCCTCCTCTCAGGGCTGAGGGAAACTCTGCAAAACAGGAGGCAGAAGTAGTTTAAGAGCCAGAGGGATGGAGGACACCAAGGAAGAAAGGCCTTCAGCAGGACAGACATACAAACTCACAGAGCCTGTGGCAACATGCACAAGGCCTGGTCAGGTCTGTGTCAGATGGGGTCCCAGCACTGGGAGAAGAGAACATAAGCTCCCATCCCCAATACAGAAGCTGTGTTCAATTGATAACTATTCACAAATGAAAAATCAGTTCTTTCCATTGGAATGTTCCTGAAGGATGAACCACTCTTAAGGCCAGGCTTCATTCCTAGCAGTAGATGGACCACACAAAACAAATTCAATGGCTTCTTTGGAGGATGTCTCATGAGGTTTGACAGGGCATTTTGTTTTAAACTTATATGTCCTTTGTGCATGTATTATGGCTGTTGTTTTTGTGTGTATGTGTGTTTTTAGAGGATTCTTGTGCATACAAACATGTATGTCTCTGGGTCTACATTTATATTTTGTGCTTTTTTCTCCTCTGGCTCTTTTTCTTCTCTTTGTTTGGTTCTGTCCTATTCTTGTTTGTTTGGTTTTGCTTTATATTACTTTATTGTGATTTCTTATTATTCTTTAAATGCCTATTGTTTCCTAAGGAGACATAAAGCTTATAGGCTCTGATACAATAGAGGGTAGGGAAAATCTAGGAGTTGCGGGAGGGGAAACTGATCAGAATATATTGTATGAAAAGCAATTATTTTCAATAAAAGAAAGAAAAAGGTAAAGGAAATATTTTCTTTTTTTTTTTTTTTTTTTTTTTTTTTGTTTGAGACAGGGTTTCTCTGTGTAGTCCTGGACTGTCCTGGAACTCACTCTGTAGACCAGGCTGGCTCAACTCAGAATCCGCCTGCCGCCTCCAAGTGCTGGGATTAAAGGCATGCGCCACCACCGCCCGGCTAATTTTTTTTTTTTTTTAAGGAAATATTTTCATTTGATGCACAGAATTCAACTTCTAAAGAACTGCATTCCAGGCAACAAACTCAAGTCTACCACCATGCTGCTCGTGATAGTTTAAGTAAGCCAACCTCCTTATGTTAAAAGCTTCTTTTTAAAAAGTCATGATAAAATACTTCCTCACCACTCAAAATACTGAGAGGGAACTTTGTGGCGAGGATCAGAAAAGGGATCATGATATTCAAGCTTGGGAGAAAATTAAGTTTGCAACAAAGCTGATGTGAAGACCCACACTCTCTCATGCATAACGGGTATGGCTAGTAGTGCTAGGGAACTATGGAAGTACAACAGTCTTCTCATGATATACTTCATCCCTTTTTTGCAGTCATCAGTAATGGAGTCCCATTCAAAATAAAGCCACATGTGAGGCAATCAAACCAGCTAGTCTGAATACAGCAGGATGCATGTCCAGGCATAAGAGCTCAAAAATTCCCAGGAGAAGCTACTTTAAAAGAATTGGTGTAGAATCACAGTTCTAGTCTAATGTGTATTCTTCATCCCTAAGGTTTGTCCCGATACTAATCTGACTTCATACTTCATAATAACAAATAAACACACACATGTACACATAGAAAGGTATAAATATACAAATGCACACTTACATGTACAAAAACATACACACATGGAAACACACATACATACTCATATAAATACACACACACACACCCATATACACACACACACACCAAACCTCAAAAGTAGTGATTACATTCTACATTACCTTTCTCCCATTATATTAAGAAGAAATTATTTTTATCATTGTCATTGAAAAAAATGGTAAGCTGTTCAAATTTATAGTATTACATTTGCCTCCATGGTTGAGAGTATTCACTTTTTCACAGAGGACCTGGGTTTGATTTCTGGCACTCACATGGTCATTCAAACCCTCTGAAAGTCCAGTCCCAAAGGACTGAATGACATTTTTTTGTCCTCCTTGGGCATGACCAATGCAAGCAGTGCACAAACATACATGCAGGGAAACACTGATACATATAATAAAAATAAATATCTCTTTCATATGATTTATGGAGATTACTTATGGATAAGGTGAAACAGTGTCTTTTTATATCTGTATGTATTTTCCACTTTATCCAAAGTAGTAGTTTTTACTTCCATGACACAAAATATTAGAAACAGAAGACTAGACATGGTGGTACACAGCCTAGAACTTAGGAGGTTAAGGTGGGATGACTAATTGTTCAACATGATAAAATTCTGTCTCAAATAAATATGTTTAGAAAAATCCTATTAGAAAGTCACAAAAAGTATTTTCATTTACATTTAAGTATTAAATGCAACTTGGGTTGTGAATGTTACCATTGTTAGCAGAAATATATATTTAGCCTATAGCTGTTACCAAGCAGCCTGCTACCTGCAGAAATATCATTATCAAACAAGGTTCCAACAGGTTATGACACTCTGCTACACCTCTTCCTTCAGTGGCCATTACAACTGCCATCAACTCTCCATTAACGATTCCTCCTCAGTCTCATCTGGGCATGCCCAAGATAGCAAAGACATCTTAAAAGTCTGCTGTTTGGCATTTGGCACCCTTACCAAGCACAGGGCCCAGTCTTCCTAAAGCTATTTTGCCTCTGTGGATGTCATATCAAAACTCTCTTAGAAGATGGTGCTCAGCACTCAGTAACTGAATGTACCAGAGGGAAAGTTTTAAACAGAGATAATTCATTTTATTAGGTTAGAAAACATTTGCTGCAGGCTGTTCTGCCTCAGAGAACCATGCTGTACAATTCTTCCAAATGCTTCGTCTAAAATTTCACCCACTGATGTTTGGGGCAGAAAAAGAAAGAATATATAAGAGACTTCCATGTCTTGAAGCAAAAAACTATCTTTGTAAAAGCAATGTTCGTTTTCGTATTAATGTGATCATCTTTAAGGTGCTGGAGCCTGAACTGTTTCTTATGTCCAGCTGTTTGTATAAAGTATTGGAAATTTGCTATGCAGTGCCACACTGTAGTTTATGTTAGCAAACGTTAGCACACTTAAATGCAAAACAAACAAACCAACCAGCCAACCAACCCTTGAAAGTGAGTCAACTGGAGGGTCCTTTCTAGATTCTTCAAGTCCATTTCCCTTTACTGAGTAGTGATAGTGATGGTAAGGACATTCATCTACAAGGAATGGATGCTTTAGAATCCCTCCCCCGCTCTATGTATAGGCACTCAGCTAGCTACCAGCTCTTGCTGCTGTGGTCTAGGCTTATGATTTTTCTACCACCCCATCTTTACCTTTGTTCACCCCAATTCCTGGATCTCAGCCTGAGTTACCTCACTCAGGAAGCCTCCCCAGACTAGCCAGATTGTCTGGCTTCCCATCCCAATGCTGCCCTGGATATTGTTGTCCAGGCTCTTCCTTTCCAGGTCCTTCCACAGTGTGCCAGTAAAGGATTTACTTCCACTAACACTGTGATCCTGTTCAGGATCTTAAATTCCACGGAACCAGAGAACCTGTCAGGCAGATTTTGTTTTGTTTTATTGAGTGTATGTGTGAATCATGTGCATGCACACACCTCATCTACATGAGCACATATGTGTAGGGAGCATTCTCTTGTACATGGATACACCTCATCTGCATGGGTGCATGTGTGTTGGCAGCATTGTCTTTTGCATATTGAAGCTGGAAGTTGATATACTCATCTTCCTCTATACCTCTCTACTTTACTGAGACAGGTTTTGTTACTGAACCCAGAACTTGATTATTCTGCCAGTCTACTAGCTGGCTTGAACAGGATCCTATTTCCACATCACATCATGTCCAGCCAGCTTTTATATGAGAGCCGAGGGTGTGAGCTCAAGCATGCATAGCAAGCACCTTACCCAACAGATTTTTCTCCCCATGCCCTTAAGACCCTGCATTTTATTAACTATTAAATCCAAAAAGCATAGCAGAATGAGGGTTGTACAAAAGCACCTCTATCCAATATGCCTTGCATCACTTTTCAACTGATATCACTGAATAAATGATGACAACAGATTTCTCTTTCCAAAAAAAAGTTCACATATTAAACATACTTTTACTAAAATGTGTCTATGTGTCTCTGTCTTGGAAGCTTTTCTGGAACTGCTGCCATTGGCTATCCTCTGTCATCTTACCCTGATGGATGTATCTTCAAATAAATGAGTATTTATCTGTTCATTGTGGACCATGTCATCAGCATATCATCCCCAGAGAGTATGTTTCTGTCCACTTGTAAAACAGTATCCTGTAAAGGCTGTGATCCAACACAGCACAGTTGCCATGAACAAACCATTCTCCAGCATTTCTGGGCAAACGCAAACCCAGATGACCTCCAGATCTCTTGCCAAAATGCACTAAATTCTCTCTACCAAATACTCACCAAACCAGCCTAGCTCACCTTATAATGGACTTCTTCAATCACACATTTTCTAATCTGGAAGCATTTTATATATAATTTGTGATCTGGTTCTGTGAAACAAACAGCATAATTTACAGTTGGGCAGATCAAGCATACCAAACAGCCATTTCAAATGCTTTTGAGACAACATTTTAGATTTTATGACACTTATGGTCTATGAGTGGTTATTTTACATTTTAAAGAGTTACTAGTTAAGAACTCGGATTATGGATTCAGCTGACAAAGTCTGCTTGTTAATGCAGGAGAAAACCATGAGTTGGAATTCTGAGCACCTAGACAAACACATGCATGGTGCCTTATCTCTAAACCTATGCTGTAGAAGGGAGACAGGAGGATCCTAAATTCACTGGGAGGTAATTGGTGAGGCCTAAGTTCATGAGAGCTGTGTCTTCAAAGTAAAATCAGAAAGCAGAGTGATAACAAGGAAGACACCGTGAACCAACCTATCAGCCTAAAACCATAACACACACATACATACACACACACACACACACACACACAACACACAACACACACATTGGGGGGGAGACAGAGACAGAGAGACAGAAAGAAACAGAGAAAAAGAGATAGAAAAAAGATAACACATATAAACAGACAGTGAAACAGAGACAGGCAGTCAGAGAGAGGGATACAGACAGACACACACAGAGACAGATATATAAACAGATAAACACACACACTCAGAGTGATGGAGAGAGACAGACAGATAGACACACACACACACACAGAGAGAGAGAGAGAGAGAGAGAGAGAGAGAGAGAGAGAGAGAGAGAGAGAGAGAGAGAAATCATTAGTCAAGGAACTTTTCAGAAAATCCCTGACCAGAAATCCTCAAAAAATGTCAAGGTCATCAAAAGTAGAAAAAGCTTGAGAAACTGTCCCAGCCACATGGATCCTGAGGAGATGGAACTGATGAAGCACAGTGTCCTGAGTGGGACCCTGAGACTGAGACAGGATCCTGGGGAAGGACCACAGAAAGCTCCATATGTATGCACACTAGCAGTTATGAGCATGGGCCTGGCACATTCTCCACAGCAAACTATATTAAGATGTCAACAGAAGGGCAAACTGTGCTCAGGTCATGTGGTAACTCTTTATAAAACACCAGCAGCAAATCTATAAACAGAAAAACTATCTGTAGAATTCCATTAAGGGCAGGATAAGTATATGACACATGCCTTTGATACCAGCACTTAGGAGGCAGGGACAGGTGGAATCCTATAGTCCAACATGACCTCAAATTTGCCACGTAGTCAAGAATGACCTTGAGCTTCCTGATCCTCCTTCATCTATACCATGAGTGCTGGGGTTATTGGCATGTGCCACCATGCCCAGTTGATTCAGAGTTAGGGAAGCGCCCCTACCAATCCAACTCCACCACCAACCCTCAAACCATTATAAAATTCCATCTGAGTGTTTAAACCTCTTATATACTCTATTACAAAAACAACCAACAGTTTAGCAAAAGGAGTTCTGTGGCTGAACTTTCCTTGAAGATATCAGAGACCCTGAGTTCTACCTCTAACAGAGCAAAAAATAATACTTATAAACAAGCACCCTAGTATAAATGAGCCAAGGAAGTAACCCCTTGTCTGCTCAGTGGCAGTCAGGGCAAAGGGAGCTCCCCTACAGCCTATCATTTCTCTGAAGACATACCTTGGACACTACAATTAATGCCCACATCTCAGAGGCAGAGAGCTACTATGCTTCCAGCATGCATAGTACTTCTTAGGATTCAATTTGTTCTGCTGCTATTTGAAGTTTATCTGAAATTCCAGAACTCCAAGCAGGTCCTTCTTTTCAATACCAGGAAGACTGCAGGGAGTATGTCACTGTCTCTCAAGGCCAAACCTTGGTATCAAGTACAAAAAAGGTCAGGCAGGTTATCTGAGACTCCAGCCTTCTGCTTACTCACTACAAGAGGAGTATTAATTAGATGTCCGAAGGTGAGGTAGGTATTGGGGAGGACTGTACTCTTCCTTCTCTGAGGAGAGGAAAAGGAGGCAATGAGAGGAAGAATTTGAAAGGGAGAGACTGCAAAGATAGTAGTTAGCAGGGACTGTGATTGGGATGTAAAGTGAATGAAAAAAATTATTGAAAAAAAAAGAGTATTAACTTGAGGGGCAGTCTTTAAATTCTCAGCCTTAGGGAGGAGGGAAGTTTTATGGGAGGAGGAAGATTGGCAAGGATCATTTTCATCAATCTCTCAGATGTAGAATTTCAAGGGGAAGATGACTACTGTGGATCATGCACACAAAAAGGCAGGAGAGGGGAAAATGGAAATGAAAATGAATTTCAAGGCTACCCCTGACCTTCTGCTTTCATTTTTGGCTAAAAGCCTGAGCAATGGATTCTCAGAGAAAGCTAGCTAGTGTTCCTTCTTCCTTTATTTCTTTCACTGAACTCTACTAATTTGGCTGGTATTGGCTCCGGGCCAGATATTTACAAGCAATTTAATTTCTCATTTTGCAGAGAAGGACACGGAAGATGAGGGAGATGACCCTCATTCACATAGCTCGTGACCAAGATAACAAGTCAGCTCTCTCTCTCTGTGACTCACACTCTGTTTCCCATGACATCACTCTGCCAGTCCTGGCAGCATGATGGGAGCTCACTGGCCCCAAGGGATGCACTGTGGCTCTGATAACAAACAACAACAACAACAACCACAACAAGACAAGGTATTGCCCACAACTCAAAGGGACCGAACATTTCAGCTAGTTTTTCATTTGGGAAGGTGTTCCCTCTGCTCAGACTTCTACAAGCTCACTTCCCCTGTAGATGACTCCAGTTCTGGTTCACGTGTCTTGGGGGTATTTGGAGGCTAGAGTGATAAGTCTTGTCATTCACTGCATCCTGCTACGTTTCTACACTGGCCAATAGAAGACTGTTCTTCTCTATCCAGAGACTGAAGGCAAAAGAGGCCACTAGGTTTCTAAACTACAGTCTTATATGGCCTCAGAACTCTCCCTTGCATAAATACTCACTGATATGCTCACTTGGAAGCCAAGAAAAGAAACTATAAATAGCCTCAGCCCCAGCCAGCAGAGGAAGCAGACCCGTAGCTATGCCAACTTGCACACACAAGCATCAGATGGAATCTTTGGGATATGTCTCTTTTGAAAGCTGCATCTATATCAACCTCACGAAGAACAACACCTTTTCTAACTAGAAGGCAAATATGTTTTCAGGAAATTCTGTGAGTCAGAGAAAAGTTAATTGAGGAGGAAATTTGGCAGGAGCTTGCTATCTGAACTGAGTTTTAAACTCATTCTCCCAGGTTAAAATAGATTGGAAATAAAATATGCACATGTGTTTATTAATAAGCAAACGGAAGTAACCTGTGTGCAGGTGTTCCAAATTTAAAAGAATGCACTGCCAAATTAAAACAATTGGCAAAAGTCTGTGAATTTGATCTTTAAAATCTACTGGAAGGAATATCTACAAAAATTCCACGAGAAGACATAAACTTCTGTGTATGGTGTATTCGGAGAGACTTCATTCTAATGTAAAATAAAAAATGAGCATAAAATTCACTGTATTTAATGCCAATGACTGGCTAGGTTCCAGAATAAGTGGAAAGAAAGCAGTAGTACGATGGGAAGCAGAGAGGAAGAGGTCCAGCTTGGCCAGGGACTCTGCCTTTGTGAAGGAAACGTGCTCACTTTCTCCTTACCTGGGCACAGAGAGCCCTTAGTCAAGATTTTAGGATACATTATTTTCCATACACTATTCTTGCCATTTATATGAATTATTTCTCCCTAGCTCCCCTGTAAAATTGTTAATATTTTTATATTATATTAAAACAAAATAAAAAGTAGTATTTCAATGAAAATATTTAGAGTCACTCAATTGTCCAAATTCAGCTCTACAGCAAGGCATTAAAAAAAAGGAACTATTTGTATGACTGACCCACAGCAGCACATACCTGCTGGGAAGTACTACTGTCTGTCTCTCTGGCTTTACAAAGAGAAACTTAGGCACTCTATTGAGATTCATATCCTGATTTATAGTTTAGTCACTTTCATATACCTGCAAAATTTCACATCGGAAAGACTCCAGGCTCCCAGAAGAGTTCATTACTAGGCATATCTAACACCACTTCCCTGGACCTCAAAGGCTCCAGTTTCAAGCAGATTCAATAATGATGGCTTCTTCCAACTGTCTCCATCCCCATGGCAACACCAAGGTGAGCTTTAAATGTCAGTAGTGAACACAATGAAAGCACAATACGTATCTGGGTTTCACTTAGCAGTGTTTGCTGGATCCTCCATCTGAAAGGAATGCCACCCTCAAAAAGCACCAATATTTCCTTTTTACTTTGTTTTTTATTCAGTTTATTCTGATCATGGCTTCCAGATCCTCCCCATCTCCCCACCAGTTGAACTCTGTTCCTTCTTTCCCTCTCTTTAGAAGACAAACAGGAGAAACCAAAACAAAATAGAGCAAGAAACAAAAAAACAAACAAGAAACAAAAGAAAAAATCAAGAGAAACACATACACACAAACAAGACAGGAATCATTATGTACAAGCAAAAGAACAGTATTACATGTGCAACCCAGACATTGAACATGTTTCCTGAGTGAGAAATTAACCAATAGTACTTATTCATTAAACAGAAGTTGGCACCTCTAACATTCCACATTTTGGTTTTGAGACGAGGGTTTCTCACTGACTGGCTAGACTGGCTGGTCAGACAGCTCCAGACAGCTGCCTGTCTTGATCTGCCCACTACACTCCTGGTGTGAAGGTTATAGGCATGTGTTACCACACCTGGCTTTTAGACGAGTAGTAAGAATCTGAACTCAGGTTCTCAAGCTTGCATGGCAGGTTCCAGCTGAGCCATCTACCCAGACCAGACCCCTACCATTCTGAACCATAATGATTACACTTCTGCATGTCTTTTGCCTCTGACGCTGAAATGTGTCTTTATATCCAGCCCACTCTGAAATATGCCAGCTTGTAGGATACATATGTGAGCTGCACCTGTTGAAGTAAGAGTCACCTTCGGACTGTTTTGTCACCATGCTGTATATGTTCTAATTTCCCATTTGATCTTCTAGCTTCCCCTGGCTTCTTCCTGTCCCTCCGAAGCTTAGCCACTAGTTTTCAAGGCTCAAGGTTCACATCACTACAGGAGATCTGCTTCCTTCTGCCAAAGTACTGCCAACACTGGTTCCTTTTCTTCTTTCTCATTCCGTTCTGAAGCCCATCATGTATTATCCCCAGTACTTTATCATTCCTCAGTAAGAATACCATCTTCCAATAATAAACTTATACAGCATTTCTCCTAGGTAAGGCGTTTCCCCTTCTACCAAACAGTGGGCTTCCTAGAGGCAGAACCTATATAATTTTCAAAGCACCTGTCTTCTCACCCAAAGTCCTATAATTTATATTGAAGAGTTACTGACCCCACACAGTAACTGTTCTTTTCCTTCCTTACTCGGTTTATTCAAAGCCAAACATACATACACACACACACACACACACACACACACACATATATATATATATATATATATTTTTTTTTCATGTGACTGTGGAATGAGACTTGTCATTAAAGGGCTCATGTAGCGGGATATTTTCTCCTGAAACATTTACCATAAACTCAATAATTTGGGAAGAGCTAATGTGAGAGGAGTATAGAGAGGAAGAGGAGGAGCTAAGAGGCAGAGATGTAGGAGCCACGGAGAGCCACGCATGTATTGAGAGTGGTCCTGGGTAACAACTTATATCTAGGTTAATTGGTTAATACTTCCAATTGTGTGGGCAACTTGATAATTGAGCATTACCAAATATATAACGCTATTGGATAATCTTTAACCATTAGAGTCTCTTTTCTACCGGGTACCGAGCGGATGGCAGGATTGTCTGGGCTCAGCCCAGCCTTGTGGAGACAGCGTGGTAGATTGGCAGAGCCATCTCCCATGCTGGCATCTCATGGGTGGCAGGGCCAGTGCTTCTGGCCCACCTGAGCCAGCAGCCTGAGCAGAGCAGCAGTGAGAATACATGGCCACTTGTGGCCTCAGGCCTTGCCTAGTCAGGAACATGGTGGCCCCGTACCACAAGACAGATCAGGTACTGCCATTTTAAATATTACTGTAACAGGATCAGCTTTCCTTGTGATGCTAAAACTAACACTGATGAAGGAAAAGGGTGTTCTCATGTACAACATGCTATATCCAAAATCCAATCCAGAACAATACCCTCTAAGTGTCCCCTCTAGGCACAAATCCAAAAATTTACTTGCTTCAAGTTCTTACTGTAAAACTGCACCAAGTGCTTTCTTCCCACTGGCTACCACAATGACTCTGGTATGTAAAGAGCCATACTAATATCTGTCCTTCATCTGTGTGTATGTCTGAAAGCACACATGTATACCTGTATGAATGTGTGTGCAAATGTGTGTGTACTTGTGCATGTGTCTCTGTGTATGCATTTGTGTACATGTGTATTTGCACATAAGTGTGCATATGTATGTGTGTATGCTGTGTGTATCTGCATGTACATGTGTGTATGTGTGCATATGTGCATGTGTGTATGTGTTTCTGTATATGTATTGTGCACATGTCTGTGCATGTTGTGTGTGTATTGTGCATTTGTATATGTATGCGATTTCTTAAGACTTCATGAAAAGAAACTTATATACATAACAAAGTCAATGTTTCTCAGTTTTGTCCTGAATATTAATAATAATTTTTAATTCTTTTCTGAGAAGAATGATTTTATTTTGACCCGATGTTTGTACTCTCTGACTTGCATACATGTTATAAATAACAACAAAGTAAATGGGCGGTGCAAACATCGTCCACTATATGCTTGAGGGGATCAATCTCCCTTTGGCTACTTTTCTCAGCTCTTTATTCAAAAGAGAGCCCACTATCAAATAAGAACCACAGTGGACAGTGAGACCTCCACTGGCCATTTACCATTCGTTTACTATTTTATGGTATGGGAATTGACTCAAGGGTCTATCTAGTTGGTGGTAAGCAAGCACTTTATCATTAGCATCCTGCGTGGTGCCTCAATCAGGCAAGGACACATCTGGAGATATAAATAAAGCATGTAAAATTCTCACTTTCTGCCTATCTTTCTTTTGTGTTTTGTTTCTTTTTGTTTGTTTGTTTGATTTTTGTTTGTGTGTTTGTTGAGACATAGTTTCTCTGTGTATTCCTGGCTGTCTTGAAACTTGCTCTGTAGCCCAAGCTAGTCTTGAACTCAGAGATCTACCTGCCTCTGCCTCCCAAGTACTGGGATTAAAGGCATGCACCACTATGTCCAGCTTAAAAATTCCATTATCAAATGTATTAAGCCATTATTTCTTTCAAATTATAGTAAAGTTAATCAAAGACAAGACAATTTTACCATTTATTTATTTATTTATCTCTTATTTTGTTTTACAATCCAGTCCTTATCCCCTACCAGCCCACACTCCCACAGTTCCACATCCCATTCCTCCTTCCTCTGTCTCCGAGAGGATGTCCCTACACACCAACACACCCACCCACGTACCCACACACACACCACTACCCACCCATATACACCACATACACACACACACACACACACACACACACACACACACACACACACACACACCAGACCTCCGTACTCCCTGGGGCATCAAGTCTCTGGAGGGTTAGATGTGTCTTCTTTCACTGAGGCCAGACCAGACAGTCCTCTGCATATGTCTGGGGCCTCATACCTGCTAGTGTATGCTGCCTGGTTGGTGGCTCAGTGTCTGACAGCTTTCAGGGGTTCCGGTTAGTTGAGACTGCTGGTCTTCCTGTGGGGTCGCCCTTTTCCTCAGTTTCTTACCAGTTATTTAAAAGATGAGAACAGCGACTGGGGAGATGGCACCAAGTGCTTATGAACTGAGTTCAGATCCTTAGCATCCATACAAGGAAATAGTATAACAATACACTCCTGTGACCCCACTGCAGGGGTAGGCAAAGAAATCCTGGGAGTTCTGGGCTCACTGGCCAGCCAATCCAGCTAAAAGAGTAAGCTTAGAGTCAATGAGAGATCTTATCTCAAAAAATAAAGTTAATAATAATAGAGCAAGACACCCAACTTTGACCTCTCAG
Source organism: Mastomys natalensis (assembly GCA_021653895.1). NCBI lineage: Eukaryota > Metazoa > Chordata > Mammalia > Rodentia > Muridae > Mastomys > Mastomys natalensis. The sequence goes on from JAJTUV010000298.1 coordinate 1,507,570, forward strand.
GTAAGGCATTCACACATACACACATGTATATCCCTCAAAATGCATGCACACAGGTGAAGGGAGCAAAGGGCAGTGGGTAGAGAAGGTATCTGTTAGCTAGCACAGGAGAGAGTCAGTTTATCTTTTCTCCATATGCTTCCTAAACAGTCTTCTTCAATAAGTTACCCATTAAGCAAAGACCATCCTAGGTTATAAGCTTTACCTTTCTGGGGTCACACTATCCCTACCTCTACCAGATCCCTCCTGAGATCACTAATTTTGCAAGGACATTTGTGGTACTTTCATAGGAATATAAAATCTAAACATTTCAAAGTTTCGGTGAACTGCTAAGCATATTAGAAACCTGCAAAAAATGTGAGCCATAGCCTTGCAACCAAAGAAAGGCATCTTGCTGTCAACCAAGCAAGTGATGTTCTTGCCTCTTGTGTGACAGAAACATGTTAAAGTGCTCTAAAGCCTGTATCCTCATCTTCAGAAGCCCGTGGTTCATTACATAATTCTAATTTCAAGAAAAAAATGCTGAATACTAATTTCTTTGGAGAACACGGTCTTACCAGGTAGCGCAGGCTGAACTCCTCAGACTCTCAATCCCCCAACATCAACAGTCCAAGTGCTGCAGTTATGGGCATGCACCAGCACATCCGGCTAAACCATAAATTTGGTAAAAAGGAATCCAGAGCCCATCGTCCACAATGTCAAACTTGTTCTTTGAGTTGTCATAGCTCACAACTCTTAGGAACATTACTCTTTTTAAAAATTATTTCTTTTTTATTTACTTGCTATTACAATATAGCTACAATATCCATCATTCCCTGACACTGCCCCAAGAATGCTATAATAACCCGCTTTGTACATTTTCAAGCTGAATAACAATAGACATGCTAACCTGGACTGTCCAATGAGGCCTCAACCTTACACAAAACAGGTCAGACAACCGAGGAATACCGAGAACAGGAGAAACAGTCTTCACTTGGGAAGAACACACAAATTGGTTATCCAGTCCCAAATGGTCAGCCCTAAAAACACATAAGGACCTTATTCTTAATATGTTCTAGGATCTCTCAGCCAAGAATACATCTCTCTCCTCTTTCATCTGTGGAAATCCTGTAAAAACACATAATTCTAAGATAAACCACCTGCCTGGAAGCTTTATTAACACCATTGGAGGCAGCAGTTATAGAGATTGCTGTGACTCAGGCACTTGCTAATGCAAAACGGTGGTATATGATGGATTGTCTCTGCTGCCTCTGCACTGCCTTCCCTTCTCATAAAATGCCCCTTATTTTATAAGCTAAGACTTGTAAGGGTTAAGGAATGTCTCTGAAATCAGTTTGGGGTATAGAGTCTCACTCTGAAGTCTGTAGTCTTAACCACTAGGTGACTCTGGCACTAAGTGACAAACAGGGCATGATTATCTTAAGCTTGTCCAGGAATGACACACATTGAAAGTAAAGTTAAATAGACTGGGCTTTAGCAATAAATACTGATGACACTAATATTAATAAAACTTTGAAACTAAGCCAGGCGGGCCAAGTAGAGTGTAGTATGTGTACAGAACATGGGCCTAAAGCCTTGCCTCTGTCAATTTCTGGCTTTGGGACTTTGAGCCTAATCCTGCTGGTCTCTATCTCCACACTCTATGGGATGCTGTAAATCTTAAAATGTATGCAAAACTAGAAAGCCCAATGCAAATAGAATGTAGGGAAGGATGTAAGATAAGAGAAAATCACCTTCATTCAACTATTCAGACAAGAGTATATGGCAGTATATATATGAAATGTCCCTCAGAGGCCCATGTTCCCAGCTGGAGTACTATTTTAGGTGGTGGTTGAAACTTGAAGAGGTGCAGTCTCACAGGAGCAAGTAGGTCACTGGTGGTATGCCTTTAAAAGTTATCCCTATTCCCTGGTCCCCTCTTCTTTGTCTGCTTTTAGTGTGCAGTGAAGAGTCTATTCAAGCCATGCCCCCACCACCATGATGATCTCCCCAGGCACATGCAACCAAGAAACCCTAACATGAACCTTCTAAACCACGAGCCAAAACAAGTAACATCTTCCTTTAAGGTCCTCCTCCGAGTATTTGATCACAGTTACATGAATGTAATTAATATGAGGACTATTTTTTTTTTCCTCAAGATCAAGATATTAGTCTTGTGATACCAGAGAACACCAGACTCTCTGACCACAGATATCCCTCTCCTATTCAACTGGGTCTATTCATAAAACGAGGTTCAAGTGTTTTAGGCTGAAACCATGGAGAATGTTTTACACTGCACATTGTGTGGAAGCCAAAGAGCAACCACACAAGCATCTCACAGAGCCAGCAATATCCAGCACTACACACAGTGTCAAACACTGGGCGTTTGCTGCCATGACTTTTCTTTGCCTTTGAAATAAGATACCAAGAAAAGTTATTATTTTAAAATTACCTTTCAATTGAATTTCTCCCAATTAATAAGATTCTCAAACATCTCATTAAATTTTTCCAAGATGTCTAACATTGTGGGAAAATGACAATACCATATTAAAATCTTATAAAAAATAATAAAAAACACTCCAACCCATTATCAAGAACAGGACTTAAAGTTTCTAAAACCAAAGTGACTCTCTGTTCTTTCTCTGGTACACTGATTGTAAGGTCATAATGACCAAACCTAGCCAGACATTTTGTTCTCATTGGGGGTTTTTCATGATAGATAGATACTAGTCTAAGATATTTCACAATTACATTGGTGTTATAGCAAAGACTAAAGACCTGATGATTCAAAGTATGTCAAGGTGGCTTACACAGTTATAAACATGTATGTATGTATGTATGTTTGTTTGTATGTATGTTTGTTTGTATGTATGCATGTATGTATGTATGTATATACATGTAACATTTGTCAATGAAATATCCCCTTCTAGGGTCGTATATTGAAGCCTTAGTTCCTAGCAAGTGGCAAGATTTTAGCAGATGATTTAAGCATTGAAATAGAACCGTATTGAGTCACCAAATGGGTCGCTCAATGGGGATGTGCTCTTAGACACAGTGACTCACTGTATCCTAATTGCTTCCAGGATGTTATGGGGTGAATGGCTCTACAATACTACACTTTTGCTGCCAAGTTATTCTGCTTCCCCTATGACTTCTAGCAACAGAGCCTACCTACCTACCATATCCTGAGACCTCTAAAACAGTGAATCAAAGTCAATTTTGATCCTCTTTATTGTTGCTCTCTCATTTATTTGTTACAGAAGAAAATCATACCAATTCACAATATATCTGCAAAGATATCTTTCCATATGTTCGTGTATCCACATTAGGAATCCATTTGTTCTTAGATAGAGATGAACATAGAATATTTTGTAAAAGCCTAGAAGGTTCCAATGGCATTCCCTAAGCTGTATCTAAGACTTGGTATTTTCATAAGCCATTCCAAGGAAACTGAGAACACATCAACATGTTCATTCATCCTCAAAATAGAACAGATATCAATTCTTCTGCTCCTATCCTACATCCATTCATTCTTTCTCTGGAGACAGTCCTCTGAGAAAATGCTCCTTTCCTTACATTTAGACAATGTGATTTGTATACCACTGATGCCTCAGTGAGCACACAGTTGAGGCCTGGCCTAAGAGTAGATGAATATCCTCAGCTTAAACCAAAGCTGTGGATAAATAATTTTCAAATTGAGCCTTTGAGTTGAACCACAAAGATACCCTGGAGGGTCTAATCATAAAGCTCCCAGGAACCAGCAGGCCACCACCTAAAGCAAGGACTAAAACCAACACAAAAGAAAACAGAAGGCAGACATGGAATTTCTAGGAGGTGCTTAATGACATAATATGAGCTACTCAGCTGGTGACACCTAGGCTTTGCAGTTCAACGATGCCATAAATGTCCTTATCACTTAAGCCTCAGGCAGTCCTGTTTGTGGTCTCTGAGAACAGATGTGACCTATTTTTCCTCTTTTAAGAATATCAGTATAAAGAATTTTTTAGAGAAGATGTTCAAAGTAGAGGAATGGCTTCCAGAAATGAGTGAGCATGGAGCCAACATGTCGATTCAATGGAAGAGCTAAGACTTCCTCACAAAAAGTTCACTGACATTCTACCTTATCAAAATAAGCATCTATTCAAAAGCCTGCAATCATCACCTGGTATACTCTATACTGAAGAGTAACAAAATTAGAGAACTTCATTCACAGGGCTCATACAACACTGTCTCTTTTCCCAATTCTCTATACTTTAAGATGGACTACATTAGAGTAGAAAAGAAAACCACCACCACCACCAACAACAATAATAATAAAAACTCCTGGTCTAGAGAATAGAAGACTCTCTGGCCTGGTTGAAACCTAACTAGAACTAACCAGCTAGGCTGCTTCAGTCACCATGGCTAAGGGACCACCCCTGGGAAAGTGAGCTTATCTTAAGCTATTCAAAAGAGACAGGTGGCTAACTGTTGATTTAGTGAAAGAATGTACTTTTCCTTCTTGAATCCCTGTTCCTATAGCAGAAGCTTAAGGCCTGCTGCTATGAGTGTTGGTTCTAATTCTGCCTGGTTTCTGAGTTCCCATGAAAAGCCTAACTTCCTCTTCTCTCCATCTCTTTTCTGAGTGTATTTCCTCAACACTTTCGGCTTCCTTCCTCTTTTTCTAAAGCCTCCCTCCCTGCCCTGTGACTGCTTGTTCATGTGTGTCTAGACTTATGCCAGCTTAAACCAGCTTGAGTCTTTCCTTCTCCTCTCTATCCACTTCCTCCATGCAGCTGCCAGAGTTTTACAGTATGTCTGCCCTTTCTCTTAAGTGTTAATAAAATTGGCATTGGAGCTTCAATCTGAGTCCATTCTTATGCTCTTTTACTAATGATACTAAAAACACTTGAAGGAGACTCTGATTTTCGCTGTATCAATCTAAGTAGAAAGGCTATTCATTTTGTAATTGTTTTTATATTTATAATCATAAATATAATTTATGGTGTATCTCAAAGGGAGGCCCTTTTATAATCATAAAATTCTAAACATATAACAGATAGCTGGGTGTAGTAATGCCAGCCTTTAATCCCAGCACTGGGGAGTCAGAGACAGGTAGATCTCTGCAAGTTCAAGGCCAACATTGTGTACATATGGAGTTCTAGGTTAGCCAGTGCTACATAGTGAGACCCTGTCTCAGAAACAAACAAAAATCAATGATAATAAAACCTCAGAGGAATAACTGTAGATATTTTAAATTGAATGACCTTGTAGTGCATAGATGAACAACTGATTATATACAAGACTTCTTCAGTTTTGAAACCAATGTGTATGCCATCTCTGACCATCTTTAAGTTAAACTTACTTTTAAAATACATAGGAAAGCTATAATAAAGAAAAGGAACAGATTATTAAATTACCACAAAATGCAATTATTTGAACACTCCTGAATTCCATTACAATTCTACAGTATTGTAGCTATGCTGGTACAACAAAAATTACTTGAGGCTGGTCTGGGTACCTATCATTTGTGATGGACATTTCAAATGACAGTTGTGAATAAACCAATGCTCCCCACTCAAATACCAATTGCTTTGATAATTGCTCCACGGTTTATTCAATGAGGAGGAGGAAATAAACCTAAGGCTGAGAGCATTTTGAGGTCTTTGCAACAAAACAAGGCAGCCAAATGAATATACTTGTCCTGCGTAAACCAGCCATGGTTAGAATCATTCACAAGGATTTTATATTGGGGAAAGTAACACATTTGCTTTTCAAAGTGGATTCTTTGGATCTAACAATTACCCATTAACTGGCCACATTCAACGTAGTGTATCCCAAAGGGAGGCCCATTGATTAAAGGACCCCCACTCTTGCTTTCAAGTCCTGTGGTAAAAGAATTGGGCAAAGTGGTTCCTTTAGCTCCCAAGGGCAGGGATTAGAAAGTGACAATATGAAGCCATGGGTACATCTAAATGTGGGCTTTTACAACAAGAGATGCGTAAAAAGGGGGTAGAGTGAAATGTTCAAATGTAGAATAATGTGCATCTTAACAATCATTGCTGGACATGGGAGCTCATGTTTATAAATCTCAATGCTCAGAAGACAGAGCCAGGACCAATGATCGCTCATAATTCCAAAGCCAACCTGGACTACCTACTGGGTTCCAGTCCATCCTGAGCTATAGAATGAGACAATTCCTAGTAATAGTAACAACAACAACAACAACAAAAACAACAACAATAATTTTATGTGTGAGGAAAGAAGCCCCTAAAAGACCCTTCTCAAAATCAACTCTGGGGGATTGGTTAGTTACATGTAGACTAAGAATTCTGCTAGAAGCTGGTTCATCAGCAATTGGTATCTTTCAACTTGGTCAACAGCCTGGAGCTTTATTTTGCAGGTATAAATAAATAAGTAAGTAAATAAATAAATAATCAATCCAAAGAATAACTTAAAGCTGACAACTCCATGTAGACAGGAAAACAGGATGTCTGTGTGCTTGGTTAATTCTGAAGACACAGAGCTGTTATGAATGATTCTTCTAATCTCCACCCCAGAGGAGCTTAGATATAGCACAGTATTGAGAACAGGGATGGCTATATGTGGTCTGGGGACCTATGCTGAGAAGCCACAATGGCTTGTAAAATAGGTTGATATGGCCCTGTAGCAACCTATGGAATGCTGGCAGTTTCCATCACCTGTACATTTGTTGATGGTGGTAACCATTATGAGAGGGCTGACTGTGATCCCATCTGGGCAGCCCTGCGCCATTGTATATTACTGTCCTCACCTTTCAGAAGGACTTAGGGTTGACATAACCATCCCAGGTCCCTTAGGCACTGAATAGTAAAGGCTCAAATAAATACCTTTTTCTCACAATCAATCCATTCTGAGATAACTTGTACATCTGAACATCTCAGGCAGAGAAAACAGTGGAAGGGCCTCTTATACCTGCACATACACACCCTAGAAGATGCATCATGGTACACACCATAAGAAACTAAAAGCTATGCTAGCCTCTTTCTACTTTCTGAACAGGGTAGGGGGAATTTCTCCATAGAGGTTGTTGATCAGAGAAGCCCTAAAGTTCCACTAAATAAGCTAGGCTCTTGTCATTCCTCATGGTTGCCTACCAGAATTAGATGGTGAGATTCTATTGCTGAAGTCATCACACATTTTGGTTATATAATATAGAGAAATCAGTGCATAGAGAAGCTGGCAATTTCCACCCACCCCCTCTACTGGACATTGGGACAGAAGGTTCTATGCAGGATACAGCATGAGTAAAGTCACCAATGTTCCTAGCTAGCTGCAAACCCTAAAGACTTTAATACAAACCTGACAAACAAGGTGTGTTCACAGGTACAATAGTGGCACACTGTTATGAATGCAAACAGTTGTTCTCTCATAGGATTTGGAGCAAACTCAAAGGAGGAAATCCATGCCTGGCACTGTAAATTTGTTCAAAAACCAATCCTGGGGAGACAATAGGTCATCAGGAAAACTTACCATTGTTGTTTGGTTAATTTGTCATGGTGTCAAACTATCTTATAAACATCTGTGTTTCTACATAGAGGTAAATGCTGTCTCAGCCTTAATCAGAGAAGCCTCCTTTTGTAACAACAACGAATATGAAGATTCATGGGTACCCAAGGTGCTGAGAAAAGATGACGGATAGGGGCTCAGTCCTAAGTGGGATTTTTAAACCACCTGTTCTAAAGTTCAAGAAACATCAAGGAGATGGGGTAGAAAGATGGGAGAAAGGCTGACAGATGCTATCTTCAGGTCATGATATGGTCATTGTGAGCATGATCTCATAGTCAATATGGCTGATTGCATTGGTCCTGCACAAAACTGGGCCTGTCAACAGTCAGTCAGGGTGGAGCTCATGGAGTCTTACCCCTTCCAGCTCAGCTACTAGCTACTGATGGATCTAATGGAGGGGCAGTCATTGGCTCCAGCTATGTACCCACTGGGCCTGGAAGGCTTTAACAGAAAGCTCCAAATCCATGGTCACATAGATGGCCTTGGTGGAACTCAGTGGGTCACAAAACAGAACAAACCCACACAGATGTGGGAGAGATTTGTAGAAGGAGGTGAGGATTGATGGGAGAAGGGACAGAGGAGAGAATGGGGGTGAGAATAGCGAGAAAGCACTATATATGTGTATGATATTGTCAAAGAATAAGTTTTAAAACAAATCAATGACAAGTAATAAAACAAAATGAATAGGTGGGAGAACAAGGAAGGCAGGCTGGAGGTTGTCCACACATCCCAGACGGATGTCAAGCTTGCTTGTTTTGATGTCAGTAACTAAAACAGAAAAGTATTAGGATCCACTAGGTTTAGCAACTTGCAAGAACCTGGGCCTGTCTGTACACTCACCTCTTCTCCATCGTACAGAGACCTAGATCCCTCAACATGGCCCTCTTTCTCTGTCCTACTCTAGACTAGACTTCACTAGCCAAAAGAACTGATGCATGGGTTCCTGGCCATACTCAAAAATGAGTGTGCCTAACCTCACAAAGCATATCTAGAAACATGCATTGTTCCTAGAAATTGAAACAAGGTAACTCAAAGATGTGTGAACTATTAATCAGTTCACACTTGAACTGCTGTGGTTTTAGCATTTGATACTGTTGGTGCTACAGAGATAACTTGGTAGGTACACGGCCTGGTATACAATCAGGAGGACCTGAGCTTGTATCCCCAGTATCCACATACAAACAGCTGGATGTGATGGTGCACTCCTGCAAACCCCAGGGCTGGGGAGAGATAGGTGGATATGGGAGGCTTGCTGACCAGAGAGGATAACCCAAAATGTAAGTTCTTGGTTCACTGGGAGACCTCTTTTAAAAAATGATACTGGAGAGCCATAGAAGAAGATCCTTAGTGAATCACTGGTCTCTGTGCATATACATACAAGTGAGTGAACCCAGCCCCCCCACCCTGATTTGCCACTGCTAAATAGTAAAGAAATATTTATGGCACTAATAATAGTTGGTATACTAATAGCGGAGGTTGCCACATGAGTAAAATCTAAGCACTCAGAAGGCAGAGGCAGGAGGATATTTAGGCTACTGGCGAAGTCTTTGTCATCCACAATTCTGAAGGGAAACTCTGTCTCAAAACAAACAACTATGTTAGATCACTAAGCAATTCATAGTCACCCATAATATAAACCTAAAGCCATTTATGGAAGAAAACATACGTATTGGGCTGGGAGACAGTTGTGTAAGTAAAGTGTTTTCTGTACAAGTATGAGGTCCAGAGTTAGATTTCCAGAACATGAAAAAAACATAAAAATAAAAATCAGTCAGAAAGAAGAGCAGGTGGAGCGTAGAGGCTCACTGAAAAGCCAGCCTAGCCTATACCCCGACATCTGAGCCAGTGAGAGACTATGTCTTCAAAAAGCAAAATGGACAGCATCTGAGGAATGGCATCTGAGTTCATACTCTGGCCTTTACTCATGTGCGAGCATCCGTGTGTGTGTGTGTGTGCACACTCACAAAACCACACACACACACACACACAGAGAGAGAGAGAGAGAGAGAGAGAGAGAGAGAGAGAGAGAGAGAGAGAGAGAGATCTGTCCACGTTGACAATAAATCAATGTCAACATAGAGCCTGTGTTGTAAGATACGTGAGTTTCTCAATAGACCCTTTTTGATCTAAACTCCAAAATAAAATACAGCATTTTTGACCCAGAAACTTACAGCTCTTCAAACCACAGACATATAAACAACGAAGGTCAACGTGAAGTCAGTTGGAGAGGAAATGTGAAAGCATGTGGTGACTGTTACCAAACACGCTGCCCTTTAAACTGCGTCAGGCTAACAGAGAACACTCTCAAAACACAGCCTTGTTTGATGTTTGCTGGGACAAAGTCATTCTTGAGTAGCTTAGTTAGGAACAATATATAATTAGTCTTCTGAACTCCAGACAGAAAATACTTGTAAAATTTAAAAAATGTGTCATTTGTATACACTTATAAAATTCTTCTCATTATGATTTCCTAAAGAAACAGTGTAAAAACTCCAGACCCAGCATTTGTATTGTCATTCTGTTATAAAAAATTAATATAGAGATGATAAAGGTTACAGAAATCTTGCAGAAATTATAAGCAGCATATTTCATACCACAGAGAAGCATCTAGAATTTAGTTTCTAGGAGGTCCTGGAACCCATCCTCTCACAGCTACTGAGAGACAGCACAAGTCTGTATTGTTTTCAAAGACCCATGAGTGTTTTCCTGCTGTGTCAGTGGTATTGGGGAGGAAAGTAACGTGACCCCACGTGTGTACTACCCTGAAGTCCGAGGCACAGCAGATGCCATGTTGTTCTCTGTTTTGATTTCAGATCCTTTCTAACTTTCCAAATTCGGGTTCATAATACTTATCTGGCTTCCTCTGGCACCTATGCAGTGACCAGTCACAACAGGTAAACTCCAAACAACTCTCTCCTCCCACCTTTATGTAAGAAGCATGATCTCAGCCTGTCACCCCTACCTCCAGGATTTCTTCTCTCAGAACACAGCTTAAACCTGACTTTCCCCAAAGCTCTGACACCAATTCCACACTGTGGGACTGCCTACTCCATCCTGTGCCCCGCGCACCTCTACTGCAGTGTTGCTAACAATGGAGTCTAACACTAATACATCTAACACTGTATAAATTGTGTTATTTTACCCTAGGCCAGCCTTACTTCCGGCAAAATCACTTCACAGGGTGGCCACAGTTCTCTGCTGAGCCAGTTATAGCTAACTGGTGAGTGTTGGGTTCAATGGCTGATTATGTCTAAAACAAAAAATAAGGAAGAAGGGCTGGAGAAATGGCTCTGAGGTTAATGGCTAATCTTATACAGGACCAGGGTTTGGTTCTCAGTACCCACTTGGCAGCTTCACAACCATCTAAAACTCCAGTTCTAGGGGATCCAGTGACTTCTGCCCTTTATAAGGTACAAGGCATACATATATGTGTATACATGCTGACAAAACATTCATATATTTGTAAAATTGATTTACAAAACAACATATTAAAAGAATAAGGTTGCATGCAATCTGAAAAGACATTCAATGTTAACCAATGGCCTTCATATATGTGTGCACACATACATACATGCATATACACACCCAAATATATACATGCACACATAAAAAAACACACCTCTCTACAACTGTACCTTTATACATACATGAAAACACATACACCCACATCATCCATATACACATAAGCACATGCCTCCCCATCCCTGTACACACACACACACACACACAAATCAATTGCTTCACAATAAAACAAAAGAACCTTCAAATCTTGAATCCACAGCTACTCCTTGGCTGTGAATAAAAAAAAAAATCAAATGCTGACGTGTGGCTCAGACACAAGCGTTTGAGTACCCAACTACACACTATTTTTGTCACAACGCCACTACAATGGATTATTACATTCATCTTATAAGCAACATCTTCAGAATGCTGTAATAGAAAGGACGAGAGGGTGGAAAATGCTAGAATTGCTTTGTTCTGTTTTTCGAGAATATTATAAACACCTCCTGCAGGAGTATTAACATTTGGAGTCGTCTAATAAATACTAAGAAAATCTTCAAGAAGACCGTGAGTATATGGAGCAAAGGTCAGTGTCTCTTGGTAACCAAGAAACTGCAGAAAGAGGGGGGAAGAAAGAGCCCCCACTCTTCTCTCCAAACAAATGGCCTGAGGCACAGATAATGGCCGATTTTCAAATTATAAGACCACTAATGACTACTTCTGTGCAAGGGAAAATGGTCTGTTAGCCTGAGTTCAAAGGGGTTTACACAAATTCACAGAAAAAAGCCACAGCAGGGCATTAGAATAAAGCAGCTGTTTGGGCCTCACTAACCTTCAACTTCAGGCTCTCTGGGGAGCAGCATGATGGTGACTGCACATGGTCTTATCCTATCTGCTAAAAGTTTTAGAAGATGCTTTTAAAATTTCAAAACTGGTTAATACAGTTGTCTGTATACAATTCCAGCGTCCCCTTTATCTCTCAACTACTTAGAGCTGTCAGCCCTCAGACTTCTAAAAAGAGACAAGCACACAGGCAAGCACCATCTAAGGAGTCCTTCCATTGCTCTTTTGCTGGACTCACTTCCTCTGTCTATCTCTAAAGAGTATGGAAGTCCTTCTCTGTGTCCAGGTGGAGGGATCACTTTTCACAGAGCACTGGCCGTCATATCCTACCCCGAGGTGTGGGACTGTCTCTCAGAGCTTTGGCTTTTATTTTCCCCACTTCTGCCCACATCCAGCCATGCCATGGTTTTCCCCTGCATCAATGTACTCATTTAAAAAATTGAAACCACTCTGAGACAACCCAGCAATGCACACACAAGGACCTGAGTTTAACCCCAGAGCCCATTTTAAAATATTGGCCAGATGGCTTATGGAACCAGGTGGATACCCGAGGGTCGATAGCTAGCCTAATGTACTCGGCAATCTCAAGGTGACGAGACCATATCAAAATTTTAATTATGGAGGTGGTAAACACCTAAAGTTGTCATTTGTCCTCTGGCCAACTTGTCTGTCTGTCTGTCTGTCTTCTCTCTCTCTCTCTCTTTCTCTCTTCTCTCTCTCTCTCTCTCTCTCTCTCTCTCTCTCTCTCTCACACACACACACACACACACACACAACACACACACACACACACCCTGGAAAAAATACTGCATACGTTAATGTTTATATCATTTTCAAACAGATTCATTAACTGTAAGCATCTTTTTTTATGCTTGGTATTAAGCAGGGAACTCCTTAATGCTAAAGCTCTTGGCCAAAACATGCCAAAAAAGCACACTAATCTGCTATATACTTTTAGATGCATGAACTGGGGCAAATGAAATAGTTTATCAAGATCTCTATGTAATTTACATGGACATACACACAATATTCACCTTATTAAGATATGCTAACAACTCAAGTGCTTTCGAGAGCATGGGCATATTGGAAACATGTAGGAATAATTTCGTTATCCAAATATTTTCTTTGACACTTAGTTTTCTAATTCATGGGCCTACCTTGATTTTATTTTACTTATTTGTGGTTGGTAGTGTTTTGGATTTATTTTTGAGACTGGCTCTCACTATGTAGCATAGGTAAGCCTTGAACTCTTAATCCTGCCTCAGTTTCTGCTGAGTGTTTGGATTGTATGCCATTAACACCCTTCTGACTTCAGGATGTGGCATGAGGGACATGATGCATAGGGATCCTTGAAATTCTAGTGACCACCATTCTGTCAAGCCTCCAGCTTCATCCCCATACTCCCTAATGCCAAGCACACATGAACTTACCATCTCGGAAATGCACCATGCATTTACATTGTTTGAAATTATTGTTGGGATCATTATCCCAGTGTTCTCTGAATTTGCTGTTCTAAATACAGCATTGCTTCCTTCAGATTTACCTGGGGCTTTCTTTTGATTCTTGAGCACATTCTTCCTGCAGGTTCACAGCAATAGCTATTTATGTCAGCCATACTTTTGTCTATTTTCCTGGGAATTGATTCCTACCTCATTTGCTTCACCTTATAATCCAGAATGACGTCCTGAGCCTTTCTAGGTCATAGTACTTAATCTTAAGTGGGCATGAAGTCCTTCAGAAACTCATTTCAAAGCATAGCAGTGCAGCCCATAATACTAGGAATCTATGGGACTGTGTAACCTTTCGTAGAGCTATGTAGGCTTGACTCCCTAAGCACATCTACTTAGCAAAGGAACATAACTTGAAATAACCTCTTATGAATATGGATTGCACTATAGTGAACAAGTGAGCATTGTCAAATAAATCATCAAGAGGTGACATGGGATCTTTTGAGGATGTTTTTTGTGATACAAGAGACAAGTATGTAGCAGAGCATCTTGACCTAAGATGTGGATTTCTTCCTGATACAGCTTTTCCTGTAACTGTCAGGAGAAAGATTAAGTGGGACTCGCAGGGAAGCCTCCTTTTGGTATTCAGTTTCTGCAAGCTTGAAGTAAAATCTCTTAAGGACTCAATTATGGGCTATGAGAACTGGAAGTAGGAAAATTACTTTGAAGTAGGTATTAGGATGTGGCTCAGTGGCTAAGTGCTTGCTGAACAAGCACATAGGATCTAAGTTCAAATCCCCAGCCCCGATATGACAGCTTGGTGATGCAGGATCCATTGGTAACCCCAGTGCTAAATGGTCAGAGACGGGAAGATCCCTGAAGCTCAGTGGGCAGCCAATATAGATGAAGTGGTGAGCTCCAGATCCTGTGAGAGACTGAGACCCTGTCTCAAGAGTAGAAAGTAATGGAAGAAGACCCATAGCATTGAGTTCTGCCCTTTATATACATGTACACAAATGTGCACATGAACCACACACACATGTGCATATACATATGCCACATACATACAAAATAACTTCCTTTAACTATATCATGATATATTAAAATACAACACTTATTTTAATAATAAGAGATAAATGGAAAAATCCAAAAGTGATAGGATATTCATATGCACTGATATATGTAGAAGTGTTGTCTACTCAAAGCTCTTATGCAACTAAAATGGTTCATGTACTGCTCATAGGCAATGGGTCTTGTGTATTATTGTATCAGACATTATGGAAAGGGGCTAACAGACTCTCCCAATGTTTTGGGCAAAATTTTGACCAAAGAGAAATTGACAAACATTTCAGTGGCTAGTAAATGTGATTAGAGGGCAAACTCAAGGTTAAACCTAGAAGATAAAGACCCCGGGTCAAGAGAGACAGCTTTCCAAGAAAGAGATGGCTATATGGAGAACACTGTTAGATAGATGGAGAAAGCAGGGTCAGACACAGTGTCCTTGTCAGAATGGCCAACGCTCTCTTATGACTGGTGCAAAAATAAACAAACAAGGAAGGAAGGAAGAAGGAAGGAAGGAAGGAAGGAAGGAAGAAAGGAAGGAAAAAGGAAGGAAAAAGGAAGGAAAGAAGGAAGGAAGGAAGGAAGGAAGGAAGGAAGGAAGGAAGGAAGGAAGGAAGAATGGACACATGGGCACTGGGACTTTCCTCCATACCCAAGGAAAACAGGAGATTCAAAAAACCCGAAGCCAGCACAACCCTCAGAATGGTGGTGACAGCCTGTAGGGTGGTACCAGGGCACAGAGTTCCCAAAGACCTATCACTGTTTTCCCAAATGTGGAGCTCGGAAGACTCTTCCATTACCCTGTGATGCTCGATCTACTTTTTCCTTTTTCCTTGATCTTCAAATGCTCATATAAGCAGAAGATAGGGAGCAGAATAAACTGAGGTTCAGTGGCAGGTATGGAACACTGACAAGATAAAGCCCCACTACTCCCTGTTGAAGTGAAAGTTAGCAAGGACTTCTTACAGCTGCTCCAAAATCTAAAAATGACTTATCCACCATTGATAGTTATCAAATGTGAATGTTTCCAGAAACCAATACACATGGAGAGGAGTTAGCCCTTTTCACACACTTATAAGACAGAACAGGGACCCTTTTCTTGATCATAGGAGACGGCTACTTTAGGCAGGAGGCCTGTGGGGAACATGCATAATTAACTTGAGGTGGGTAACTGATCTTCAGCTGGGTTTTACAGAAACATGCACATTTTTGTGACTTCACTGTTTAATAAAACTTTTTCCCCTAGTGATAATGACTAGTTATTCTGTATTACAATTATGTGGATAAATTTCAATTATTCCCAAGCAGTTCAGTCTATATAACTTCTAAAACTTCACACGGCTTTATCCAAGCAGGACATGAATAAAAATAGAAGAAAACAGAGAGAATATAATTCAAAACATATCTGAGGCTGAGAAAATAAAGACACCTGCATAAATAATTCTTGGTTTAAAAGGGATATATTTATCTCGGTGGGAAAGGGGGTTATGCAAGAATTAGTTTCAATGCCCAAATTCACAAAATAATAATAAAAAAAAAATGAACAGAGTCTACTCCAGACTAGCTTATAGAGTAGGTGCTCAAATGTTTTACATGGCTAAAAACAATTCTGAGAGTGAGCATAATTTTTTATGTAATGTATCCTTATTACACACATACACACACACACACACACACACACACACACACACTCACTCACTTAGGCATGTGAAAATTAACAATATCAACTGTCCAAAATGGTATTTATGTTTGTTTGCATTGTAGAAAGAATGAGGAAATTTACAAAGGTAAATATTTTTATATTGACATGTCTCAAAATGGTTTCTAAAAAGACACAAAACAGGTTCTGCCATTCACAAAATCCAAGTAAATGTCTCAGAAGATTGAGAAACATTTACAGGAAATCAGAAGCGATAAATCTACTGCCTTCTTATTTATAGCTGTGTTTGTGACGAACGCAGGATAACAAGCCAACAAGCTAGTATTTAAGGACTGAAAGATTTATCCAACCTTAAACATATCAGTCTCCGCAGGCCTGGAGTCTGTAACCATTATCACAGTTTAATCTGCCTTTGCAAAACAAAACTGAAAAATAGACTGTATGTCTCTGTGATTAATCATTTATATTCAAAGCCAATCTGAATGAATATAAAAGATCCAGAGAAGCAGAACCAAGAACACTGGTACTAGGAAGGAGGAAATGGAATTTGTTTAGAATACCATGTTCTGAAAGTGTCATGCAACCTTCTGTTAAATATTTGCTTCATTCCACTTTGTCACTCTGATTTGCATTCTGGAAGCCCTTAGAAGCTACAGGGTTACTGAATTACAACCACAACACATGTTGGTAAGCCAGAATCCCAGATGATTCCTAGTCCTACCCTGCCAACCACAGTGAACACTGGTCCTTGAAAATTCCAGAAAAAAAAATGTGTGGATTCATAAGACTCAACTTTTAACACAATAAACACAAGTCAGCACAACTCCAGGACATATAAACGTTATAAGAACAAACAGTTACTGAGTCTTGGCCAAACATGGCAGAAACCTATAGCTGAACTTGTGTGGCCAAGTACTCAGAATGAAAAATGGCTTTAGTGTGTGCTGAATCAGGTCAGATCTAGCAAGTGGTCTCCTGAGCATTCTGTGTGCATCTTCAGAGGACCACATCAATGCAGGCTGTGACCAAGTTTCTTTAGTAAAAAAAAAAAAAAAAGAAAAAGAAATGGAGAAAGAAAAGGAAGGAAAACAGGGAGAGAATAAGAGAAAAACAGAAAGCAAGGAGAAAGAAATAAGAAAAATAATAGAGAGAGGGAGGGAGACAGGAGGGAGGAGGAAGGGATAAGAGAGGGACAGAGATGGGATGAATGAGAAGGGGAGGGAGATAGGGTAAAGGAAGGGAGGAAGGAAAGAAGGGAGGCAGAAACAAAAATGAACTCTGAAAAATAAGACTGTCTACTCTACTCCCCACAGCTGGTTTAATTACAACGACCACACTTATCTGCAGATGTGCTTAGTTCTTCTTAACTTTGGCAATATCAAAAAATGTATACAGTTAAGGCTGCTTACACTGTCACTGGATGAGGCCAACACAAGCGGTCTATCTTCAATGTCAGATAGGCTCAGCTGTTATTTCTAGTCTAGCTGGGTTTTTTTTAAATTATCTTTGTATTTTTATGTTTGTTTGTTTTTCATTTTTCTTTCAGTGAAGTAATTTACCCCACTTCATTTCTGGTGTTAAAAGAAATGTTTCCTTTCTAAACAATAGGCCCTCGGAGATTTATCTTTTTCTCGGGGTCTGTAAGAAAACTTGATTCATATAATAAGAACTGATGAGAAACTGAGACCTGTTATCCGTGCACGTAGGACAAAGACAGCCTTGGTATCTACAGTTATTTTAACAGTACAAGACAACTGTGCTTTATGTACTCAATACCTTTAGTACATAAGCAATCTGAACTGTACTCATTGATTTCACACTCAGTGTCTACAAGTCAGGGGCAGCACTTTCTGCCCTTCAATCCATTAGAATTAAAGTATTTGTTTTACTTACAAAGCCAAGGCCCTGGCAGACTATAAACTATTTCTGAAGTAGCCTCACATAAAACGAGGTGTAATGCTTGCCCAGATTCATGACCTGCATGATTCCTGGGACCACGTCAGCCACAGCCAGCCCTCCAAACAGACCAGCACAGGCTGCAGATGATTCACCGTCAAGTTCATTCCTGTTTATTTAACACAGGATGGAAGCTTCCAGAATCCTAAAATTCAAAAATTCGTATGTTCCTGCAGATTCTTGGAAAGAAGGAAAGAAACAAACAGTCTTCCAACGATGTCTGTCCTTCTCATTACCAACAGGAACACTGAAATGTGACACAAACTGAGAACTCAGGCAACTTTTGATGGAAGAAATAAGGGAGTGCTGGCATTGAAGCCAGGCTGGGGAGATGGCTCGGTGAGAAAGAACGTCTATAGCTTAGGCATGAGGACCTGAGCATCAGCGCCTTTGTTAATAGCTGTTTGTGGTTGCATGCATGTCTGATAATGTGGACACTGTGAGGGTTGGAGACAGAGGATTACTGGGCCTGGGAGGGGGTGTGGTTTGCTGGCCACAAGCCTAGGCCCAGGTTCAGTGAGAGACCCAGACTTAGAGGTTTAAGGTGGAGATATAGACCAGGACTGCCAACATTCTCTTTTGGCCTGGCATTCATACACACACACACACACACACACACACACACACACACACACACACACATACACTTAAAAATACAGTCATAACACCCAGTGAAACTTTACAACACTAAGGCTTTCCTCTTTTCTTCTCTAAAGAGACTTCGGAGATGAGTTAGTGTTTTCACTAGAAGAGCTTAGTGTTTTCAAATTTTGATGTAAAATGTTCCTAGGGATCATATGCAGGAAACACTCTGTTCCTCCCAGCTGTTGGTGCTGCTTTGGGAGGGTTGTGTAGCCCATGGGACTGGCTTGCTAGCAGAGGTGAGTCACTGAGACTGTGCTTGTAAGGTGCTATCCCTTTCTGGTCTCAGACAAAGCCCTCTGCTTTTTATCTTCAAAGACACAAGCACTCTCTGCCACATTCTCATGCCACCATGATGGACCAGCATCCCCTGAAACTGTGACCCAATCCCTTCCTCCCTCAAGTTCCTTCTGTCAGGAATTCTGTTGCAACTATGAGGGGAAAGGACTCATACAGTGTGTTACATACTAGAAAAAAAAAAAACAGTATTAATTCTTCCACATGCTTTCCTTAGCTGAACAAGTAAAACACTTGTGATACATGTTCACTAATCTATGCTTTTTTGTTACACGAAAACATGTCACCAACTATTAATAATAATAATCTGGAGTCGGCTGCCTAGATTCAAATTCTCAATCCAATCTTCCTCCCAATGTGACAATGTTACTTTATTTCCATGCTTGGGTTCCCTCATCTGTAGGACGGAGCCATAGACATGGTAACATTTAATAAATATCAGCTGTCAGTACTTCTCCCAAATGCTTTCTTCTTATTAATGTTTTAATAAACATTCCAAATAAACATTGCATTTTAAAGTCATAATAGTGAATGTTTTCAAAAGAGTTTATTTGCATATTTCTTATAAGCATCCAGGTTTTAACTCTTGTAATGCTTACAGCTAGGGAGCTAGGGTCTTTTTTGGGGGTGGGGTGGGGTTTTCGTTTTGTTTTGTTGTTGCTTTGTTTGTGTCTGAGGAGGCCTATTTGAGATGAGAGGCCAAAAGGCAGAGTCCTTGAGGAAAGGATATGACCTAAATATATTGTATTCATGCGTGAAATTACCAAAGAATAAAAAAGCAAGCAAACAAACAAACCTAGTTATCCATTCAAAGGCCAGATAGAAGTGTCAACCCCTAGACTCAACAGGTAACTATCTCATGCTTCTAGGAGGAAACCATTTGGAACACATCCTACAATACCGTAATTCATAATACCGTAATTCATTTAACAGAAAAATAGGAAAATTGTGAGTTCAGGATATTGTGCCCAAAGAGCATGTGAAGGTAATATTTTTACACACAATATAAATGAGACAAAATAAACACACAATTCACTTTCTTTCCAGTGAACACTTTACAAAACTGCAAGTCAGGACAGGACTTTTCCTTGAAATATTTAATACAGAAAGTTAGCTGGCCCATCTCATCACAATAAGCTCATAGAGAGAATGGCCAACCTAGAATAACCTTTATCTCAACATCATCTCATGAGAAAACCCACGGTAATACACAGCCAACAAACCTGTGGGCAAAAGCTCCTTCAGGACACAACGCCAAGCCCAGTTCTAGCATGAAACCGATGTACTAAGAGAAAGAGAGACTTTTCAACAGAGCCAGGCATGCATCATCCTTAATATCCCTGAAATATCACTGATTTCAGATAGGTTCCCAAGGTCAGAAAGATGGTCGATTGGCTGGGAGCCAGGCCTGGGGATGAAGCTGCTGTAACTTCACCTCAAAGCCTAAAGCAGAAACTTACCTGCAGGCATTCATTTTCTTACGAGTACGGATTATGTTTTAAAATTAAGCTTAGTTAGAAGCATACACACAATTAACCACAGAGAAATGCAATGTCCTTTTATTGCTTAGCCTTTCTCATCATCTACCAGATCCTAAAACATTTCACCATATACCAAAATATAATTTCATATTATATACCATATAATATAATTTTAATCAACTATAGAGTAAGTATATTAATCATCAAGAGTGATCTTTGAAAATCCCTCAGAAGATCTTTCAGATTGTATTTGTATACAATATTCCTTTGATGGTCCCCAGCTACAGTGAAATTATGACTTAATTATATGCAAGCCAATACTAACTCCAGAGTGAGCTACCACTCCAGTGTCAGACAGAGACTAAGATGTAAAATACTGGCATCGATGCTGGCTACTTGTGAATAAGTGAAGTGACAGATGCTACCAGACACACAGCAAACTGGTATAGTCACATTGGAAAACTGTTCTTCACTGCTGACTTTGTTGAGCACATACACAACATATGATTGCATATTTCATCCTAAATTTTTTATCCAATATTTCATATTTCACTATTGGAGCACATTTCATATGTGCCCAATAACCCAAGAAGTACACAGCAGCATTGTCTTAATAACCTCAACGAGAGAAACAAGCCAGGGTCTCTCAAGGGCGAAACACATAAATTAACTGTGGCACATCCCAGGGAATTGAATGCTAGACAGCAAAGAAAATCAGCCAAGTGCTGGAATGCCCACAGTGGATGACCATGACCGTTATGAGGCTAGGTAGGAGAATTTAGACACAAAGCAATTTATTTTATCTAAATTTTCAAAAGGAGGCAAAATGACTTTTGATCAGGAAGAACTTGGTTGTCTTGAATTAAAGAAGAGAGAACACAGGTGCAGTTGATGAGGCATTTGGGGAATGGGAGTGCTGACTTTGGGGGTTAGTGGTAGTTCTAAGGGTACCTGGTTGACTCTGATCCCACTGATCTGAGCTCATGAGTTACACACTTCTTGGCAAACATACCCAATTATCAATAAAAGCAAGAAATGAACACTAAAAAAGAAAGGCTTCTTTCAGGACTCACAGTAGGTCTGTCTTTGTTAGTCTGCTGTATAGCAGATGTCAGAGTAATTTAAGCCACAGAAAATTATTTTCTCATTGTATCACAAGCTGGGGCTAATGCCTAGGTTCATGGATACTGTCTTGCTGCCCTTTGCTGTATATATAGTCTCCCTGCTAACTCTTTATCTCCTAAGGCCACTGGTATCAAACTAAGACCCCATATTTCTTATTTAACCTTTTTGACCCCTATGAAGATGCTGTCTTAACATCACTCACAGCAGGGTTCTATACATGATATTTTAGGAGAAGCAAGTAGCCTGAAACAAGTTTCATGGTTTTCTACTAGTTCTCCCAAAATGAGAAAGAGCATAATAATTTTCTCTATCCTAAATTGTCACAGCTCCAGCTTCTAAACCATTTAAATATCAGTATTATTACTACCTAAAAGTACCCATTTCCCAGTTTTTAC
Organism: Mastomys natalensis; assembly: GCA_021653895.1. Lineage (NCBI taxonomy): Eukaryota > Metazoa > Chordata > Mammalia > Rodentia > Muridae > Mastomys > Mastomys natalensis. Next base: position 1,529,483 of record JAJTUV010000298.1, read on the forward strand.
AGCCAGTGTACCATAAAAATACCCCATTGAAAAGAACCTCAATTTTAAGTGTTTCAGAATTACATAAAATTATTTTTAAATCAAAGATCATAATCAATCTAATTGCATAATTCTGTTAAGTTATGCCATTATAACCTGTATGTAGTAGAACATGTCTGTGATCCCAGATACTTAGGAGGCTGAGGGAGCAGAATGGTTTGAGCTCATGAGTTCAATACCAGACTGAGTAATACAGCAAGGTGCTATTAAAGAAAGGAAGGAAGAAAGAAAGAATAGGAAAGAAGGAAATAAATTCCAGTTCTAGTGACCAAACCTTCTTTTAATACGAATTTTAATACGAAATTTGTTTCGTAAACATGTCCTGACAATAGAAAGAACATAGTCACACTATATAATAGCCTAGTATGGTTGCACTTCCCATCGGCCATGTGACACTCTCCCAATCCACTTCCATCAGGGATGTGACCATGTCAGAGTAGCTTTTGCTCATTTTCCTATGGCAGCAAAATATGAATGTTGTTGCAATGGAGATTAAATTGTCAAAACACAAGTATAATTTCCAACTGCCAGCCTCTGCCAGAGTCACTCGGCTTTGCTCTGTGATGATGTGAGCAGGTTTCTGATGAGCCGTTTGGATAAGTACTGCACCAGCTCTGTAACCACACAGCACACCTTATTCTGCTGGGATCCTAGCAAGAGACCTCTACCCTTCGACTCTTTTCACTAGAATTTTTTGCCTTCTTATATGTTCACATATGTTTTGGCAATCTATAGCTGCATTTCAATGATTGAACAGCTGCCTGAATCACTAATAATTGTGTCTCAAACAAACACACATTTCCAAGAATCTGATGTTAAAAAAGACAAATTCTAGTTCATTTGCATGCAGTGCTGAAATCCCCTCCCTCCTTGTCAATCATGTTTTCAAATTTCCATACAAAAGGAACACATGGCAAAAGGGACACCACTGGAAAAAGAGTTGGCCTTTCAACAAAGAGCTTAAATGAGCAATGGTGGACTCCATACTATTAATTCTGATCCATTACAATGTGCTCACTTGAAACATCTCAGTTGCCATTTTCACCCACTTTCTTCAAACTGTATGGCTTCATCTACGGCCTCACTGAGCTCCTGAACCAAAGACTCTTAGAGGTGACTGCTTTGCATTATCCAATGCTCAACCCTACTGCAATGATTCAAAGTTCTGGAGTTAAATTCTCCAAGTTCAGTCCCATTATCCCTAGGACAAAATACCCCAAGCCTAAGTTGGGGCTTGACATGTAAAAAGGCTTTAGATACCTTCCCTTTAACTGACTCAGCTAAGTTAAATAATTATATTCCAGCCCCTTTAGACATCCTAGGGACTCCAATACCGGTTCTGTGTGTGCTACCATCAGACCAGTATACACACCATGAGTTTTTAATACTATGTCCCGCAATCTGACACCAGTGGAACATTGATATAGGATGGACCACACCTGGCTTGATCTTTTTCTTTCCAAATGTTTCTTCCAAACAAGTTTCCCTCCTTCTTAGTCTATTATCTTTCTTTGACAAGCTGCAACCAAAACAGATCCCAATTGGTACAGATTGAATTTTTTTCATTTGCCTAAGAGTTCCTTGAATATACATTTGGCACAGTTAAATGGTTCAAGAGGGAACTGATAGCTAAACAGAGATCATCTGTGGCTATATAAGGAAAGCATATGGAGTCTTAACTATAGGCATAGCATGCAGACACGTATGAGGCTGGCTTACTGTGGTGTACTGTAACAAATAAACGTGAAAGAAACTCTAGGGGGTCAATGTCACAGAGAGTCATCAGACATAACTGGGATTGAGAGAGGGCTAAGTTTTATGATCTCCAACTAAACCAAAAATAAAACATAAAAGATCAAACCTGGATCCATAGAAGATTCTCCTGCCAAACACACTTGGGGCAAGAGCTTAGTCTGGGCTTGTGATAAAAGACTCAAGAGGTAATAAAACCTGGTGACATCCAAAGAAGCCAGTCAGTGTTTCCAATCGAATCATTGATCTTGGCAATGAGCTGTACCCACAAGGAATTACACAGTCACTGGCCAGAAACTGACCATTAATCAGCCAGGAAACCATGCTTTCTATAATACCTTCTCCCATCTCCAACGTCACTGCAAGGCATTAGGTGAAGACACATGTTCACCCACACACCACATGAGGGTTTAATCTGCTCACCTTTATCTCATGAAGTGTTAACACTGACTCATAATCATGTCTTTCAGAAGGCTGGCTACTGTGGACCTTCTCTGGGACTTGAAGTACTTTCTGTTGCAGCGTATCAGTGTTTATGTTAGGCAGCTAGAGGCTTTCTGCTGGACGGGACTTTATCCCAGTTTACCACCATGAAAACTAATTCAGTCTCTACAAACAGCAAACAGCTAAGTTACATCCTGATGCCATCATACAATCTATTTAACCTTAGACGCTGGAACCATTTAAGACCAAAGACAATTTTCTTTTTCATAATCCAAAGCCAAAGAAAGAAAAAGAACAAGAAAAATAAAAATAAAACCAGAAGAAATCTCCATGTTGCCATGTCATAGTTGGGAGCATAGATGTCCTCTCCCTGATGACCACCAAAACCTAGAATTCGTTCCTATTGGAGCATTTCTGTCTTTCTGTGAGAAGAACTACTCCATAATGAATTCTGCAGCTGATCCTTCCCAACTCACCAGGCAAGAATGCAATTATTATTCAGAGTCGCACTTGAAGCATAAATATTTTCATTAGGACATTAAACTGCACGTGTTTCGCTTCAATTTCAAGTAAAAATACTGCATAACTCTTCAGAGAGAGAATTTAAAACCACTTAAAGACCAAAAAAAATGAATTTCATTTTAAATATACTTGTCAGCACCATGGACTCGGCCACTCCCTTACCTGGCGGACAAAGCTGTTTGAGGTAGTGTCTGACGATGTGCTTCCATCTGAGCCTTTAAATCTATTTTTCCTCCTGGCTCCTTTTCCATATGACTATATAAAAGAGACAGAGGGGAGAGACAAAATGAGATGATTAAAATCTCCCACAGGAATCTAGACCTATTCAAGAAAATCTCATCCCAAACCGGTAATAAATTTGCTATTGTGTGGGCATCATTGGAAAATTAATATTGGCGACCATTAAAACTTCTTTCAGATCCCTTAGTACTTGGTTGGGGGCGAAGTCTTGGCAAAGTGCTTAGTAACTGGTAGTTACTTAGTAACTGAGGCAATGTATCTTTTTGGGATATGTTAGAAGGCAGAGGAAAATCACTAAAGATACAAGACATTTTAGAAGACATTCACAAACAAGAAATTAAAGGTAACAACAGAAGAATCAAACAGGGCTTCTTTCAATAACAGAGCTGAATTGAGCACACACATTTTACAAACAAACTTGCTTTTCTGCCCGCTAGTTCACATTCAGAGCTCTGGCAATAAACAGTGCATGATTTGATGTGAATTCTAACCATAGGAAAGGAAAGTCACTTCAAGCATTAGACATGAAAATGTCTACATTCCTACATTCTTACAGCTTTGAGGAAAATAAAGTTTATTCTTCCATCCAAATGAATATGTATGAAAACAGTTCAGCATTGAGTTTTAGAGATAGATAGATAGATAGATAGATAGATAGATAGATAGATAGATAGATAGGTAGTAGGTAGGTAGGTAGGTAGGTAGTAGATAGATAGATATAGATAGATAGATAGATAGATAGATAGATAGAATGATAGAGATTATACACATTAATACACACATATATGTATACATAAATATTCATGTATGGTTTGTGAGAATCCTGTCTATAGCATATATTTTGATCAAATTTTTTAAGTTTTAAGCACCACTGTTTCCTCAAATGTGATTATAACAAAATAGTATTTCACAGGTTTGTTTTTAAGTATTAAATCAGACGAGATTGGGGATACTCAGGGTGGTATGGCCGTAGTGAAAATCTCCAAAATATAATTCAGTGGTAGAATGCTTATCTAGCATTGTGAGGGCCTCCTTCACACACACACACACACACACACACACACACACACACAGAGAGAGAGAGAGAGAGAGAGACAGAGAGAGAGACAGAGAGACAGAGAGACAGAGAGACAGAGAGACAGAGAGAGTTATTTATAGAATGTAGTGTAAGATCTAAGTGTCCAAATACTATACAAAAAGGGAAAGCCACAGAAGGGCTGGAAAGTGGAAGGGACAGGCTGGGCTGAAAGACACGATATCAGTTATTGTTAGGTTTGTAACGACTTCATCACATGATCAATAGTTATAAAAACTGCCTTTTTAAAATCACCGTATTCAAGTTCTGAAAGTGCTACTTGATTATGCTTTATTATTTATAAGTTTGTTTTTATAAAACTAAAACACCTTATAAAGCATAACATAGGCAGCACTTCTATAGGCTAAAATCTACTGTGAGCATTTGAGACCCGAGTCATTTAAATGGATTTGCCATCGCTGCAAGTGTGCTGCAATATTAAAGAAAAAAAATTCTTAAATACGTTTGTTCTGTTCCAAGTATCTAAGGGCTTTATGTAATACAGGCGTGTTTCCATGGCGTCTGATTAATTCTCAACTTCGTAAAAGGAAAGAGAAGCTGGTCTGGGCTTTTCTGTGACACACGAGGCTCTCCTCATTTCTCAGCTTATTCTTCTTACTTATATAAACATTGTCTGGTAAACTGTTGAAAAATAACATTCTTTTTAACAATGCTCTTCCTTTTCCAATTATTATCTAAAGGTTTGGACAAAATCATCTTACCAGGCCAAAGAAGGCTACAATGAGGTATGAAAAATCCCCTGAAATTTTAAAAGTTGCATTACTCCATATGGAAAAATTACTTATTATTTTAAAAGAATTTCATAAGACCTAGCATGTTTCTTTAGGACACTTGGGAGCAGTCTATCTAAAACACATTATTTATCCTCATGAAAACTACGTTATGTTTTAGAGAAAAGACAAAATATAACCTTATTGTTCTCTTTCTCATCTATTTTGGAACCCATTTGAAAGAACTAGAAGGTAAAATTTTATTCTTGTTTATTTCATCTTTTTAAATGATAAATATGCTGGCTCTCATCAGTTGCTTGGATGTCTTAAGGTGTTTCCTAGCTATTCACAATTGCACAGTCTTTCCTGTGAGAATAGAGGATGAAAGCTATAGACAGGCACAGGGAAGGCTGCTGCTCTTTAAGAGAAGAGAGAGAGGAGGGAGAGGAAGGGAGGAATGAAAGAATGAAGGAAAAGACAGACATTCAAAGCTTCACATTAATTTTTCCAATTTCTTGGTAACATTGTTAACAAACATTATCTCGAGTACATTTAGTTTTAACAGAATCTTTGTGCTATGAAAAATTTCAGGTTTCCACTGTTTTAGATACAGTTCATATGCTAAAAAATAAAACATACTAAATTATATGCAAATTATTATTTTTTAAATCGCTATGTATGACTGATGTGTTTATGGTATGTGTGTAAGGTGTGTATTTGTGTGTGCATGCAAGTATGTGTGTGTGTGTAGGTTTGTGTAGGTTTGTGTCCATATATGTTGAGGTTAGACAATTCCCTCAGTCCTTACCTTCTACATTCTTTGAGACAGTGTCCCTTGCAGTATGCAGCAGTGGACACCAGGATAGTTGGCCCATAGCTTCTATGGATTCTCCTGTCCCTGCCTCCCTTCTCCACTCTCAGGAATGTGCCATACATATCCCGTTTCACATGAATTCTGAGGATTCAGACTCAGAACCTCACACTCTAATACCCACTGAGCCATCTCCCCAGATTGCCCTAATAGATTCTACATTCTCCTCAAACACTATCTTTAAGGAGTGACTAAAAGCATTGACCATTTTAAATTTCATATTCATATAGACAGATGCTATTCAGTGCATGTCATATATATTGGAATTCAGTGCATGTCATATTTACTGGAGCCAGAATAAACAATATTCTCATTTATACCTCAATCCTTTATTTTATTCATGTCAGTCTAACTATTTTTTTCCTACTGTCTAATGGCCCACTCCACAGAAATTATACTACAAATCTTTCCAGGAACCTGTATCTGGGAGCTCATAGGCCCTAGAGGAGAAACCACCACTGCTGTTTAGCTAAATGGAGAGTGTTCAGCCTTAAGAGGGGCATCTGTATCACTTCCTGGCACCCAGACCCAAGGAACATCACAGAGTTAGAAACAGAAAGAATGCAATAGTGAGGGGTTTAGGAGGAGTGCTACCAAACAAATGTCTTCATGACATGACCCCGTGAGGCACTTAGGAACCCACTACAGCTCTGATTACCTGCACAAGACCTGCACAAGACTGGGCTCACCAACATTTCATCATGTAATAGGAAGGACTCACAATGCCCCCGTCCCTCCTGAGGGATTATCAATATCTAATGGTGGTTCAAGGAAGGGTGTCATTTCTTCAGTTTTGTAGATCCTGATAAGTTACCTATGCTCACACAATCAATCCTAACTAAACTCAGGGAGGTGTGTGCACACACAAAAAGGCAGGAATGTGGGAGGAGGACATCTAGGGAAGAAGAAAGGAAAGGGAGGCAGAGTAATAGGGGCAAAAGGACTAAAACCCACCATATACATATACTGATCTGTGCAAAAGTAAAAATAGTTGCCTTTAATCCAATGCATATTTAAAATGAAGTCCATTTTGACTGAAATGGTTTGCTTTTTAAAATTACCTTCTATCCTAGAAAATAACTGCTAAAATGAAGAAAATATAGAAATGGCGAAACCCTCTCCCCAATTGGAGGGCATGTAATAACTCAACAATAATTGGTTGACAACATTTGGAAAAATAAACAGCAATTTCTTGAGTTTCTTCTTTAGGTCCAGATATCTGCAAAAGAATGGTTTTTCTCAATGATAATTGGCAGATAATGTTTCAGACAGCTAAGCATTAGTGTAACTCAGGTTAAAGGGACAAAGAGGGAGAATGGAAGGGGGTTGGCTACAATGCAAAAGGCTAGCATCCTTCCTGGACCATTCTGAACATTCACTCATTTCTACTCTGAAAAGTATTGACACACAGACACATAAAACTAGATTGTGTCATTATAGTAAGGGAGAAGCACATAATTAAATTGTCTAAACACACTGATGGTTTCAAAAATTAGAATAAAATTAAGAAATTTACACGAACATTTTTTATCCTTATTTCTGTAGAATTCATGTTTTATTAAACACATAATCATGTCTTTTTCTTTTTTTTTTTTTAACTAGGAAATGGTTTTTTTTTCACTCCAGATTTTATTCCCCACTCCCTGTCCACCTTCCAACTATTCCACATCCCATACCTCCTCCCACAAACATATTTTAAAAGATACTCAAATTGCATCTCAGTCTGAATACCAGCTTCATGTGAATAATCTGAAACTCTGGTTAGTTTTCAAAAGCAGAATTGTTTTGAAATCAGCAGATAAATGTTCATGTTTGCAGAGGTAGTTAAAGTGTCACTTTTGAATGAGTGAAGGGAACAGTAGCAGTTAATTATGGAGATTTCTGCAGGGCAAACAAAGTTGCCATGGCAGCCCCTGGACAGCATTAAGAAAGATGTGTGTGCTTGATGGTCTTATATGACGAATTGCTCTCACGGGGAAAAATGCTTATGTATAAAGTTAGTTTGCTTCCCCTGAACTAGTAGCTGCTGATATTCATCCCTTTGAATTGCAGACTTTCATCATCATTGGGATAATGACAAGAAGACCAAAATTATCTAAGAGGTATCCATTAAGCCCCTCTGTTTACAGACACTTGACTGTGAACAAAGTCCTAGGGTCCTTTACTAGGTGAGAAGTAGCTGAGAAACCCCCTTAGGAGAAGGGGGACACAGTTGGTTTTCATACTGACCAGCTCACACAAAAGGAGAAAGAATCAGGAGGCAATACCAACACAACTCTTTGGGATAAGATCTGGCAGGTGGAGCAGGGCAGAAAGGTTTGTCCTGGAAGGACAAATCTAGTAGGTTTAACCCAGTAAGGGCCAGAATAGGAAAGAAGAGGGAGAAAGGCCAAGGGCAGGGTGTGTCCTTTTTTCATAATGCCAGCTTAGAAAGTTTTCTGAGAAAGACTCAGTTGCTTTAAGTGACATCATAAATAATTGTAATTCTCTATAGTTGTAAAAAAAAAGAATATGCAGTGTTTGCCATAGGTGCTTAGTAGAATATAGCCATGTCTAAGGGTCACACAATTAAAGAAGGCTTTCGCCTTGCTCCCCCACAGGGTTAACACATTTAGCTAATCTTTACTAGAAGAGGTCAAAATGGCCTACCATATATTTCAATAGAGTCAAAGGCATCAACAGGTAAATTATATATCAGGAAGGGAGGCTATGAATGTAGATCTATGATAGAGTGCTTTCCTAGAATGTACACAACTCTAGAGTCCAGCCACACTCAGCACCACAAATTAGAGGTGAAGTGTCAGGGTGTTGGGGCGTTGGGGAAGAGGGGAGAACAGTGGACAGAAAGGCTCAAACTAGTAGAATAACTAAAATTTGTCTCACTCAAATATTACATTTGGAATTCCAAAACACTATGAATTTCTGATTGACATGTTTTTCAATTCCTCCAAATAAAACCCTGACGCTAATACCTACAGCATGGGATCCCAGCCACTGCATTTGGAGACTAAACAAGGCTTAAGCACCCAGGGCAAGGACCTAAGTGTGTTTCTGGGAAGCACAACTAACTTGGTTCAAGAGCACTAGAAGGCAGGCTGCCACTCTTCTCTGATAAAGCCCCTTGCTCTTGCAGCTCAGGATGTGGCTGCGACCAGGCTGTTTCTATGGTGTGCTGAAAGGCAGCTGGGGAACTGGCTGGGGCGGAACCAGCTGAGATCTGTTGCTAGGAGCTAAACAAACAGGCCCCTTGCTTACTGTCCTTCATTGTCAGGTGTGACTGGAGATGCTGGCTACTGGCTCTTCCAGGCCTAATTTGCAGAGCGCCTGGGCTGTTCTGTTTCTAGCCCATTTCCTCTTCTGTCACCATCCTGTTTCCAGTCCTTGTCACCTGCTCTCCATCCACCCAGGCTGCAGATGAGCTTTCCCATTCCTTAGAGAAGGACCAGCTACAATGTTTAGACTTATGCTGTCTAACAAAAAAAAAAAAAAAAAAAGTGTACTGTCTACATAATACATATTCTCTAGTAGCCACAGGAACCGGGGAAATTAATTATAACAATGTATTCATTGTATTCAACTCAACAAACCAAAAGGTAGCATCCTTTCAATATGTATTTAGCTTAGGAATTATTTTTGGAGATGTGTCCTGTTTATTATTTGCCCAGTGAGTTTTTGAAATATAGTATGTGTTTCACATGAACAGCACATCTCAGATTGGGCTAGGCACATATCAAGTGACCAGAGGCCAGAGGGAGCTAGCACCTAATACCATCCTTTTTGGAACTTGGAAAGCCCAAGGAAAACCTTGACTTTCTGGTTCTAGATATGCTCTATCTAAAAAGTAGTTATCTAAAAACTGTTATCTAAAAATTAGTCTGCTGAAATCAGAACTTTTAAGATTTGTACTGGCATGACCTTGTACCTCTCACATAACAAATTACCACTTTGTTCCTGACAGCGAACTTGGAAGCAGAGCTCAGATAGATTAGGGTACTCCATCTCCTAAGGCAAAATATAAATAAACAGCTAAGAAGAATTTGTGAATTATATCTTTCACTTTATTCATATAAGATTGTAATCCTGATTATTAAAAATAAAAGAAGAAGCAACTTGAAGCCAGTGATGACTGAGAAGTTTGTTTGTGAATAGATGTTCTACTTGTACGTTTCTGGGGAGAATTTCTATTATTTAGTACCTTCGAGAAAAGGAACAAAATCCACCCCACCCCCCAAAAAGAAGAGAAAAAATGGAAAAGAAAAGGAAATTGAAACAGGAAAAGGTGATGGGAGCCTTCCAGGGCAACCTTCTTTCTCAGGTAGAATTTACAGGCAACATGTTTTGCTTACACAAAGACTAAAGGGATTATGGGGCTTGCCAAGTTTCAGAGGAGTCCTACGATGCCAGGACTTAACAGTGTAACTGCCCTCACATAATGCTTTCATTTTTAGGAACCCCCCAAAGCAGGAGAAGATGAACATTTAAACCTTCCTTGGCATATGCTTATTTATAAAATCCATTCCCCCTTTCCTCTCTATCCAGTATCAGTGCAGTCATGTGCTAATTCCTCTGTCTGGGTCTTTGAAATGTTTGATGCATAGGCCTAACATAGCATGGCCTTTTGTCTCTTTTGAGCTTAGATATAATTAGCCCTTGCCCAAACTGTTGTATATCTATTAACCTCCCCTTCTTGCCACTCTGCCTCTGCTCTCCAAACTGTCCTAGAGAACATTCTCTGTGGATCTATCTGTCCAGTGATCTGTCACATGGCTCATTTTCTGAACTCTTTCCACAGATCTCTGTTATTCAAAGGCTCCAAGATGTGGCCTCAAATTGCCCTGTCAACCTGATGCCTGGCATTACCAAGTTAATCCTTTTCCTGCTCTCTGATAGATCTAGAGATTACAAATGCACCCCATAGAGAAGACTTCTAATTCCTATAATGGAATGTGGCTCCCATTATGTCTTCCAAAGATTCGGGTGAAAACTAGCCCATGTTCCATGTCTTTTCAAATGCCACGTCCCCTCTCAAGTATTGCAGATAACTCAAGACTGACTCGTGACCTTTACTTTTTTTAACTCCTTGGATTCTCGGGTAGACCCACCCACACAAATGTTCCGTTTGTCACTTATGTAGTTACAGGGATATAAATTCTTTCAAGGTAGAAAATTGTACCTGTTCACATTAGATTAATTTCCAATTGCAGTTGGACACTGGGTATTTGTTGTCTTGAATTTATTTAGAAATAATTAGGTAAATTACTACTCTTATCTGCATATAGTCCTTTTTTTTTCCTTTTGATTTATCGGTACTAACTTTGAATGCCAAGATTTCAAAAATTATATTTTAAGTACAAAAATTAAAACTTTACAGAAAAAAAAAAACTGAAGAAACTTCCAGAAGAAGATAGATCTCCATTTCCTTCTCCTTTCAATATTCAAGCCCTTCATCTCTGCACAGCTGAGGCCTCTCAGTACATCTTTTACTCTAGTCTCAGCTTTCAAAGTAAGTATTAAGATAAAATCAGGAGCCTAAAACACACGTGAGCCCTATGGGTTCAAATTCAGATCTTCTGGCTGAACCTGGCTGAGAGTGCTCTGTTTAATTACTAGGCTTGTGAGCCAAACCCAGGCCAACTGAAGCCTACCTGTTTTACCACCACAAAGGAAAAGGATTTCTGATTTGTAAGCCCAAGTTGACCATACTCCTCCCCTATTGCTAATCAATGTACGTACGTTGTGCATTCTAAGTTAGAACTTGGAGTTTCCAGTGGTCAAAGAAAGTTCAAGAAAGAGTCGCAAGACGGCTCAGCAGGTAAACATCATTAGCCAGGAAGCCTGAAGATCTGAATTCAATCCCTGAGATCCACACATCTGAAGGAGAGAACCCCCTGGCCTTCTGCAACTTCCCTCTGACCTGGCGAACATAACCTTTCAGCTTGTACACATATGAGCACACATGTAACTCAGTAGCAGCATGCACTCGCGTTCACACACACACGCACACACACACACAAACACACAAAGGGTTGGGGGCTCAGCAGAGCTTGAATTAGACTACATGGGCTTACCATTGGCAGAGTACAGAAATACTGCTGTCTGTTGCTGGCTACCAGAATGGCAGCAACATATTTGTGAACGCTTTTTTCAGAACGCTCCACTCCCACCCCTCTGTTGCACAGTTAGCACTCGTCCCAGTGTATTTTATGTTATGTATTATTTATGTATACAGATATCACAATTTACAACTGACAAATGTAGGCTTGAAATGAGCAATCCAAAGCCATTAAGCAGAGAAAAACATTCTCCTAGACTCACCCTAAGCTCTTCCCAGCACTCTCCAATTAGCCCAAGTGTCAGATTTGAAAGCTTTAACCCCAAAAATGAAAGTTGAGGGACTCCTTTCCGCCCAGATCTGGGGGTGTCTGGAATCCCAACTGTACCTGCCAAGGCTTTACACCTTATCACACTCCACGCCTACAACCGACATCTCCTATTTCACAGTGAGCAGCGGAACAGAATTTTTCCAGAAACCGCTAATACCCATCAGAGAAAGGAACCCAGGAGCAGCTAGAATGGCTTGCCATTTCGGGGTAAACAGAAACAAAAACTTTCTCATCCCCAACACTCTGCTCTCTTCTTAGAGCAAAGGAACAAGGGTCCAGGCAAACCCTGGAAAGGGGACAGCTGAATTGTCTGGGTGGCACAGCGTCCCAGGTGCTAAGGGCGGCGGGGGAGGGGGGCGTTGGGGCTGGTCTCCAGGGACAAGGCAGGGGTTCCACGCCCACCTTGACCCCCGCTTAGCACCCTACCTCCCCGCCTAGCTCCCAACGGAGACCACCAGAGGCAGTCGCAGAAACATCGATAGAGATACGGATCCCTTTCCCGCCCGCCCGGACTCACGATCTTGAGCCGGTCCAGTCCACTCGCCTGGTCCATGGCTCTCCATGTGCTTCTCCCGGGCAGGGCGGCGGACGGCCGAGCGGCGCGGCCCGGGAAAAGCCGGGGCGGAGCGGCAGGTCGTCCTCGCCCCTTCCCACTGGCTTTTCAGAAAGCAGAGGGGGAAAAAAAAGAAAGAAAGAAAAAAAAAAAATGGAAGCCGGAGCACAGGGAAGGCGCGCAGGGGCAGGGTCGCCAGCAGCCCCGAGATGGGCTGGAGGAGGTGGCAAAAGAGACGGAGCAGGAGGGGGAGGCGCGGTCGGCGATCAGGGAGAGGAGGCAGCGGGAGGGACGGAGGTCAGGGCTCTGAGGCTCACAAAGCCAGCAGAAGGCGCGGCGCTGTGGCTACCTGTGCTCCGAGCGCCCCCGCGGGAGTCGCGCTCTCCAGCAGCTCCATCTGGCTCTCCTGCGCCACCGCCGCTATGGGAGGCGACTTGGACGTGTCGCTTTGGACCATCGGCGAAAAGTCGACTCCAAGGCTGCGGGTCCCCTCCTCCACGCCCCGGGTCCCCAGCTCCTCTTCTCCCCACGATCGGAGGCTCTCAGTGCGCCGGACGCCTCTGGAGCATGTTGCAAAGCGTAGAGGCGGTGGCGCGGGCAAGCAGCTGGGTGGCCCGGGGCGAGGGGCGCCGGCTCTTCAGAGCTTCTGGGCCGGCGAGCGGCGGAGACTGGGACTGCGACTGCGGGGCGGGCGGGCGGGCTCCAGGGAAGGTCCCCGCCAGGAGGAGGGCGCTCCGGGAGCACGAGCCAGGGGAGGCGCGTCGGAAAGCGAGAGTGACAAGCCACCGCCACTCCGAAAAGTTCTTCGCGGGAGGCGCGGGCCGCGTGGGCTCAACTGCCGCCGGTCGCCGTGGCACTCGCGCTGGAAAGTTTTCGAAGCCACGAAAGCCAGCCAGCCGCGGTTCCCCAGGGAGGTAACTGACCCAGCTGCTCAGCTCACCTCCTCTTCCCGGGGTCCAGAGGAGGGAAAAGATCCACAGAGTTGGTCCCTAAACTGAAAGTCTTCATGATTCGGAAAAGGCTGCAGACAGACTCCGAACCTCTCCAAGAGCGTGGGTGAAAACACTCGAGGAGTCAGAAAGCAAGTGCCATTGATGAACTAAGACTTCCCCCAACATGGTCCTGACCTGACAATTGGTTCAAACCCCACTCCACCTGTGCCCTAGCCTTTTGGTTTGTGATGACCTGTTTTGGTTTTGTTATTTTTGCTAGGAGCTTGTCTTTGCTAGCAGACTGTACACCGCTCCCCCCACCCCCCGCGCGCTCCACAACCCTGTGGTTGAGAAGTTTTAGTGTGATCCTTGAGACAAAAATAGGCACGTTTTTAAAGACCCCAAAATGCTTGGTAAATGGGTAAACCCAGAATGGTTCATGTGTAGTTGGATGGGTGGGGAGGTAGGGAGGAGATGGAGGAGGGGAACCATGATCAGAGGATCAGAGTACATTGTGTGAACTTTCAATTAAAAACAAAGAAACTAAAAGGAGGAGGAGGGGGAAGAGGAAGAGGAGGGGAAGTAAGAGGAGGAGGAAGAAGATCAGGAAGGAGAAGAAGGAGGAGAAGGAGGAGGAGAGAGGAGGAGGAGGAGGAGGAGGAGGAGGAGAGGAGGAGGAGGAGGAGGAGGAATTATTTTCCGTTCTAGTATTACTCGTAAGACACTGCTTTGCTTTGTACGGTGCTTTAGTTTAACAACCTTTTTTTGCTTTGAAACCGTACATACAAATTTTCAAGGTAGCAATACCAAGTAGAAACACAGCATAACAGTTGTGCAAGCTGAAATACACACAGAGACCTTTTACTAAGGTAAACTTTGTATACTGTGTTTGACTATGATAATGAAATATAGTACCTTGTTCTTTTTAAACTGGGCTGTTTTAATTAAGCAGATGTCTACCATATACTGTATTGAGCCAGAGTTTTTTTTTTTTTTTAAAAAAGGAAAAAAAAAATCTAGTATGTTTAAAGATTTAAGCTATAAAACAGTCATTGGTTTTCCAAATCTTCAGTCTTAATGCCATTTTGATTACATGTTATTAATGTTAAGTAAGACCAAAATATTAGCTTCCTTTTTTTTTTTTTTTTTTTTTTTTTAACCTGAGCAAAGGGATAACCTCTTCAAAACGCAACAAAGCAAGGAGCAGAGAGTTTGTGAGTTTAGGGTATGAGATTCTATTTTTATGGCTATGTCAGCCATGGCAGCTTAGGGGTTTGCTAAGTTCATTTATGACAATTAGCCATGCTTTTATAGTTATTCCTGACTATGCCATATATGTGTGGGTGAAAATTGGAAAGACATTGTTTTTCTTTGCAGTTAAATGTATTTCCTTCAATTAAAATCTACCATTAATCCCTGGTCTGCTGACAGTATGCTCACTCGCCTGACCCTGTTTCTTTAAGAAAACTGAGTTTTCTGGGGTCTGTAAAGTCTCAGGGACAGCACTGAAATCTACCCCACTGGAAACTCTGTACTGTGGGGACCATGCTTGTCACTTGGTACATTCAGAATCCAGTAATTGTGCTCTAAGTTCTCTCAATATATAGTTAATAAAGTATAAATTGGGAGCCTATTTATGCCTCCAAATGACCACAGCCAATACAGATCAGGTCATAGGCCCTTTGAGGCTTTTGTTGTTGTGCAGACTTAGAAACTAATTCATATGCTTGTTGAATGAATGCGTGATTGCTTTTGTAGTGGTTTTATAAATCTATGGGTTTATCAGGTGTGTTAGCACACATCTGTATTCCCAGCAAACAAATAGTAAAACACTTCTGGTTTAATGAGATGTAGTGTTTTCTCATGGCATCAGCCTGATAAAAGGATACTTAATTATCTGTCATCCTCTTTCAATTATGGCCATTTGGGAAGCAGAATTTTATCTTTTCATCAGATTTTTAAGAAACCACAAAATGTTAGACCAACTTTGGAAATAATTTTACGATTAAATGTTCTAATGTCAAAGGTATATTCGTTTCCTGTAATTTGTGATACTGAGTCCTTTAAGGTTATACTCTTTTTCAGCACTAAGCAGACACTCCTTGAAGGCAACAGTTGGAGTCACCACATTTTATCCTTAGGACTCAGAACAGTGTTCCATATTTGCAGTGCATTGTGGCTAGAAAAACTTTAATATGTGGATAAATGGATGAATGATGCATGGTCTGTCTTCTTCATGTGTTTTAAAACATTGTATAAACTCATGATGACAACCACTTACTTACTTAATCATGAGTCTTGTGAGAACATTATTTATTCCTTTATAACCCATGCTAATTTAATTAGCATGTATTGGACACACAGTACAGTTTACCATTCAGACATTTGTCTGGCTTATAAAAGTTATCAAGTAAAAAGTAGCAAAACGTGAGTTCTTTAAACAGAGCAAACTCAGAATAAAAACAGAATAAGAAGGTTTAGCAAATGTATCATAGTCATCATTAAATGCCTTCTCTATGGCCTGTTTTCTTATTAACACACGTTGACTTGGTGTAGCATTTAAGAGCTGAAAGTGAAAGTGGACATTTTTGGTGAGTAAAGTGTGAGTCCTTTTCACATTAAAAGTTACAGAAATGCAAGAGACTCCTGCAATACTGGACTTAGCATTACATTGGAGGCATTCAAATGGCTGATTCCTCCAAGCTGCTGGTTAGCATCCCTGTGCTCATTAGTCTTTGAAATGAACACACATATTCTGGGCATACTCTGAAATGAGGAAAGGGTCACTGGTGAGAACACTGGCTGCCAAGGCAATGAACAGTTTAAGAGGAAGTTTCTGTCCCACGTTATGAAAGAATCCAAGATGACAATCACTTCACCTCTCCTTTTCCCACTGAAGATCTGTGACTCCATTGAAGACCTTGAAACTATGCTCTTTGGAAAAAAACCTCACCATGTGTGATTTCTCATTTTACTTAGACAGTTCTGTACCTGGCATTTCTAGATTTCGCCATTCTGAATGGCCTCTGCATAAGACAGTTGACCAAGGTCCTAACTTAGGATGATTTCTTGATGACAAACATAGGCTTTCCATAAAACTATAATATTAAATGAGGGCCCTGAATTATAAAATGTTATATTGAAACAAATAACCCTGCAAGCATATCCAGTATAAAAGACTTGTGTATGTATAGTGAACGACCAAAACTAAAATAGGCAAGTTGAAAAGGTGAAATTTCTTGCTCTCCCTTAAAAAAGACTTCCAAGATTTTAAATTTCATAAGTTCTTAGATTTACCTCCCAGTCAAAAGTATTCACATAGCGCTTCTCAGTTCACAAAACACACTTATTTGACATCTGATTGACTTCATACTGAGTCATATCAAATAATATTTTATACTCTTGTTTACAAAAGAAGTGTCAAGTTCAGGACATTATTTTGCCTGCATGGTAGAGATGAATATATTATATGTTAATGAGATTAAGTCAAACGTCAGGGCCAAGCCCTAAATATTTGAAGCAATATAAAGAAATGATTCTTCTAATTCTGGGGTACTGCTCAATCAGAAGTGGTTCTACTTCTTGTTCATATGTGAGCACCAGGATTTGAGTGACTAACTACTAAAATGGCTTCTAGTCCAGCTCTGTGGATTGCCAATCTTATTCTCCTCTGGGTGAGCAAGGAGGATGGAAAAGGATGAAGGAACATGGAGTAGAGTTGAAGGTGAGGCATGTAAGGTCTCATTTGCCAGACTTAGAAACTCCATATGGCTTCCAGTACACTAACTAGAATTCAACCACGTGAAATGTTGTCCAGTTGTGAGCCTAAGGAGGACAAAAAGAACTTAAGAGCTGGCAGTGACTGGCTTCCCCAGTCAATAGCTACCTGGATATAAAGTCAGAAGTCATCTGCCTTCTAAATCCCAGCTCTCAGCTACTTTCTCAGTCAACGACTGTCTGTCTGCCATACTTCAGCATATGCAGAGTGAGTTGAAGCAAGTTTGTATATTTCCAGTCACACTCTGTGATGTCTACAATTGGACAGTGGGGATGGGAAGATGGCTCTGTGCATACATACCGTGCATTCTGCATAAGCCACAGGACCTGAGTTTGGATCCACAGCACCAGGTAAGAGCATGGCATGGTGGTGAGGATTTGTAACTCCAGTGTCTGGGACAGAGAAAGGCAGATTCCAGGGCTTGATAGCAAGCCAGTCTACCTGAAACAGTGAACTGCAGGTGAGGGGCAGGAGAGATGACTCTGTCTTCAAGATTAAAAGCATTTGCTGCTCTTACAATGGACCCAGGTCCAGCTTCCAGCATCACATGAAGCTCACAACTGACCTTAACTCTAGTTCAAGATATCCAACATTCTCCTCTGCCCTCCTTGGGTACCAGGCACAGATGTAGTACATATAAGCAAAATACTCAGGCACATGTGAAAAAAAAAACTCAATGAAAGAAAGGAAGAAGAAAGAAAGAAAAAAGAAAGAAAGAAGAAAGAAAGAAAGAAAGAAAAAAGGAAGGAAGGAAGGAAGGAAGGAAGGAAGGAGGGAAGGAAGGAAGTAGATAAGTGGGCCAGTGGCTCAGTGGGTAAAGTCATTTAGCAAACGTACCTGGCTACTTGTCTGTGTTTGACCTCCTAAAACCATGTAAAGGTGCAAAAAGAAACCTGAATCAACAAAATGATACTATGATATCCACTCATGATAATGATCATGATATGATGATGATGATGATAACAAATAATATGGCTAACAATCTCTGGCCTATAAATGTGAACAAATGGGAGAGCACACCCACCACACACATATAAAAGAAAGAAGGGGTCTAGTCTCCTAAATAGCTATGAAGAACAAATATGTTGTCAATATACGCCATTGTGTATCTATACTTGTGTGCATACATATGGAGGAAGGCAGAGAAGGGGGAGGAAAGGAGTAAGAAGGAGGAGAGAAGGAGAAAGAAAGGAGAGAGAGAGAGAGAGGAGAGAGAAGGAGAGAGAGAGAGAGAGGATTGCTGTAGTCCAGAGCTCTAGGGAGAACAGTATTGAACAAGGAATGCCTCATGCCCTTCAGAGCCAAGAAGACACAGCACAGGTTGCCACTGTGACTGCAGCATACTATAGGTGAAAAATCAAAGACAAGGGGTATGTTCTATGTAAAATGACCGAAAATATAGAAATGGAAGAAAAACTTAATCCAGCTTAAACATTGAGTTAGAAGGTACGGAGACTGGCACGTTTGACTGGAACAGCTGCCAAATGAACTCCCCATGAACTAATTATATAGATGCAGGGATCACACCCAGCTCCTACTCAGGCTCTGAGGAGCCACACACAGGTTTATATGCTTGGGGTTTGGGAGGAGAAAGAGGCACGTCACAGGCTGTGCCATCTCTGGCTGTGTTCACATTCATTTCCCTATTCCTGTTCTCTTTCCTTCCTTCCCTCACTCTCTGCCCCCTCCTCCTCCCTCCTGAATTGATGTCTTGTTACAGATTCATCCATTTCACTCCGTATATCTTATTGGCATAGAAATGTTCACAATGTTCTTTTATCCCTTTCCATACTTGATATGGATACAATTGGTTTGTCCCTCTTTTTCTCGTATCCAATATAACCAAAGGGTTGTCCTGTACTCTGAATCTTGCAATAGCCATGTTTTCTGAGATGAGTTCTATTTACTTATGATCTATTATCCTTTTAAATGTAGCTTTGGGGCTGGACGGATGGCTAAGTGGATACTGACTATGCAAGTGAGAGGAGCTGAGTTCAAGTACTCAGCTCCCACATCAAACACTGAACATGGACGTGCATGCGACCATAATTCCAGTACTGTGTGGTGCAGAGACAGGAATCTCTGGGGCTCCCTTGCTACTAGCCTGGTTCCAGATTCTGCAAGAGACCCTGACTCAAAGAAATTAAAAAATGATAGAGCAGGACACCAGACACACACACTGTACCACACATTCACATATAACACACATACACAAATGTGTGTGTGTGTGTGTGTGTTTGGATTCAGCAATATTTGACTTATTTGATTTTCTGCATAGTTTGTCTATTTTTTTCTTTCTCTTTTTCTTTTTTCTTTTTTTGTAAAACTGAAAGACACCTTTCATATAATTACTTATTTTTTGAACATCATTGAGATCTTCTGAAATTCACCATTCTCTACCAGGAAGCTCTAAACAACCAGTGTTGATTCCAAAACAGGGCTTGTCAATATTGTGTTACTTACAGTAAATCCCTGCCTGGAATTTACATTGATAATCAATCTTGGTTTGTTGCTTAATCCATTTAGATTTACTCTGGTAGATGTAATTTCATTGAGTAGAATTTTTTTTCCTTTTTTATTGGATATTTTCTTTATTTATATTTCAAATGTTAGTAGTTCCTCCTACAAAACACCCTATCCCATTTTTCCCTCTCCTGCTTCTATGAGGGTGCTCCCCCACCAGCTCACCCACTCCCCCTCCCTGCCCTTGAATTCCTCTTCAGTGGGGCATCTAGCCTTCATAGGATCAAGGGCCTACCTTCCCATTGATGCCTGACAAAGCCATCCTCTGCTATACATGTGGCTGGAGCCATGGGTTCCTTCATTGTACTCCTTGGTTGTTGGTTTAGTCCCTGGGAGCTCTGGGGTGTCTGATTGGTTGATATTATTGTTTTTCCTATGGGATTCAAACCCCTTCAGCTCCTTCAGTTCTTTCTCTAACTACCCACTGGGGACCCATTGGGAACCCTGTGCTCAGTCCAATGGTTGGCTGTGAGCATCCCCTTTTTTTGTCAGGCTCTGATAGGGCCTCTCAGGAGATAGCTGATAGAGGGCTAGTATCCAATATATACAAAGAACTCAAAAATTAGACTCCAGAGAATCAAATAACCCTATTAAAATGGGCTACAGAGCTAAACAAAGAATTCTCAACTGAGGAAATTCAAATGACCAAGAAGCACCTAAAGAAATGTTCAATATCATTAGTCATCAGGGAAATCCAAATGAAAACAACCCTGAGATTCTACCTGACACCAGTCAGAATGGCTAAGTTCAAAAACTCAGGTGACAGCAGATGTTGGCAAGGATGTGGAAAATGGGTACACTTCTCCTTTGTTGGTGGGATTGTAAGCTGGTACAACCACTCTGGAAATAAGTCTGGTGGTTCCTCAGAAAATTGTACATAGTATTACCTGAGGATCCAGCTATACCACTCCTGGGCCCAAAAGATACTCCAACATATAACAGGGACACATGTTCCACTATGTTCACAGCAACTTTATATATAATAGAAGCTGAAGAGAACCCAGATGTTCTTCAACAGAGGAATGGATACAGAAAATGTGGTATATTTATACAATGGAGTGCTACTTGGCTATTAAAAACAGTGAATTCATGAAATTCTTAGGCAAATGGATGGAGCTAGAAAATATCATCCTGCGTGAGGTAACCCAATCACAAAAAAACACACATGGTATGCACTCACTGATAAGTGGATATTAGCCCAAATGCTTGGAATAGCCAAGATCCAATTCACAGACCACATGAACCTCAAGAAGAAGGAAGACCAAAGTGTGGGTGCTTTAGTCCTTCTTAGAAGGAGTAACATTATTTAAACAATTGATTTTTAACTCACTTGAATGATGAGTAATTGTTCACATTTGATTAAAATTTTAAGTAATAGAATGTACAAAACAATTTGAAATTCATTACAAAACAATAAAGTAAATATTAAAATATAAAACCTGGTTTATTTAGTTTTATATTGTTTTCTGATAAATTAAAAATACATATTAAATGAAAATGCTATATAAATTTTAACTAATAAATTTCTAAGTAAAACATTTTAAATGAATCTAACATTTTAAGATTTTGAAGTTTAGTGATAAAATATTGCTCATTAAAATTATTTCTAATTATTATTTTATCATGTAGCTAGCAGAATTAATGTCTTATTTTATATGCTACACATAGACTCACAGGTATACAAATTAAATAACAAACTTGGTTGATTAATGTTATTAAATTTTCATGATCATCCTAGGCTATTGTTGCAAGCATCAATCTAAATTTTTCTACCTTTCAGAATCAAGAATTCAAATATAAATAGCAGCAAGATACTAAATAGGTTAAAGGCCCCTGCTGCCATGCCTGATTATCTGAGTTTGGTCTCCAGGACCCACATGATGGTAAAAAATAGTCAACTCTTGCAAATTGCCCTATGACTTCCATATATGCATGTCATGCACACACACACACAAACACACACACACACACACACACACACAAATAAATGTAATATTTTTTGAAGAATCAGAATATAAAGAGATACAAGAAAACAGACTTCCTGTGTTATTTGTTATGGCTCCCTGTAATATAAGAATCTATATGAGTCCTGTTGAAAGAAAAGATGTGACAAGTTAATTATTTTCCTCTGTTACATAAGTGTCCCCAGCAATACAGTGGCATTTGAACCTGGGGTTTTCTCTGTTATATATACAGAACTTGAGGTGGGAAGAAGTCTTTTCCTGAGCTGCAGATGACAGGAGATAGGGTATTTCAGGTTGTGCAGCAGCAGCATGTGCTTAGTGCAGAGACCTTTAGCTGAGGTATCCTCTGAGACGACACTGTGTCCCAGTTAGCATCTTCTGTCAACTGTCAACCTTACACATCCTAAAGTCACCTGAGGGAGTCACAGCTGAGACTGCCTATAACAGACTGGCCAATAGCCATTTCTATGAGATACTGTTTGATTGATCTTTGATGTGGAAAGATCCAGACCAATATAGGCAACACCAGCCTTAGCCTGAGAGGCTTGACTGTATAAGAAGACCAGCTGAACATGAATCAGTAAGCAAGCCAGAGAGTGAGTCAGCAAGGAGTGTCACCCTCTGTGGTTTCTGCTCCGGGTTCTCCAGAGATGGACTGTGACCTGAAAGCATGAGCTGAATAAAGCTTCCTTCCCTAAGTTGTCTTGGGTTAGAGTGTTTTATTATCATACCAGGATGAGATAGAACAGGGTGGTCTAGGTAGACCTATGGCAATAGGTCCTATGGCTCCCAGCAGAAGTACCAGGAAAGCCTATGTACAAAGCTAAGCCTTTAGTCCAATGGCAAGGCTGCTCGTATACACTCAGAAATGACAAAACACCTAGGAAAAGAAATCACCAGGAGTGCTAGCCATCAACAACAGAAGCAATGAGACCTGAAGACCTTCATAAAATGGGATCTTGGCCATTAGTAACCAGATTTTCCATTTAAGCAAAGATTGATTCTTAAAAGCAGTTAGGTTTCATTCTCAGCCCTCTAATACATGTGATCTTTATAGACAAGGAAGCATCTGGTTGAATCTGCCCCTCCTCTCAGGTTTATATTTCATCTGT
The DNA here is from genome assembly GCA_021653895.1 of Mastomys natalensis. Lineage (NCBI taxonomy): Eukaryota > Metazoa > Chordata > Mammalia > Rodentia > Muridae > Mastomys > Mastomys natalensis. The sequence continues at coordinate 1,552,402 of JAJTUV010000298.1, forward strand.
GTGGTACCTTCAATGGCCAAAAATCAGATAGACTGAGTCAATAAGTTCACTCAGCAGGAAAAGGTACTTGCTGCAAATCCTGATGATTTGAGTTCTATTCTGGGACCCAAAAGGCAGAGGGAGAAAACAGACTCATGAAAGCTGTCCTCTGACCTTCATGTGCTGGTCCTTGCATGCACGCACGCACGCACGCACGCACCCACACGCACCCACGCACCCACGCACCCACGCACCCACGCACCCACGCACCCACGCATGTATGCTTCCACAAAAGCATGAGCTCAGACATACATGTACATAAATAACTAAACGTAACTTTAAAAATCAAAAAACTTCTCCAACCAGCTAATCCTCTAGGGAGCTACACTGCAAAAGTAAGCTGCCATGACATATTATAGAACAGGCTGATGTTCTTGATAGAAACCATGATAGAGATTAAGTAATGGGACTCGACATGTTACCTTCCCAAGTCAATAAATGATGTCAAAATTCTCATTTTGTTACCACTGTTCTTGATAGTATTCACAGAGTTTTATTTAGCTGAGCTAGCAAGCTGGGTTGAATAGAATTTCACATACAGGTTGCTATATTTCTTGTTACTTCACTCAGTGCTTACAGAGGAGTGTAACATTCTAATTTTGAAATCCTGTGTGAACAGTGACAGCGTGAGGCCTGAATTTAAAACATGTATTTACTCAAGTGTTCTAACAGTAACCACCTCTTATCAAATCTTACCAAGCACCAGAAGAAGCTCTTAAGTAGATTATTTTATTTAATTTACCTACTAATCCTAAAATAATATATGCACATTGGAAATGTTGAGGAATTTGATTATATCCTTCAGGGAGAGAAATTAGGGCTAAAATATGGAATACTGTTCCTTTTGTTCTGGTAAACTTTCATTTCTCTTCTGCTGACAGATTAATGCTGTTTTACAAAATGTAGGTTCAAGATGTTTTTCTTCTGGGCACAGGCAATTCAGAATTTTAAGAAGCATGTAGTTCCTTATTTTGCGTGTATATGTGTGTGTGTTTACATGATGTGTGTGTTGGTAGGAGATGCTTACATGAATGTGTGGAGGTCAGAGAACAATTTCTGAGAGTCTTTTCTCTTCTTTCACATTGTGAGTTTTTGAAATCAGTACCTTCACATTCCTTCAGAATTGGCTGTCTAGTTTTTCACAATGTTGCAATTATTGATTATTTAACTTCGTTGGATTATAGATATAGGATATAGGTGAGAGATGTTAAATTTGAGAATCTCTACTAAAAAGTGATTTCAGAATGGATAAAGTTCATAATAATATGTCTGTGTGCACATGTCTGTATGTGTATGTGATTGATGTATAAGCAAATGTAGGGGTGGGGAATGCACAGGCCCAAGCATGCAGAAACCAGAGAAACACAGTGGCTGTCTTATTCCATCACTTTCTACATTATTCCCTTGAGACAAGGTCTCTCACTGACATTAGTATTGGTGCAGTGTCCAGGAAACCCATCAATCCTCTTGTCTCTGTCTTCCAAAGTAATGGGGTCATAGGCATGCATGGCCATGCCTGGCTTTTTATGCAGATTCTGGGATTTGAATTCAGTTCCTGATGCAAGTGTTCTAACTCTCTGAGCCATCTTCTTCACTGAGCCATCCCCCCAGCCCCCATAACAGTACGTCTTAAATCCTTTCATACATTCTAGTTTCAAAATTGTACAAAAGCATCCCTTCTCACTTTTCTCTTCAGGGATAACTGGATTGTTCCTTCATTACCCAAATGAAAGGAGAACAAGTCAAGACATAAAGACCTCAAATGAGACAGGCACAGTCAAAGTACAGCACTCGACATTCCCAACTCCAGTCCCGAGTCTTTGTAGATGGTTAAATAATTAGAACATCATGTCCTTGAGAAACAGTAAGAGGAATGTGGTTATTTGGAGATGGCCATTTATGATAATCCTCAACTTCACAAAGCTTCATATGGAGTGTGTGCCTGTGTGCATCTCTTGGAGCACAGGAGGGGCTCAGGGTTAGGTTCCTTCTTGTTTTCTTTTAACTCTTCCTCTTTTTTTTTTTAAATGCATTTATCCCCCACCACAAAAAGGGCAGAAGTATTATTGAACAGAAACCTCATTGAGATAATTTAGACAATAGCATATTCGCCTTTGAATCACAGTTCTAGTGTTTAATAATTGCTCTCTCTGTGCCAGGCAATCTGCTTTGCATAAACCATCTCATGCAATCCACTCACAGTGGGAGGAGTGATCCTGCCTTAAGTGGAAGGAACCGAGGCTCAGAAAATATACACCCTGTCTGCAAATATGTACTGTGTAACCACTGAAATCATCATAAAAATTAAGCAAGCATTAATCTCAGCTGCAATACAACTTGAACCAATGCCAGTTTATATAAACAATGAAACAACCCGGTCTTTTAAATTCTGCCTACTTCTTATTACAGATGTGTTCCTAGCATTTGCTAAGATGTCTTTATCATGCCTAATTTTATTCTTCTCACTACTCTATGATAAAATATCCAATCTATGATAAAATGCCATTCATATTGTCAGAGTTACCGTGTTAATTTTACAGTTCAGCGTTAAATCTGTGGTTTTATATTTCTCATAATGATGGTGGATTATTCTTTATCTCCATAGACTAAGATTTCTATCTAATAGTTTCTTTATCTCTAACACATATTCACAGAAAAACAACTTTCCTGAAATGTGTACCATATTTAGTAAAATATTTGTGTACATTCTTTTGTTTGTTTGTACATTTTTGTTATCCATTTGTTTGGTTTGGTTTGGCTTTTGATACAGGGTTTCTGGCTGTCCTAGAACTCACTTATGTAGATCAGGCTTGGCTCAGAATCACAGAGATTGGCTTGCCTCTACCACCTAAGTGCTAGAATTAAAGGTATGTTCTACCATGCCCAGCTCTGTATACATTCTTCAAGATTTATTATGTACATGTACATGTACCTGTATGACTTATTGTGTGCCACATGCATGAAGGTATCCGAGGATCAAGGAGCCATCGGATCCTCTAGAATTGAAACTACAGATAGATGCATGCCTGGAGTATGTTTGGAACCAAACCTTACAACAGAATGCTATCCCTGAGCATTCTGTTGTAAGGTCAGGATCCCAGGTAATCTACTACTTTATTTCTGGAAGTGACATTCATGTACTGCCATTTTTACAGTGTAGGTTTGGTGATAGTGGGATAGATATTCTTACCTAGGCAGAACCTTTATCTGATTCTTGAATATTTTTAATACTCCAAACAAAACAGTATTATGCAATTGAAGTTCATGATTCTTTTTAGTTTTTCAAGATTTTTGTTGTTATTTGTGTTGCCTTATAATTAATTTCATGCTAATTTTAGGACCATGCTTTTGAGCATAAAGGTTGAGATTTTGATAGGGATTGTACTTGCAAATGGCTTTTGTAAATATACTACTTTGCCAAGGCTAACTTTTCAGCACATCAGTGATAGAACTGTCCCAGATTCACAGTGGAAATAAAGGTAATTTATTAGCTACTTATTAAACCCTGACAAAAATACTTGACAACAACTACTGAAAGAGGAAGGGTTTTCTTTTGGCTTACGGTTTTAGGGGATACAGTCTGCCATAGTATGTACAGCAAGGGATGCTGGTTACATTGTATCCACATAGTAGGTGTCAACCAGAGACACTGGTCACATTGTATCCACAGACAGGAAGCAAAGGATTCTGGTGCTCAGATTGCTTTCGTATTATTAAGTCTGGGATCCCTATGATCAGAATGCTAGCACCAACATTTAAGATAGGTCTACCTACTTCACTTAATCTAATCTAGACAATTCCTTGTAGACTCGACTAGAGAGTTGTTTCCCTGGTAATTGTAAATCCCATCAAATAGGCAAGCCAAAGCTCAGCCATTATAGATGATATCTTACTCCTCTATTGCTGTGATAAGACACTATGATCAAGGCAATTTATTTATTTATTTATTTATTTATTTTATTTATTTGATCAAGGCAATTTATACAAGAAAGAATTTATTTTGGCTTCACAGTTACAGAGTGTTAGAGTCCATGACCATCATGGTGGGGAGCATGGCAGCAGACAAGCAGGTAAGCAGGGCAAGCAGGCAAGCAGGCAAGCAGGCAAGCAGGCAAGCAGGCATGAGTCTGGAGCAGTAACTGTGAACATATGTCCATGAGCAGGAAACAGAGAGTAAAAACACAGAATAGCTTGAGTCTTTCAAAGCCTCTAGGGACTTTGTCTTCTAATTTCTAATGAGTAGTGACATGTCTTTTAACAAGGCCACACCTCCTAACACTTCCCAAATAGTTTTAACAACTGGAGACCACATTATAAAACTAAGAGTCTATGGGGAACATTCTCATCCAAACCATCACAGGTGTTCTTTCAAACATAAAAGTGACTGACATGACTGGGGGGCCTGAAGTTCCTCCAGCATTGTTGGTCCAGCTTTCTCAGCCCTCATACTTACCAGATGGACATTACATTTCCATATCTTGCTAAGATGATATGATACCAATTCTAGATTCCATGATAAAGTTTGCACCAAAAATGACATTTTTATGTATCTGATCCTTACATTTTAACACAATGATTTAATGATCATTGCACCAAAGTAAAAATAGTTATGATTACTAATGATATCTCAAAGCATGATACTGGGCAGATACTTTGTCACGGTTTTGATTAAAGTCTATCAGTGTATATTTTTGACAATAAAGATCCAATTGTAAAATAATCTATTCAGCAAAGTTTTCAGGAGATCTAATGTGTCCATTTATTGAGTTCAGAGGACTATCGTTAAGCCATTAGAAGATATTTCACAATAATTTAGTTTTTTGTTTTTCTTTTTCTATGAAGGTTTCATATATTAATATATATGATATATATCAAATACACATATCTACCTACTACACCCCGCTAACTCTTCTTAGTATCTCTACCTCATCTCCTTCCCAGATTCTTGTTCTCTTTTTATTGTTATTCACATCCCTATGAGTCCCTTATTACTTCCCATATGTACTGAGTTATGTTGCAATCCACCAGGGAATGAACAACCTACCGTTGGCCGTACACTTATCTGAGACTCCATTTCGCAGCTGTTTATTTCTAGCGGTCTTCTGTAAGAGTAGGGCCTTGAAAGCCCCTCACTCATCATGCTGAAATGGTGACCACCTCAATCTCCTAAAGATCTTATTTTCTAATGCTGAAGCTCTAAGAAGTATCAATATGAACAACTTAAAGGGTTAAAATAGACAAACTCTAAATTTCAGATATTATCACTGGAATGAAACAGACTGAATAGAATCTCTCACTGCCCCACTATTTTCTGCCTTTTCCTACATGTTGAAAATGTTTCTAGTAAGTACTAAGAGCCCAGAGATAACATATCCAATTCATAAAATAGATAGGTAGCATCAGTGGAGTGGCGATTTGAATAAGAAAATGTTTTCCATAGGTTCATATGTTTTAACACTTGGTCCCGACTGGTGTGCTGTTTGAGAAGGTTGAGAAGGTGTGATCTTGCTGGAGGAAGTAATCCACTGGGGGTGAGTTTAGGGAATACACAACGTTGCTCCCCTTCCCCCTCTCTTTTCTTGGAGCTTGTTATTGAGCATGATCTCTCAGCTTCCTACTCTGACATGATGCCTCCTCCAACATTGTGGACTTTCCCTCTGGAACTATAAGCTAAAATAAAATCGTTCTTCCATAAGTCATCATTCCCTTTGTCATCATATTTTATCTCAGCAAAAGAAGAGTAAGTAATATTCATGATAAGCTTGGTACTCTTTTTAAAATGTGGCTCATGCTCAAACACTTAAGAGAAAATTGTTATATTTAAACAAAATTACCTCTGCTCCTCAAATGTATTGTTTCTTGCTACAAGAAGAAATTAAATAGTATTATACTATATGCACAACTTTTCAAAGTTCCACTCTTCTTTAAAATCTCATTTACATAGAGAGTACAAATGAAGTACTTCTGTGGCAGAAAACACAGGGAATAGCTTAGCTGGACTATACCTAGGATTTCGGCTTGGTTTGGGCTGTGCACATACCCTTCTTCATATAGTGCACTTACTGGTCTGAGACACTTTCCTATACATATTAAATATACACAGACCACTCTGAACTATGTACCTAGCAATCTATTTACAATCTAGGACCCTCATCTATATTGAGCTGTGTATACAGCCTATCTACCTTCATGACTGTTGTAGTAATTATTTAAAACACCTCTGGCTCAGGTCAACTATCTAAGCTGCAGCGGCTCTGCCTAGCTCAACCACCATGTTTCTCGCCAGAGTCCACGTGCATGCTGCAGCTAGAACCGGCCGCCAGAAACACCAGCCCTGCCACCAACTAGATGCCAGCGTGAGAGACGGCTCTGCCAATCTTCCATGCTGTCTCCGCAAGGCAGGGCATTACCCAGACCATTCCGTCATCCGTGTGGGCCCAGTAAGAGAATGAGACTCTAATTCTTATAGATTAATCAAAGCTTATATATTTGGCAATGATCAGTAAAAACAAGATACAATCAGAAGTGTAGCCCAATACCCAACCTAGGTATACCAACTACCTTTGACTGCTACAGACACGTGAACATCGTCTCCATCGCTCCTAATCTCTGTTCTCTCGCTCCTCCTCTTCCTTTTATCTCTTCCTCTCCTAACTCCTCCTCTTCCTTTTCCTCTCCTAACTCCTCCCTCCTTAGCTCCTCCTACAATGACCATCAAACTTAGACAGATGTACAAGTGTAAGAATAGATATGCTGATCTGACCTGAACTGGCTTGAGATATATAAGTACAAAGGCAGGCAACTGTCTCCCAAAGTGAAATTTAGGGGGAGTCCCTTATTTGTCATCTTATACCTATGATAATTGGGCATGTATATAATTAAAATCAGATCATATGGGAAGCGACATGCACAGTAGAAGAATGGTTATGCAATTTTATCTGTCAATCAAAATAGAAAACCACCCAAACTATACCCATTAGCAACAAACTTCTTTTTCTCTTGAACCTCATGAAAAGAAGTCTCAAACAAAGACCTTCAAATATCTCTATTCAGGTGACCTACCATCAATCTTGAAAATGCACTCCTTTCTTATTTGATTGCCATTTTGACTTGAATACACTTTCCTTGATGCTTTGCAAATTCATGTGAGCTTTCTTTAATGCTGTAAATGAAGCCCAAGAGCCAGAAATCACCTGTGCCAGATCCTTACCACCAGTAACACCTGAGCCACCTGTGTATGCCCTTCTTTCATCCTTGTGTTTGTTGATAGCCTTTACCATGGGGTTTCTGAGAAAAGCAATGTAGGCCCTTATTTTTACCTATTGCAAATAAAACAGCAAGTGTAGTCTCAGAAATTACATCACAGTACTGAAGAAGAAGGTGAATATGTAGAAAACATCCAAGAATATTTACTTCAGCCAATATTTTGCTTTTGTGTCTTATGATATGCAAGCACTTCAGGACATTTGGAAGCATTTTACATCTTCTAATAAGCAGCTAGGCATTAGAGTTATTAGCTTTCTGACTCCTATACTTCAGGGAAATGTGTAAATTGTACTTGAAGAGGCACCTTTTAAAAGAGCTGAATAGTTGCACACTAATAACATCATAGTCTATGGATACAGAGCATTAAATCCACATGTTTCTAAGAACTTTATACACTGAAGTAGTTTAATATTTTGAGAACTAGGTTCCATACTATACACTGAAGATATTGGAAAGGGGTGATCTTTGCGTATTTAAGTCACAGAAATAGAAGAGACACAAGATGCTAGATGGTAATAACAATCAAAAACCACCATTCTCTCATCTTGAAACATCCTAAGGTCTTTGAAAATATAAATGAGCAAGCTTGCATACTGCCCTTTCACAGAGAACACGCTGTACCTTTGACCAGACAGAGTAAAGAGAGATAACAGTTTGAGAAAGTGTTGTGTTTATTTGAAACTGCTGTGATGGATTCTTCAACAACATAGGGGTAATAACAGTATGACAGCTTTGAGATACTAGTTCACAAAGATAAGCTGACAAGTTAAACATTAGCAACCAAACATAATAATTTACAGAATGTGTACACAACTTGAATATTTTTACAGCACCTTCTGGCTTCATACTATGTACCAGGATGCACACAAGCATTTCATAATCTAATACTCACGGTTCTGAGACACAGGAAGCTCCCATTTTTTTTTATTTCAACAGTGCAGCTATGTAGCAACATGGAAAATCATGCCCAAAGTTGAAATATATAATTCATATCAATATTAAAATGTTCATGTGTACATTTTATATATATATATATATATGTGTGTGTGTGTGTGTGTGTGTGTGTGTGTGTGTACATATTGATTATAATGTAAACATTCCTGCTACTGATGGTGGAATCCTGTGTGTCATCATCTAGTTAAACAATGCTTTATGGTTGGATTTTAATTTCTGAAACAAAGAAATTTGTCAATGAGAGGCAGAGATGGAGACCTACAGGGTGGAGGAGAGAAGGAAAAAGTGAGGAGAGAAAAAAAGAGACAAGAGCAAGAAAGGGTCAAGAGAAAAGAGAGGAACAAAAGAAAGGATGAAAGAAAGAGAAACAGAGAGAGAAAGAGAAAGAGAGAGAGGAGAGAAAGAGAAAGAAGGAGAAGGAGAAAGAAGGAGAAGGAGGAGAAAGAGAAAGGAAGAAAAAGATAGAGAAGAAGAAAGAATGGTTTGTTGCCCCTTGCTGACTGAAGGCAGCCATTCAATTATCTTCATTATGAATAATGTTGGCTCTAACAACTAAGTGTTCCATGTAAATTAAAACTAAAGTTTTAAAAATGTCACACTCGGGAGGCAGAGACAGACAGATCTCTGTGAGTTCCTGGACAGCCAGACCCTGTCTCAAAAACAAACAAAACCAAAAATACAAACAAAAAAACCAAAAATGTCTTAGTGTTTCAGGGTAAAGTCTCTCCTGCTGGGTTTAAAGACCCTCAGCCACGTCCCTGCCCCTGCCGTCTCTGGGAACGCCTGGGACCTCTCTGGCACTCCAGCTCCTCACCTGTGAATCAGAAGGACAATGTGTTCTGAAGTTACAGGGACACAAGCATATTAGTAAGCGGTCGTTCAAAAGAAGGATTTTTCCCTTTTCTCATTGAAAGAATAATCAACTTTCAGTTACATGTGGGGATAGTAAAGAAACAAATGAAATTTACCACTAGCAAGCTCATGTAGGTAATTTTGTATAATTTTATATAATTGTCTCCTTCGGTGTCTTTTCTGAAATCATTGGCTGGCTGGTAGCTTAAATTCTACACTATTTTTCTACTTTGCTTTATTTTGTATGGGGAGAGCGTACACTCATACCACAGCCTGTGCTTTTAGAGAACAATATGAGGAGTCAGCCCTCTCCTCCCACCGAGTCCCTCCCAGTGAATAGACGCATGTCACCGCCAGGCTTGGTGACAGGTGCCTTTACCCAATGAGCCAACTTGATGGCCCCCAATACTCTTTATACACTCTTTACACAATGACTAGTAGCTGTTTGTCAAGGTTCGGAGTAGTAGTCTTTCTTTGTGTCCAGTGACAAACAACTGATGACTTCACAGTCATCTATGTGACATGGGGACACAGACATGAGAAACACACATAAATATATATGACAAACTGCCTCATACCACACAAAATTTATCTCATACCATACTCATCTCACGTACAACATATATATCTCAGACATTCTAAATAAACATATACCACACACCTCACACACAGATACCACAGGACAAACTTTCACCTCACATGCAACACATGCATTTCACATTCATAACATATACTACATACCTCACAGATACCAACACTCAACATACATATATATATATATGAGAATGTATGCTTCTACCACATATAGTATACAACCCCCATCTCTCTCTCTCTCTCTCTCTCTCTCTCTCTCTCTCTCTCTCTCTCACACACACACACACACACACATACACACACACGGCCCATACACACATAGCTCATGCAGACCTATGATAATGGGATGAAGGCAGTGTGTGTGCTGGTGGTCAATCATCTAAGGGATCACTTCACTGAGCTCAGTCCCTGGCTCCGACAAAGAACTGAAGTGTCAGGAAAGACAGAGGTACAAACAGTAGAGAAAGGGAACGTTTTGTCCATTCAGAACAGAAGAGACTTAAATGGATACATTCTATTTCATGGTGTCCCTAGGCCTTCCTTTTCCCTTATTGCCTCTGCTTACATGCCCAGCCCTGTGCTTCCCTCCATCTCTTCCCATAATGTGTTCCAAGACCAACAAGCCAACATCTCAGGTGTCTTTGTTGTCGTTTTATTGATGTGAATAGATAACATGACCATGGCAACTCTTATAAAGGAAAACATTTAATTTGGGCTGGCTTACATGTCAGAGGTTTAGTACATTATTGTCAGGGTAGAGGCATGGTGGCCTACAGCTAGACACAGCTGGAGAGGGAGCTCAGAGTTCTACAATCTGAATCAGCACGCAACAGGAAGAGAAAGTGACACTGGGCCTACCTTGAGCTTCTGAAACCTCAAAGCCCACCCCAGTGGCACACTTTTTCCAACAAGGCCACAGCAATACCAACAAGACCACACCTCCAATAATACCACTCCCTATGAGTCTACAGGGACCATTTTCTTTGAAACCACCACATCAAGCAACCTGCTCTGCTTTTCCTGTGTACCTATATCCCTCTAATTCTCACTCACATATAGCTTACAATTCACAGATAGCAACCACACATCATCAGATTATGCCTCTACATTACATATTACACATCTGACATAAATTAGTTACCTGGCACATACAATATCTACAAACCAATCACACACTACCGACATGCCATATACCCAATCCTAAAGGATGAGAACTAGGAAAATTTATTCAGCAACAAATTATTATTTTTTTCTCTACAGATAGAACAAAGCAGCCACCTTGTGTTTATGAATGGATAACATCCATGTTAATTATTATCTGAGAGAAGGCCTAGATTAAACAATGAATCATCCTACTTTTCTCTTGCTTAAGAAGTCAGTGAAATCAGAGCAAAACAACAAAACCACCTGAATGTCTAAATTAAAACGTGTTTCCAACTCTCTTGCCTTCCTTTTGCATAACAGGAGCCTGCTCTCTGCTTGCCTCTGCTGGAAGCCCCTCCCCATTCTGATGAGAGAGGAAGCTATGCAGTTCTCCATTTAAAACTATCTGACCAATTCTTCTCTCCCCTGGTATCGCTGAATAAGCAGCAAAGCCTCCTTACTCACTTTACATCGGGAAAACTCTGGATGCAGGGTTTGGAGCACTTCTCTTTGCATCCACATCTAAACCCTGACAACAGAATCGTCTGAAAAAAAAATGGGAGCTGGGCAAATCCCTCAGTGGTAGAGCAAGGCCCTGGGTATAATCTCTCCACTGCAAAATACTGCTTGTTCAGTGCCAAGTCTAACGTACATCATAAACATTTTCACAACGTCTAGATGCTTGGGGTCTCAGAGCATCCTGCATCGCCCTGTCTTTTCGACCTCACACCCCCACTAACCTTGCAACCCTGTTCAAGTCTTCTGACTGCCATGTCTTCTTAGCTTGTGTCTGTCACATACCATACTCATACATGCTGGCTTACCAATGAGTGAACGAGCCATCCAAAATGAAAAGCACTTGACCTTGCTTCCCCAGTTTACTTACGCAAACTCCACACAAAATCATCTCCCATGCCTGTGCCTCTTTGCTTCTATGTAATGAAACGTGAATTATAAGAGCAATGAGAGAATGAGTTTAAAATGTTGAGGGAGGTAGATTATTTTATGGCTGTAATAAGTCATGTTCTGTGGGAATCATGTTCTATATTTTAGGGAATGCTGCAAGAGAATAAATCGTAAAAATAGATGCATATAATATGTTACTAATTAACTTTAGAAGTATTCATTGTTATTAAGTCTTTGGGGATGGCAAAGATAAAGCCTGGAACAAAATTGACTGACCCTCAAGGAGGACACAGGATGGGGTCAGGGCTGCAGCATCCCTCCATGGCTATTTACATGTATGTCTGTTTGGCTTTTGAGTAGAAGTTCTTATTAGCAGTCCTCAAATTAGCATGCTAAAATCTTAATCATCAATTGTTGTTATTTGTAAGTCTTTGGGGGAGGTGACTTGGTACAAGACTGGCACCTTTATAATGCAATTAATATTCTTTCAAACAGATAAAGAAAACACTCATGAAGTATGAAACTGGTTTTTCAAAGCAAATTTTGAAGTTTACCCAGTTCTGCATACTAGGCATCTCATAACAATTCCAAAGTTAACTTGTAAAACCTTTAATCTATTTGCTCTTGTACATTATCCCCACATCATTTAATGCGTAACCCATAGAGATTACCGAAATATTCTTAACATGATACCTCACTCACTTAAATGAACACAATAATTTCATTTTAAAAAAATCTTCTGGGAAATAGTTGTTCTAGATTGCTTTCTGTTGCTGTGATAAACACTATTTTGAAAAGCAACTGTGGGGAAGGGAAGGTTTATTTTTCTTACACAAATTTCTTATCAGGAAAAGCTAAGGTAGGAACTCAAGGCAGATATTTGGACGATGGAACCAAAGCAAAGGACCACAAAGAAACACTGCTTATTGGCTTGCTCAGCAATCTTTCTTTTTTTTTTTTCTTTTTCTTTTGGTTTTTCGAGACAGGGTTTCTCTGTGTAGCCCGGGCTGTCCTGGAACTCACTCTGTAGACCAGGCTGGCCTCGAACTCAGAAATCCTGCCTGCCTCTGCCTCCCAAGTGCTGGGATTAAAGGCGTGCGCCACCACGCCCAGCCTCAGCAATCTTTCTTATATAGCCAAGACCCCCTTGTCCAGCAAGGGCTCCTTCTACAATGAACTATCCCCCCACCCCTACATCAATTAGCAGTCCAGAAAATTTCCCATATGTTTTCCCATAGGCCAGTCTGATAGGGGCAATTCATCTTCTCAGGAGTGTAAAGTTGTCAACTACTATTAGTCATCACACACACACACACACACACACACACACACACACACAACACACACCAGAATTAGAAACATGTAACTCTTCAACCACCAAATCCCAAAATGGGGAGCTCAAAAGAGCATACTAAAACAGTATGATGAGAAATGTTAATTAGCTCATTTTTATTTAATATTATTATACAAGTAATAATCAGTTCCAGTCTCAATGAATAAGGATTTTTCAATAGTCCAGACCATTCTGTACTGTCCAATTTGACAAGCTTGAGCTAACTGTGCTGTTACCTTTGTCTAACAGCTTTAAATGGCAAATGAGTCAGATGCAAATGAGCAAGTCTTTTGAATAATCACTTCAGAGGTTTGTAGAGAAAGGTTTAGAGAAAGGGTAACTGTTTTCATTTCTTTTTTAAACTTGAAATTCATTTCTCAAGTTCTTATCATGATGTACTATCTTCTTGCTTTGTCTGTTTAGATATGATGATGTTCTACAGTCCTGAATGATGTGTGTGGTGCTGGGGTGTGGCCTGTGTAGACCTTAAGCATTCTAGAGCTCTCTGGGGATCTTGTAAAGGTTGAAGGATGGCACAGCACCTTTCAGTGATTGAAGTTGCTTGAACACAGGAATCCCTCAGTAAAGGTTATTATTTTTGCATATTAAGAAGTGAAAGATGGGGCTAGTTGAGATGGCTCAGTAGCTGTTCTTATGTAAGACCCAGGGTTCAATTGATAGCACCTACATGGAGGTTCAATTCCAATTCTAGGGAATTTGAGGCCCTCTTCTTGCCTCTGAGGGCAATGCATACATATGGAATATAGACATACATGTGCAAAACAAAAAAGCACAATTAAAACATTAAAAAGTTGAAAAGAAAATAGATGCAAGGTGTGCCTGGATAGCCAGGAAGCAGAGACCCAGGGTAGAACCAAACATGACGAGGAAATTCAGTGAAATGATTACTAAGGATATTAAACTATACTCAGATCAGTGCCTACTCTAATTGTCATCAGAGAAGTGTTATCCAGCAACTGATGGAAACAGATGCAGAGACCCACAGCCAAACACTAAGTGTGTTGGGTTGTAGTGTGTGTGGGTCCTGTTGTAGGGTTGATGTGTGGGTCCTGCCTCTCTATCACCACATGGCTAAGGGCCTCTCCCGGGACAGAGGTTCGGGAATTTGACTGTGTTCACTCCACACTGGTGCTGGGCAGACATCGGGCTATGTGAAGCTGCGGGATTCTGCTCAGGGGTAGGGAGCCAGAGCTCTTGGTCGTAGCCACTCACTTGGCTGGGTCACGGCTGTCTCGGTTTGCTTGCTTGGGTTGGTGATCTCTGTGGCTAGAAGTAGAGAGTAGTCAATGGGAGTTTAGGCGATGGCTCTGTGAAATGAATCCTGTTCCACTGTTCCCCATAGTGAACCCCGAAGGAGGAAAAAACAGTCTATGGTCTTAAGATATTTAATGTCATGGCGAAAAATGGATGAAAACTATACCCCGGTATTTTTAGGCCGGCCTGAGGTTAAATATCTTTTGCAAGGAGGAGGGTCTGGGAAGGAATATCAAATTGGCTATGCCCTCTGGCCTTTAGGTACCTCATTAATATGGAGATCTGTCTTGAGGCTCTGTGACCTGTGGAGGGGCTAGTGGGTGTTGTCCTACATGACTGGAGGACCCCACTCTATGGAGGTCTTCAGCCTTGTGTCAGGAGCCTGGAGTCTGGGAGCGTGGTGAAATGCATGCCTTCCCTTAGGATCACCTGGGGTCTCGGTGATTTCTAGCGGTTCTTGACCAGAAACCATGTTGTCCTTTCACAGTCCTACATAAGTGGAAGCAAGAAAACCCCATAGAAAGGGGAAGAATTGTAGGAGCCAGAGGGTTCGAAACACTGAAAGAACACAGCCCCCAGAATCAACTAAGCAGGCTCATAGAGACTGAAGTGACACTCCCAGATCCATATGAGTTTGACCTAGGCCATCTGCATCTACATTATGGTCGTGTAACTTGGTGTTCTTGTGGATTCCTAACAGTGGGAGTGGGGGTATCTCTGACTCTTTTACCTTGCCTTGGGAACCTTTTCTGCCTAGTAGGTTGCCTTGGCGAGTCTTGATATGAGAGTTTGTGTCTAGTCTCATTGTAAATTGTTATGCCATATTTGGTGGATATCCCTGGGTCCGCTGTTGTTTGTTTGTTTAAGGGAAGTAGAGAAGGAGTGAATCTCGGGAGAGGAGAGGTAGGGGTTGGACTGAGAAAATTGGAGGGAGGGGAAAGTGTAGTTGGGATACAATATATAAAAGAAAAAGAAAAGAAAAAAATACATCATCATGAACATATATGTAGATCTAGCTGTTATGAAACCATAGACCGTGCTTAGTTAACTAGCAATAAAGGAATAGGAAGTTTTAAAAGAGGTATTTTGCTTTATAAATGATCCCTTTCCTAATATTCTTTAAATTCTCCTCATTTCAGTGCACATTATGTTTTTGTGTGTTCACATTTGGTATATATGGGATATTCCTTCAGTTTAAGTGGTGATATAGTGATTTCATATTTTTTCTAAAGTGACCATTAACCATATACCTATTATAAAACATTTACAGAGAATCCAGTTTCTGCCACTATGAACAAATTTTTATAAAGTCAAGCATATATATTAAAAATTATACACATATACATATTTTTACAAAAGAAGTAAAAGGACTTCTTAGCTATGTCCGACATTCCAAAGGAGTTTAATGCCTTCTTATTTGTTATAGATGAATTTAAGTGAACTTATTGGTTTTTATGTTCATGACAACAATCTGAATTATATCATCCCTTCTATAATCTATTACAGCATTTCAGTGGGAGAAGTGTGGAACATCCACAAACACATGGAGAGATGAAAGTGATCTTACCACTGTGATTATTGTGGGATTCTATGGAATTTTGGAACCAGTCTTCTAAAACCATTGACGCTCCAAATTACAGTTTTATCTTAAAGGAGGTAATCAGTAGATAGAATTACCATCTTGAAGTATCATAACACTCTAGGCCTCCAAATTATGCTTGTTTGATGTTTTCCGCTCTGTGATCATTTCACTGAAGTTCAGCTGACTTACAGGAAAATACAGGATGCATTAGTGCACAGCCTGATGCATTTTCATATAACAAAGAATTGCATTCCATGCTCCTTTTTCAGCTCCAGGCTGCAAGCCTGTTTGTGAGACTGAGGCAGGAGGATTACCACAAATTTGAGACCAGCCTGGCCCACATGTAATGAGTTCCATGCCACCTGAGTAGTTACAGTTAGAGAGAGAGAGAGAGAGAGAGAGAGAGAGAGAGAGAGAGAGAGAGAGAAACAATGGAGAAAATATATTAGCATATTAGGAAATGCATCACTTCTTCAACTGCTATGGCTCCCTGCAAGAGAAAACCACCATCAAGACTTTAAAACTGTCAATTAACTTTCTTGTTTCAAACTATACCATGGTGGAGATTTGCTGGCATATTTTTCTGTGGTGTTAAGTTTGGAGTTCCATCCATGGAGTAGTGCCCAGTCATAGTTATTCACCCTCATTGCCTTCTAGCATTCCACTGAAGAGTTACCTGCTGCTTCTGCAGTTGAGGACAGGAGGTGAAAACTGGTCAAGTAGGGCGGAGACCCCAAAATAGCTGCTGTGGGAATGTCCATGTGGAAGGGGAGGAGAGTCAGGAAGAGCTCTGGTTTCCTCTCGTTTCCTAAAGGAGCACCTCTGCCCAGAGGCCATGTGTGATGATGTGACTGATGCTGAGAGGAGCCTCTTGGATACTGAGGTGGCCTGTGTGGATGGACCAGCCCATCATACTCCTCATAGCTCACCTATTTGTGGCCATGAAAGCTTTATAAAGGTCCCAGGCTAGCATAGCAGCTTGACAGTATCTTGTTTCCTAGGGCCTCTCCTGCTATACAGCTTTCTCTCTCTGTCCTCTCTCTCTCCCCCTCTCCCTATTTTCCTGCTTCTCTACAGCTCTCTTGCTTACTCATGCTCTCTCCGTGCCTGTCTGTCTGACTCTCTCTCTCTTTTTTTCTCTCTCTCTCTGCCTTCTTTCTTTTTCTTAATCTCCCTATAATAAACTATTTCTGGATTTCTTTCTGACACTTTCCCTCTGTGGTCTCTGAATTTCGTTCCTCAAATTCTTGAGACTAGAACCTGAAAACTACTGGCCAAGGGTGGCTTTTCCATTTATGGGATGTTGGATCTCTGAGCTAAGCCTACCTCAGCTTCCTAAGAAAGAGTATTACTCTTAAATGCACCATGCCTTTTCTGTCTCACTGTGGTTGAAGAGCATCTGGGACACTGGAAGAGTTGCTACTGTGAATAGTCTTGAGCATGATTCTGGTAAACATCTGGATAACATTGTTTTGGGGTGTACACCTGGAAGAGGAACTTGGGGCTATGATGCTCAGCTTTAGGAGAACATATCATCCTTTCCAGTGTTCATCCACTCAGATCCACCAAGCAGGGAGTTTTATCTGGTTTGTGTCTTTTTCCAGTATGGGATATCAATCTCCTTACTTTTAGCTAGTCCAGAGAGCATGTCAAAAACACTAAAGAATTTGAGAGGTATCCTACACTGAAATTAATTACAAGCCACAGCTCCACAGAGCCTGGAACACAGTGTCCATTGGTTACAGATGAAGGTGGTGCATTACTTCATAGTGATAACCAGAGTCAATACTTTATGCTATGTCTTCAAGCCCCAGTTCCAATGGGAGAAAGGTAAAGCAGATGCTATCACATCCACCAACAATGAGTTGCATCACAAAGAGGAAGCCTGAGTCTAGAGAATGAACTCCAGTCTTACAGCAGGTGGTATGCATGCTTTATGATGTAAGGCTGTACATGATACAAACATCACTGAGAATGAAGCCAGAAACAGAAGAGAGGATAGAAGCCACAAGAATGCCTCTGCCTATAAAAAATGCCGAAGAGCTGTGGAGAGTCATCCCTGCATGGTAGTGACACAGTGTGGTTTAAACTTGTAGTTTATTGACAGCTAAAGAAGATGAGCACCCAGCCACCATCAGAGAAGCTTCTTCCTGGCATAGTAGATAGGAACAAATACAGAGACCCACAGCCAGGTATTATGCAGAGAGTGAGAGAACTTGGAACACTCAGCCCTAAAGTCTTTCAAATCCCTCCCTTGGGGTTCCAGAAATCTAATGAAATAGGAAATGGAAAGAGTAGAAGAGGTGTGAGCATGGACAACAACAACAACAAAACCCTGAATGGCCCTGAACCAGGCAGTCAGTAAAGGAGGATGGCATTCATGTACTCCAGACAAAATCTCTCCTACAGAACTATATTGCCACTTTAAACATGCCCCAGGATTGGAGAGATATAGGGAGGCCCAATTTCAAGATGATTGTCTTCAACAAGTCAGGCAAAATCAAGGGCTGGGCTGACATCTCATTGGGATTTGATGAACTCATTGGACAGGATGACTTTTCCACTGGAGCTTAGCAGGCAACACAGCCAGCAGTCACCTATTAACAGGTCTGTCTCTGTTCAATTCAACTGTGGGACAGGCTCACCCACCCTCAGACTCAGAAGACCCTGCCTCTTTCCTGCTCTTTCTCTGTCAAAAGCTGGAGGAGTCCCTATTGATTTTATTCTTGGAATTAAAATGAGCCTAGAAAGAAAAATTCCCAACCCCACAGCCAGAGATCTCCTTCTTAAAAACACCATGTGGGAGGGTATGACTTCTGAATTCAGGCTAGCCTGCCAAGATCTCCGGGATGAACACTTTGATAAATCAGTTGTGGCAACCCAAGGTAGAGGAGCAACATCACATCAGATTATGTCTGTAGCTCAGGCTTTAGTAGTAGCAATAAAAGTAGAGGGGATGTGCATTAGGTGTGGAGTGTCAGGACACTGGAAAAACAAATGTCCAGAAAAGTCCCTTCCCATAAAGGACCCCACTGTCCCTAAGACAATCTGACTTCCACGTTGCAAATGTTTCCATTGGAGAAAAGATTCCACCTCCCTATATGATAAATATGACCAACTATTAGACCGTTTAAACTTAAAAGGAGGCAGTCCTCAGCCACAGAGTAAGACAGAAAACTGCTCCCATATAAGCTTTATGTGTGTCCAGCATCTCAGAAGGCTCCCACCCAAACAACAATGAAAATAGATAACAATCCATTTAAATGCCTTATTGATACTGGAGCAGACAAGTTTGAGACAAGAGATCCCATAAGGCTAGCAACTAATTGCTGGGCCCCAGTTTCTAGGTATGGAGTTGGGGCTCCTCTCCTGTATCTATTACATACAGACCTACAGGTAGAAAGACCCTGATGTAGCTACTAATCTAATAAGAACCCTAGTAGCTCAAGTAGCCACCAATCTTCTAGGGAGAGATATCTTACAAGCCCTAGAGGTAGTGCTTACCACCCAACCAGAGATTAAATCAGGATAGATGACAATACCTATAGAGAAAACAATACCCAAGAAGACCTTAACCCCCATGTCCAAATCACCCCCAATACTAATGGCCACTGTTAGTTTTAATTCTTTTTGCCTTGATTGGCTTTCCAATGAAGACATTCGGCTTGACCAGTGGCCTCTTGACGCCCTCACTCAACTGGTAAAAGAATAGCTTCTACTACAATACATCTGCCCCTCCTACAGTCCATAGAACACCCCCCCCGTGTTTGATATTAAAAAGAACTGGGGGATGAAGCCTAATGCAAGATTTAAGGCAATTAATAAAACCATGAGAGTCTGGGACTCTCTCTAAAGGGGGCTGCCCCACATCTCGGCCATTCCTTTCCATGTTCCCCTATTGGCAATAGATATAAAAGACCCTCTCCATCCAACAGACTTGAATGCTTTGCTTTCTCAGTACCCCCCCCAATAACAACTATGATTCAGCTTCATGATATGAATGGACTATTCTTCCTCAGGGAAGAGCTAACAGCACAACCTTTGCTAGGAGGCTGTGGCCACTGCACTAAAACCTTATTTAGACAAAGGACTCAATATATATCATTATATGGATGATATCTTAGTATGGGGAGATTCTTCTATCTCCCCTTAAAGACCAGCTAATACCTTCCCTATCCTCTCTCTAGGATTCAAAATATCCTCTCACAAAATACAACTTATCCTGCTCATTGTATTTTCTATGAAGAGAAATCTCCTTCACCTCAATAGACCCTCTCAAACCCACCCTTTCCTTTCCTCTCTCTTCCTTAACTCTCACTTCCCTCCAGAGCTTTTTTGGATAATCTTAACTGGCTTCACCCCTGGCTCCCTTTTTGCAAAACACTCTTCAATCTCTCTTTAACCTCTTAAAAAAGATAAAAGATGCTTCTGCCTGTGAACACTGTGTCCTGCAGCAATCCAAGCTCTAAACTCTGCTAATGCAATCAGTCCTTAAAGACTTGGCTCTCTCTAGATATGTCCAAACAATGTTTATACTTATCTTTAATTCCTCCCTTACACTTGTGTGAGCCCTATGCCAATCCCAGGGGTGCAGGAATGGCTCTGGACCCTGATGGATGGTGCACCCAGAATCCTAAATGAGGTAGATGCACTCGTTAGTATGATTAAAAATTTCTACAAACGTTAGGAAAAGAACCTGAAGTTCTTATTGCTTCTTTTTCCCTTTCTGATACTTAATGGCTAATCAAAAATCACTCTCCTGCTTTGCTATTACCTTAATAGGATTCCCAGAACAAATTGACAACCATTACCTAATGAAAGATGGGTTTTTTCCCCTCCCTCTGTTTTGATGGATTCCCTCAGACTCTTTTCAAAAAGGCTCATAATTGGAGCCCCCTCAATATTTACTGATGGGAGAAAGATGGGAGCTGCATTGAAAATATACTACTCACCTGAGTATGAACTCCCTGTTGTCCAATTCAAAGAGCTGCCTCATTTACTCCCTCCCAGTTTAAAGAACTATATGCTATCTATTTATCTGTAAAGGAAGTCAATAGGCCCTTAACCACTTTTCAGACAGTGTATATGCTGTCAATTTGCTCCCCTGGCTATCAAGATCCTTTAGATGATTAGATGTCAACCCACTTTCTCCTCTACTCACACAGGTTTCCACCCTCTTACAGGAAAGAGTCTCTCCCCTCTACATCCAGCATGCTAGATCTCACAGTTCCCTGCCAGGTCCATCATCCAAGGGAAATGCCCTCACTGATCAAATAGGCTCTACAGGAACATTCATAGCCTCCATGGAGCAAGCAGACCAATTCCATTCATGCACACACACAACTATAATGGGGTTCCACAGTTTCTGCTTCTCCCACATTCCTCTTGTTCAACTCCAAAGGATAATACAAATTTGATCTCTTCTGCATCCCTTATTACTACCCCAGCTTTACAAATTTTGGGCATCAACCCCTGAGGTCTCAAATCCAATGTACTATGGCAAATTGATGTCACCTACATCCCCCAATTGGTGGACAGAAATATGTCTTTGTTACCATAGATACATATCACATTTTATATGGACTACAGCCCAAATGAGAGAAAACTCAAAAAGGTTAAATCACCATATACTCTCCACCTTTGCCATCTTGAGCATTCCCCAACAGATAAAAACTGACAATGGGCCTGCTTTTACTAGCTCTCAATTCAAACCCTTCTGTTCACAATGGGAAATGATTTATCTGTAGTGGGTTGGCCTAGTACTACTTATATTTTGATGCTAATAGTAGGCTCCCAAGACTGGTTGCCCCAAAGATGAGTCTACACATAAGACACCAAATGACCCTGCCCTCAAGTTATTTCTAATTGGTAAATAAAGATGCCAACAACCAAGGACTGAGCAGAAGAAAGATAGGTGTGGTTTAGGTTTCACAGGCTCTGGGTTGGAGAAGAACCTCAAGGGAGAAAAAGAGACAGAAGAAAAGAAAAGCCATATTGAGTTAAGAGTCAAGAAATCGTGGCCCTGAGGACTACCCAATTAGTATTAATAGCAGCCCAGATAAAACATAATAAGTAATAACTTGGGGTTATCAATAGAGAAATGGATTCTAACAACGTAGAGTGTAATATCTGATCAACTCTTATGTTGTTTAAGACTTATTATAAAAATAAAAGTTATATGTGTCTTTCATTCAAAAGACACCTCCCAGGCTGACCCAAACAACACACTGCGTGGCAGACTCAGACTCCAGCCTAAGGTCTTCTCAAATGCTTCTAAGCTGCCAGAGACATCCTAGGAGTCCCTCCTGTACAATGATTCAGCCTGACCAGAGGGCAGAGAATAAGGCTTCATACCTCCCACAATAAAAAAAAATAATGAATAGCATACAAATGTGAATGTAAGATATTAGTGCTATCATAAACAACTGGGTTCTTTGAACATGGGCTCCATGGGAATACTGAAACTACTTAGTCTAACATATTACACATATGTGGCCCTAAAAATAGACGTATATAGTAAATAGAAGGGGATTTAAATAAAGTTAAATATAAGAAGATATTAATTCAATTTATATAAAGAGAAAGAAACTGTATTTATCCACTAAGATATTAATCTCCAAAGATGGGAGAAATAAAAAAAAATGATAAACATGTTTTAAAGAAAGAAGGGAGAAATTATGGAAATGAAAATGTAAGATGCCAAGGCTATCATAAGCTACTGGATTTTTGAACATTGGCTTATCAGTGGGAAAGTAGATTCCAGCAACAGAGAGAGTAGTCTCTGCCCAGCTCCTATTTGTTTAAGGCTTATTGTCATCATAAAGGCTGTGCGTGTCTTTCATCCAGGAACTGAAATAGCTAAGGTGGGGTAGAAATTCTTCGCTGGGATATAATACCTTCTATAACACTCATCACACAGGGATTCCCCACAACCCTCAGGGCCAAGGAATAATAGAAAGAACTCATCAAACCCTAAAAGCCCAACTTCTAAAACAAAAGACAAACACTTATCCCCCGCATACAATTTAATGAAAGCACTAACTACACTAAATATATTTAACATGGAGAAGAGCTCCAAACATCCTCCTGTCTCCCCCCATTGACATACACCAGAAGTAACCCATCCTATCCTGGTATGATAGTGTGATTCCTTGATGAAATTTGGAAGGTACTAAAACCCCCTCTTACAACCAGCCTAGGCCCATCTGGGTTTCACTTCTCTTCTAAGAGCTGTAACTCTCATTCTGAGCCACTCCAGAGCTCCCATGGATTCTATTTGTCCTGGCTCTGCTTTGACCTCTGGGTGGACAGTGGATGACAGTACTCTCTGTATATATTATAGCCTCCATTTTATTGTTTTTTTTCCCCTAAGGGATTTCTGAGTGTTTAGATGAGTGGGTCTCTGGTTTTTGTGCCCATTCTTGGGTTCTTCCCCTTTTATTCTCTGTTTTGTCCAACTCTGATGTGTTCATTTTATTTATTTTATTTTATATTACTTTATTTTATTTTATCATTATCCCTTAGAAGCCTGTTTATTTTCTAATGAGAGACAGAAGGGGGGTGGGTCTGGATGGGAGGGGAGGTAGGGAGGAACTGGGGGGAATGAAAAGAGGGGTAACCCATAATCAGGATATATTATGTGAGAGAGGAAAAAAGCGATGTTCAATAAAAGGAAGCGATGAACAGCATGGTTTCAGCCATTCATGTGGCCTCTCTTTAAGAGTATATGTCCCTGTCTTCTTGGCTATGCTTCTGTTGAGTTTTCTGGTGGTGGTGTTTTCTTTATAATTCATTTGCAATGATTCTGGGTACCAGCACTGTCTTTCATATTTATTTATAAAACTCTTTCCTTTTGCTGTGGCTTTCTTAATGTCTCATTTGATGAACAGGAAACTTGTTCCTCCTAGATATAAAACAACCAACCAAACAAACAACAACAAATCAGTATAGAAACAGATCACTGTCTTGGTCTCCTTGGGTGTCTGTAACAAATACCTCAAGCTGGGTAGTGAAGAAACTACAGAAAAGTATTTTGCATAGCTCTGGTGTCTGGGAATTCCAGGATGGATGTACCAGCAGTTTTGATACCTGCTGAGGGCGTGTTCCTAGCTGATGGTGACTTCTGTATACCCTCCCAGTATGTAAGGTGGAGGGGTGGTACTCTCCCTTGGAACATCTGTTGTCCTTTTGAACAGTGCCTCATTATTTAGGCTAGACTGCACCTGTGTTTTCGTCCTTCCTGACTCCTGGGTGCTGAGAGAGTACATACTGGAACCACCTCAACCAGCTCCTTAAGCTTTCTTCCCAAAGACCCCAATTCATTCATGAAACTTGGGATTATAATGTTGTAGCCCTTCCCAAATGACCCAGTCTACAAGATTAGAGTGAGTGTTAGATTTCAGTATGAATTTGGGGAATAAAAATTAGACCACAGCACCAACATTTGTATGATTTTCTGGTTGAGTGTATGTATGTATGTATGTATGTATGTATGTATGCATGCATTCATGGCATGTGCATGTGTCCTTACATGGAGGGCAGAGTACAACCTCAACTGCCATTCTTTAGGGAACACCATTCACCTTATTTTGAGACAAACTCTCTAGTTTCTTTGAGGCAAACTCAGGTTCTCATGTTTGTGTGGCAACCACTTGACCAAGATCCATTTCTCCGACCCTGGAATTACTGTCTTTAGATAAATACTTAGGGTTAATAATCATGCACGAAGAAGTGAATATGAAATTAATCTTGGTTTGTACTGTACATCATAATATAAATCTGTCCCTAGGTAGACCATTGATATAAATATAAAAGAAAAAGAATAAGATTTTAAAATAAAATAGAATGTATCTTTTACTTTGGATAAGTAACAATTTATGAAAAAGGACCCCAATATATTAACATAATGAGAAAAATTATAATTTGACTATATTGAAATACAATGGTTAATATTGATTATCACTTAATAGAATCTGTATTCACCTAGGAGTTAAACCTCTGGGCATGAATGTGAGAATTTAGCTTTGAAGTTAACTGAAGAAGACCCATCCCCAAAGTGGGCAGCACCATTCCCTTGGCTCAAGTCCTAGACTACATAAAAAGGAGTCAGCAAGCTGAACACGGGCATCCATCATTTTCATCTCTGTCTCTTGATATGGATGCAGTGTAACTGGCTGCCCAAGTTCCGTCAACCAGAACATCCCAACATGGTGGACAGTGTCCTCAGGCTATGAAACAAAATTAACTCGTTCTCTGTCAGGTTTCTTTTGTCAGGATATTTTATTACAATGTCAGTACAAGTCACTGAGTCATTTGGCTGCAACTTATGATTAGAACACAGTCTCATGTAGGCACTGAGTTTAAACATCATACATTCTTACTGATACTTTTCTTTTACTCTATTATTCTTTCTATGCCTCTTTTCAATACTATAGCAGACAAGTTCCAAGAGAATGCATGAAATTAGAAAGCAATCTAAAACCTCCTAATGTAACTCCAGTGCTTCATAGGAAATTTTAATAATAGGTACTACCTACATTTCTTCTTTATGATAGGCAGAATCTAATTTTAATTAAAACATTTGTTAGTGCATTTAATATTTTTTTGGTTGCCACAATGGTAAGGAAAAGATAACACAATTACCAATCTGCTTGTATTGCTCTCAATATGCTCGATATGAGAGCATCAGATTTGTGTGTGTGTGTGTGTGTGTGTGTGTGTGTGTGTGTCTTGGGAATGGTCATGTGCATTTATGCATCTGTATATACATGAAGTTTGAGGTATGAAAACAACCTCTGTGTGTCATTCCTCATGCACATCCCACATTTCTGTTTGAGACAGGGTCTCTCTTGGCCTGAAAATTCAACAAATAGGCAACATCAGCTAGCCAGCTGGCCCCAGATTCACCAAGGATGCCATGTAAGCAATCCAGCTAGTTCCAGGCATCCTCCTGTCTTTGTCTCCCTTCTTTTCATCACAGAGATTATAGGCATGAACCATGAAGCTGGCTTTCCATGTGGGTTTTGGGAATCTGAACTCAGGATTTAAACCCCTGAAGCAAGTGACTTAACTTCCAATGGTGCTCTCTTCCCAGGCCACATCATGTGTTTTAATAAAACTCTGATATAGCTCATATAGAACAGATGATATTTCTTTTGAGAAAGCTCAGCAATGTGAGGATTTTGATACTGTTAGAAACCAATTCTCTTTAATGATTAAGCCAGATTGATTTTCCATGAATCCAATAGGGTTTGAGTTTCAGAGTGTGTGCCAATATGGACTTAACCTGAGAAGTCTTCATTGCTTTTACATTTACAGAATTATAGTCTTTTATACACACACACACACACACACACACACACACACACACACACACGTATATGCTTGATGCCCTAGAGACTAGAGTCTCTCCTGTGGCTAGTTAACCCTTTGGTGTATTATCCTAAAAGGAGATCTTCTCAGCTGTGGCCTCATGGCTTCTCTGCCCACAAATGTTGACATTACCCACAATGTCACTGCCCTGTGAACTTGGTGCTCTTGGTTTAGGATTGTTTCTCTGGAATCTCCTACTTTTGTGGAGACTTCAGATTTTTCATATTAGTAACTAGTTCTCAACAGTTTCCTATTAAAATACAAGGCTAAGAAAAAATCAGTTCAAACTGTCTGGTATGATAACTCCTAGGAAACATTTACCTTCTGTTCAACAGGACACACCCCAACTAATGTCTTCTTCAAGAGGACTTGGGTTGTCATCTTTAATTGAACAAAGAACCTCAGTGTTCGATTGAAAGGTCATATTTTGAAGTATAGGTCATTTGTGACTAATGTATAAGACACCTAAAATCACAGCAGGAACCTGTAACTTTACTAGTTCTAGATCCACAGAAGGTTGGCTCTCTGGGTTGATTGCTGGATTCACAGTCCTGACCTAGGGAAATCTTAAAATAGCTCAGATAAGCTTCTCAATGGAATTCCATGGCCCACCCATGGAATGTCACCCTGCGACATGGACAGATGGGGTATCACAACTTTTCCCACAGTTTATGTCACTTACCATGCACCCAGGGTCATCAAAACTCAATTAATTTATAACAGTAAAATGTGCCACCCTGCTAAAATTATTCTTCAGGTAGGGTAGCAGTGGTCTTTCTTGATTCCTTAATTAAAATTTCGGAAGAAAAAAGGGAATAAATAACAATGTGTATTTCAAAAACAGTGTTAGGAAGGGAAGTTTCTAGGCAGGCTGCATTGTCACCAGTGTTTAGAATACTCTATATGGACATGGGACAGGAAGTAAATTGATTTAGCAACACAAAGTACATTTAAGTTTCATAAACTTTATCCATAGAAGAAGTCAGCTTCTCTGCCTATGGGTAAGAAGACAGTTGGAAACATAAGAGCAGAATTAAAGAGAAGAAAACATTATTGCGTATGAACAGTGGGCAGGAAAAAAAACCCTACCCCTCCCACACCAGTGATGAAGCCACAAGAGGCAAGGACCATCCAGTAATTGACACTTGGGCTAAATGTAAATCTTGTTGAACCCATCCTGTCAGGGGGCATAACTTCTACCTGTCATATAAACAAATGATGGTTTTATGAAGTTCTTTCCTCTCTCTCCTTGCCCTCCCTCCCTTAGCCACTTTGCTTTTCTCTACTTACAAGAATTTTCAGTGACACAACAGAAAGAACTAGAGTCCCTCAGAGGGTCTGCCAGAGCCTGACCAATACAGATGTGGATGCTTGCAGACATCGGACTGAGCACAAGGACCCCAATAGAAGAGGTAGAGGAAGGACTGAAGGAATTGAAGAGGTTTGCAACCCCATAGGAAGAACAACATATCAACCAACCAACCCCTCAGAGCTCCCAGGGACTAAACCACCAACCAAAGAATAACTCATGGAGGGACCCATGGCTCCAGCTGCATATGTAGCAGAGAATGCCTTATCTGGCATCAATGGGAGGGGAGGCCCTCAGTCCTGTGAAAGCTCTATGACCCTGTGTAGGGGAGTGCTAGGGTGGTGAGGTGGGAGTGGGTGAGTGGGGGAGCACCCTTATAGAAGCAGGGGGGAGGGGAGAGGAGATAAGGAGTTTGCAGAAGGGAAACCGAGGAGGATAACATTTGAAATTTTATTTATTTAAATAAAAATATTTTAAATAAAATTAAAATATTTATTTAAATTTATTTTTAAAAATATTTATTTAAATAAAATAACCAATAAAAAAGAAAATAAGCCAACAATAAATAAATAAATAAATAAATAAACAGAAAGAAAGAACTTTAGTATAAAAATATGGTGAGGAAGCGAGGAAAGGAGGAAATACAAGAGTAAGCATTCCTCCTTCCTTCAGTGATGAAAGAGTAAACTGTTAGCTATGCACTCACTTAACATCAACCACGAGTAAAGCTTTGTTCTGCTAAAGGCAAATAAAGATAAATCTTGACTTTGTTGATGCAGACAAACTAACATGCCCAGTGCCTATACAACACATTCTGTGTTCTTTTACTAGCTCAGATATTTGTCTAGGAACTTATTTTTCCCGTTCCTTTTTCTTTGTGAAATACCCTCTCATCACACAGTCAAGTCTGGCTCAAACTCACTATTGCCTTATTCCTGGCTCCTGAGTGTTGAGGTGCTAGGTTGCTAGGTTACCATTCCCTGCTGATCCTGGAATTTCCATTTATCCCTTATGTTAATAAACTCCATGTCCCCTGTGGCCCATCTCATCAATACTCAAATATAGTCTTATCTTAAAACAACTGAGAAGATAAAAAAAAAAAAAGAGAGAGAGAGAGAGAGAGAGAGAGAGAGAGAGAGAGAGAGAGAGAGAAAACAAACTCCCTCAATTAATTTTCTCTAACCTTGGTTTGTAATAATTTCCTGCTCCTCTCAGGAAAACTCCCAAAAGAACTGTTTAACACACAGCTTGCAATTTCTCTCTTCCCTTGGTCTCTAGAATCCATTTTAATCATTTGCTCCTTGTGGTGACGTTTGTCTTCTAGGATACCACCCTCTCTTCAGTTTCTGAACCCTTTGCTGGAGGTTCCTTGGCCTGCTCTCTGATTCTCCCATGTGTTTTTGAGCAGGGAATGGTGAAAAGTGTTAAGACTCTCTGTTTTCCATTCTTGCTTCTCACTCTCTGTCAGCATAGCAATCCCCTCACCAATGGCACGGCTTAAATACATCTGACATTAATGATACATTAATGATGGCCAAGTTTGATCTCCAAATCAAACTTCTCTCCCATACTTGTATACATAACTGTCTCGTGGACATATCGTCTTGTATGTTGAAAAGACCTCTCTAATAGTTTTTCCCCCAAATGAGATATTTATATTTCAAGTTAAATTTATCCAATGTTTCTTTGGCCAGTTAATAGAAAGCTGTATGACTGTGGAGGTGGCTGCATGGATAAGCTGTAGCACTGAAGGATTCCTAGAACCCCATACTGAGAAGATGTAGCAACATTTTGTAATTTAATACTTAGAGAAGTCAAAATAGAGGATTCCCAGAACAACCTGGCTATCTGGACTAGCCTACAGTAATAGAGTAAACTTATGGGTTTAGAAAGAGACCCTCTTTCGATAAAAATGAGAGTGACCAAGGAAGACAACCACAAATCTAACTTCAAGGTGTCCCAAATGTCATTATACTGATACCTTTATAACGAATTGCCACACAAGAACAACACAAGCCAAATGAATAATTCACATACACCACACAAATATGCAGAAAGCAAAAAAGGAGAATTTGTCCTTATTTTGACACTGAAACCCCAAATGTCCTTGATCCCTCATCCTTAAATTCCTGATGTCTGGCTCTCAATATAGATCCAGAATCCGACCATCAAACCTATCTGAGTATACCCATGATCCCAACAACCACTATCTCCTCAGAATTACTAAAATGCCTCCTGACAGGTCTCTCCACTCTGCCTTCTCTCTGTGTATCCCTGGAGTCAACCCTGAGAAAAGGAGTTAGAAATTCCATCATCCTCACTCCTCTCCTCTCTGTTGTTTATTTTTCTACTTAGATGCTCAATTGTACTACATGTAACTCCTACATGTACAACTGTAACTCCTAATCTGAAGAAGTGTGAGGAGAAGGATACCCAGCTGGAAAGAGCTAATAGAGTAAATGAAGCCAGGGTGGTGATAGGAACAGTGCCCAAAAGTCAAACTGGAGAAGCTAGAAGAACATTTAACAGCTTCCGCGAGGGCTGTGGTTTTGGAGAGAAGGTGTTTTCAAGTTCTGCGAAGGATTTCTTTATCTACTATAAAATTCCCATAAAGACCAACCAATACAGTTGATGACTTTTTTAAAGAGTCAATTAGTGTTAAATACTGAGCTGAGACTGTCCTCTGGGTAAGTTGATAATGTGTTTGATAGAGTAAAGTATCTGGATATTGTAAATAGAAATGTACACTAGAGTTAGGAGTGAAGGTCTGGGTCTACAAAGCTAAAGATTGTAAACTCTATTTTCATGGAAGTAAAGGGCTACTTCATTTACAACTGGGAAATTAACAGTTGGGTCTATGTTATATTTGGGGACTATTTGAAGATATAGATATTGAGGGTGGCTAAAGAGATTTATTTTCTGTTAGTAAGAAAGACAGAAGGTGAAGGTCTTAGACTAAGGAAGAATTAAAAATGGGCAAGAACAAGCTATGCTTGGCATGTTTATTGAAAGACAGATGTGTTTTGTTACCAAGACTCTTCAACCCCTAAGACCCCAGGAAATGAGTGTTGATTTAGCAATGGAGATAACAGATGAGGTGACTTCCAAAATGATTCTGAAGTATTAGACGCTTAACATAGATGATGGCACTGTTGTCCAAGAAAATGGACTTAGGGGCATGAGTGAGGTAGCTGAGAAAGAGCTTAAAAAATATACTCTGATTTTTAAGAGATTAGATTTGAAAAGCTTGGAAGACATTCGAAGAGATGCTAGACAAGGCAGCAGAATGCAGGTATGAAGCTCAGGGGAGCTGGGGATTGAGGCTCCAGTGCTCCCATTTAACATGTCAGAATTGAAACCACCAGAGTGGCTGTGAGCATCCAGGGACAGTGTGAAACAGAAGACAGGGGTGTAAGGATAGACAAATATACAGCAGGAGAGTGAGTCAGCAAGACTCTACAGACAGCAGTGTGAAATGGAAGTACACTCACAAGTTGCATGTTAGAATGTCTGTAGACAAAGAGGGTCAGAAGATGTTTCATTCTCAGATACTCACACACGCCTTGTCAGAAGTGAAGTTAGCTCTACAGTGTGAACTCCTTTCTATGGACCAGGAACCAACAATAATAAACATTTTGTAAGAGTCAAGTTTGATATTAAGATATTACAAATAATCCCCAACGCTCCTTATAGGTTTTAAAGTTTCTATTAAATATTAATAAGTGAAGGCTCACATAATACCAAAAGGTAAGCTCAAATTAAGTAGTAAAGTAAGGATCACCAGTGAATGATAGTTCCCTCTACCTTTCCCTGATTTTCATTCATTCTCAATGAGTAACATTGGCTATCCCATTGGATGAGGAATATCACGTTTTGTAGCATATATATGTGAATATATATGTACACATAAATACACACACACACCACACTATATATATACATGATATACTCTGTGTGCTTTTATAAGAAAGAAGAGATAAAACAAAGTTTTAAAATCACAGTGATATGAGCAGTCAATGTTGTGTTCAAGAACAAATGTGAAGGTAATAAAAAGGTCTTAAAAGATAAAGAGACTGATAAAGTGGCCATAATAACATAAATAGCCCATATTAATTTATTTTATGAGAGACACAGAAACAGAAAATTTTCAAAGCACATAGAGGAGGGAGAGGAGGAGAAAGGAGAGGCTGAGAAGAAGAAAGCTGGTCTCCATGCCTTTCCTACAGGTCATTTCTGTGCATCACAGCCTTTTTCCTGACCGTGGTTACACTAAGCCATATTCATGTTCAGTCATTTCAGCTTATCAGGAATGTCCCAGTGTTGACACTGACGCCTTCACTCCAGGTCCAAAAAAGGATCACATTTCCCAAGTTAGGCTGGCTGTTCTGATAGGGAATCTTCAGATACCTTCTTCAAGGGTCAGGGGAACAAAGGCTGCTTACACAGGGGCATTTCCCTGTTGAAGTAAAGAAGGGCAATTTAACTACATCGGTTATTTAAGATTCTGGGATATATTTTCAATGCTGAAATAGAACATTTCATTTGCTTTAATTAAGAGAAAAGATAAGTGGACATCAGAAGGAATACAACAGACAATCTTGGAATCAGGGAATGAGTGAGGGAACAGGAATGTATCTCGTCCATTTCCTGGAACTCATTCAGGAATTTTTTTTTAGATTAATGAAATTTCACAATCATAGGTAAGAATGCAAAAAGAACTTTTTTCTGAAAACATGAGTAGAGAGATCTCAGATCCATGGCTAGGGTAAAACCCACTAAATAGCAACAAAAATGGCTATGAGGCAGGCATATTCTACTAATGCATAAGAAGAAAAAATGTCTGACTAAGCAATGACTGATGAAATTGGGAATGCGAGAAACACTATGATGTAGCTAACATCTTATATCTTGCTTTACAGCTTCAGAAAGTGTGAAATAGTCAATGTCTTTGAGCACTGGGTTGCTGTTCTAGACACATCTTAATGATTCAGATTATCTAATCATGGACTATGAGGTAGGCTTTTACACTTAATCCACATGGCCAAGTTGTTACAAAAGACTGACAGATCATAGATAGACATGTTTTCATGGAAGACCTGACTCAAATACACAGTCAGGAGCACAGTCAGGCAGGGGAAGCAAAGGAGTGCCGGATTGTCTGTGATGCAGAGCACACAGCTTCCACTAGCTTTCTTTAACACAACTTTGACGTTCAGTGTTAGCAAGAGGTAGCCAGTTTCTGGCTGAATGTCCAGTCAAGGGCAAGTGCCACTTTCCCAAAGTGATATGGGTCCCTCAAGACTGTTGGATGCACAAGGAAACACTGATCACAAAATAAAGGATTGTAATACAGCTTTTTAACGAAAGGCTTTTTCTAGTCCAGAGGAGAGTCAACGCTCATGAAAACAGGACCAAAAATAGATGGAGCTACTTCAAACAATCCTGAAAGATTTAGTGTGTTTCTGACTAAGGGAAAGACAAAGGTCATTTATTCTCCTTGCCATAAACACCAGAAGGGATTCACATTATTTTTGGCAAAGGGAAGGGAACACAGCCACTGCCTCACCATCCTCCAAGCCCTGCAAGTCAAAGGTCATTCTGACAAAGCTGGGTACCTCCAAGTGCTATTAATTTATGATAATTTCTAATGATGATGCTTTTTAAATTTTTTCTAATATCCCTCTTTAGTAATTATGAAATGTTTTCAAAATCTTATATAAAAATCTTATACATAAAAATGAGAACAAAACTTCTAGAGCATTTTCTGGCACAAATTGTGGTATTTATTCTAATTTATAGCATGGTGTGTATCCTCCTAATCTTATTTGCAATCATTTTTAATAATAGAGTACAGGGGTAAAAGTTCTATTAGGGAAGGGTAGACTTGGTGGTAGAGTGTCCAATCAGTGGGTGAGAGTCCCCAGATTCATCCTCAGGATCTAAACCAAGTAATTCATAATACTGCTAATGAGTTTGTTCATCTTCTTCCCCCTCCAGGCTTTCCTTTTGTCCTAATATGTTTTACTTAGTTGTTTAAATTATTTATTTATTGTTGACACAGCTTCTGCCTATATAGCCTAGCAGAGTCCTGTAAATTGCTATGTAGCTGTTGCTGGCCTGGAACTCCTGACCAGCCTCTTGAGTATTGGTATTATAAGCATGTGCCATCCTGATATCGTTTTATAATATGAATCTCAGCAACATTTATTAACTCCTTACTATGGCCCAACATTGGAAAGTCACAACCAGGCCTTATAATTTATTTAGATTGGAAGAAATCCTGTAAGCCTAGAGCTACACGTAAGTACATATGGAATCCGAAGTCCTTGACATCAGAATTGAGCATATATGTGGGGCAAGACCACCTACTCCAGATTTGCTCAGTGCTCTAGCTTCAGAATAAATCTGCAAGTGCAAATGAGCAGGAATAGTAAAGGGCATTATGCATTACTTCCATAATTTCTGTGTACCAAGAATATGAACCAACTGCAAGAGTTCAACAAAAGGTGAAAGGGATTTTTGTTCCATTAAAAATGAAAAGGATTTGAAGTGATGTTAATCTGGCTTTAAGTGTTTTGAATTATTTGGTTTCCTAAAACAACATGGAATTTAGCAAGTTGAGCTTCTCAGCTTTTTGTTGCATGTGGAAGAAACTGGTGGCCTTCATTCAAGCAATGGAATGGAAGAAAAGGGGTGAGGTTATTGCATGAAGTCAGCAGATACTCTCCAAACGACTGTGCATTATGACACAAAACTTTTCCAAAAATGCTATTGAGTTCATTTTATATTGGCCATCTACTGCTGTGTGTGGGGCCTCTCTTAAGAGTGGTTTGTATACCCCATGCGACTTTGTTAGAAAACCTAATTATTCT
Source organism: Mastomys natalensis (assembly GCA_021653895.1). Classification (NCBI taxonomy): domain Eukaryota; kingdom Metazoa; phylum Chordata; class Mammalia; order Rodentia; family Muridae; genus Mastomys; species Mastomys natalensis. Next base: position 1,586,898 of record JAJTUV010000298.1, read on the forward strand.
TTTACAAGTGTTTTTTAATTGGAGATAGCTTCTGGTTTAGGGATGAGGGCTTGTGTCTACTTCCTTTCTCAGTACTGGGACCTTATGTAGATTAGACACGTGCAGGCTTGTGCATGCTGTATAATCTCTGTGGGTTTATATGTGCACCAGTTCTGGTATATCTAGAAGGTCTTATTTCCTTGTTGTCTTCTATCCCCAGTGGCTCTTAGCATCTTTTTGTCTTTTCATCCACATATTTCCCTGAACTTCAGGGGAAATGATTTGATGAAGACATCCCATTTAGGAATGCATGTTCCAAGATTTCTCATTACCTGTACACTGTTCAGTTGTGGGTCTCTGTATTACTTGCCATCTCCTGCAGGATGACGTTTCTATGATGCTAGCTGAACAAAACATGGATCTAAGGGTATAGCAGAATATTGTTAGGAGTCATTTTGTCATTATGTTATTTAGCAAAACAATTATTTGTGTACCTACATTCATGACCTATCAGTCTCAGGCTTGTGGCTACCTGAACATGGTATGGGTCCCATCTCATGGAGTGAGCCTTTAATCAAATCAGATACTTGTTGGTTACTCCTATGATTTTTGTCACCAGTGTGTCATGCAAATAAATCCCCACTATAGATCAAAGGGTTTGTAGCTGGGTTGGTGTTTAGCTTTCTCCTCTGGTAATATGCAAAGTTCCTTCTAGTACCATGAAAACTAGTCTGGAGGAATGAAGGCCCTAATTAGGCAGCGGCTCCATTTCTATGTGTCAGTGAAATATGTAGGTACTGTCTTCGGCAATAAGGCTGTAGCATCGGTTTGTGGAGAGCACAATAACCTTGACAATAGCCTGAGTTGTTCAGGAGTTTCAGTGGGGCCCCTTTGGCTAATGACTCAATGAAATATAATTAATGCACTCCTATGAGAGGTAGGTTTCACTTGATATCAAAAGAAGTCTAGTTTAGACTTTGTGTCCTTCATTATTTGGCGATTCCATTTAGATTTCTTTTATATATGTGATATTTTAACAAGTTTCTACTGTAGTAGGTTTCTATATGGTCCATCAAATGGCCCTCAGGGTTAGCTGTCCCTCTACCTTCCCCCCCAACCTGTATTCTCTCCCTTATCTCCCTCTTCTCTCCTCTTCTCCCATTCTAGGCCCATACCCCCATCTTTCCATAACTAAATGTTCTATTCCCTTACCTTAGGAATTTTTTCCCTTCTCCCTAGTCTCTTGCTCTTTGCATAATCTTTGTGATTATACGGATAGGAGCATGCTTATCAAATGCTTAAAAGCCAACATCATCACATAAGAAAGCATATACCATATCTGTCTTTCTGAGGCTGTATTACCCTACTCATGATGATTTTTTTCTAGGTCTGTCCATTTACCCGTTAATTTCATGATTTTGTGTTTTTAGCTGCTAGGCAATATTCCATTGTGTAAATATACCACATTTTAGTTATCCATTTATCTGTTGATGGACATGCAGACTATTTATAATTTCTGCTTATTATGAAGAAAGCAGCAATGACCATGGGTGAGCAGGTGTCTCTGTAATATATTATCTAGTCCTTTGGATATATGTTCAAGAGTGAAACAACCTAGATCGTAAGGTAGATTAATCCCTAGCTTCCGGATTTTCATAGTGGCTTTTTACAAGTTTGTCGTCCCACCAGCAATGAATGAGTGTTCCTCTTCACACACATCCTCACCAGTATGCGATGTCATTTGTCTTATTGATCTTGTTCATTCTGACAGGTGTAAGAAAAATCCAAAAGTTGATTTGCATTTCCCTGATGACTAAGGACTTTGAATATTTTTAAAATGTTTCTCATCCACTTGGCTATCATCTTTTGAGATTTCTCTAATTATACATCCGATTTTTTTAGTTGGTTTTTTTTTTTTTTACTTGATGTCAAGTTTTATTTTAGTTCTTTATATATTTAGACATTAGCCCTCTATCAGACATGTATAATTTGTCCAAATGATAATACCCATTGCTATACAGAAGCTTTTTATTTTTATGGCGTCTCTTTCATTTATTGTAGTTTTTAGTGCATATTCTACTGGTATCGTCCTGCAAGAATGAGGTCAAGACTATTCCCACTTTCTCATCTGTCAGATTCAATGTATCTGGTTATATGTTGACGTCCTTGGTCCAGTTAGAGTTGAGTTTTGAGCAGAGTGATTAATATGGATCTATTTATATTCTTCTACATGCAGCCATTCATATTGATCAGCATTATTTGTTAATGATGCTACTCTTTTTTGCCAGTGTGTTTTTCTTTGTCAAAAATCAGGTTTCCATAGGTGTGCAGTCTTACATCTGTATCTTCAATTTAATCCCTGCTTCTAGGAACTTACAGACTTTCAATTTTTTTATTGAAATGGCTATGTATTCAGCAGCAATTTCTGGTCTTATATTATCTACTAACAATTTATTTTCTGTTTTGCATAGGGTCTTCTTCATAGCTCAGGCTAGCCTCCCATTTGTTTATAACCATTTACCCTAGAGGAGCATGTTTCATGTTTTCTTGTGTAAAACCAGTTAGCTTTGTTAGAAAAATCTTTGTGAAGCTTATACATATGTTATATATATATATATATATATATATATATATATATTCTTAATGTGTGTTATATATTATATATATATTATATATAATATATATGCATATCTAATAAATTGTTTAATGTTAAAACTTTGAAAGAACTTGTCTGAATTTTACTTAGAACCAGTCAATGATCCCCAGTGGGGCACATTAATTGAAATCTTTTAGGAATAAAGGAATGGCAATTATCACTAGGCATGTTGATAAATAATACCTGTAAACCCAATACACAGGAGTCTAAGCCAGGGAGCTCTTGAATTAGAGGCCAGCCTAGGCTCTATAGTGAGTTCAAGAACAGAATGGATTACAAAACAATAAGCGCACACACACATACACACACAGAGACACACACACAGACACACACTAAAATTTAAAAGAGAAATGGAAAGAAGCCAAGAGGCAGCAGATAAGTGGCTTAGAAAAATAAATAAATAAAGGAAGGCTTTCCATAAAATGTGGGGTCAAATGGAGCCTTGTGCATAAAAATCTGAAGACAGCTATACAAACCAATTCTGAAGTGATGAATTAATCAATTTATCATTATGTTATTTAGAACTTGTATTTTATTGAGCCAGTGTAACAAAAAAATAAATACTTGTCAGCATCTTGACTTGACTTATGGTCACATAATTGGTTATAAAGAGAACAAAGAAGAAGAAAATGGGCAAGCATTTTATTGTCTCTTGTATGTGGAATCTCTGAAAATTAAAACCAAACAACACACACACAAACTTTAGTTGTTTGTCTAAACAGTCTCCAGAAACTTAGCCTTCTTCTAGGTGTTTGCACTGGACATGTTGATTCCTCTTAGGAAGCCTTTGATTTCTCATTATTAATGGGCTTAATATTCCTCAAGTACTGTGAGATTTTATCTCTATGAAGGTTCTCCTTGGATATCAATATGCATTATTTTATATTATAGGATTTCAGGGATATGTTACATTCTACAACCAGAAAAAAAATCAGGCTCAATCTGCAAAGCTGTTTATGGAACATTGGGGTCGAAAAACTTACCCTTCCTCAGACACCAAGGTATTGGCAAATTTGATGATCAATGAAAAACCTGAGTCTTCAGTGGAAATGTTACTTAAAAAAGTTGTGTGATATTATAACCACATTGAAATTAGCAAGGAATATGCTTTAGGCCAAACGGCTCAAGGTCTCAGATCAATGGCTAAAGACTACTCAAAGTCTTCGTAAATTTTCATTAACTCCTGGGAGAAAAGTAACTAAAAAAAAGTAATGCCATGAATAAGTTCACTATCTACAAATGAGTTCAAGTTGAGCGATGTAAGGAAAGATTAAGTACCAAAGTTCTCGATTTCACACTGAGCATGCACTAACAATACATAAAACATACATACATACATACAAACATACACACATACATACTAATAAACAAACAGGTAAATGTAAAAAATATAGAGAAGAAATATTAAAACTATATAATCAAATATGTTTATGTTTTCTAGAACCTTAAAGCAAAAATAATCCACTTATTTAGGCATAAAGTAAGGTGTGTGTCTTCAACACCTCTGAGATCAGATGACGTGTAAGTATTGAAAATGTCTGATAGAAGAACAATTTCTGTTGCTACAATTGCTGCTATTGCTTCTACCCACTAGATGTAATAAACAGAAGTCATATGTATAATTGAGCTCTGCTGTTTTTTGATGACCAAATACCACAAAAGTGAAAACTCACATAAAAAGAATAAAACTGCAGCATATGCAGCATAAGAAAGGCTGTGTCTAGAAGATGTCATGGTAAGAGAACTTGCTGTAGAAATATGAGAATTTGAGATTAACCCTCAGCACCCTTGAAAAGAGCTGATGTGGAAACATAAGCCTATAACTCTGGTGCTATGGGAAGTGATGGGAGAGCTGGGGTTTCCCTTGAGCTGCTGGTAGCCAGCCTGGCTCCACGATCACTCAGGGACTTTGTCTCCAAGGAAGAAAATGGAAATAGATAGAATAAGATACCTAGCATCCTCTAACCTCCCCAAGCCAATGTATTCCCATACAGATATGCACATATGCTATATAAAATCCTATTTTAACTCTCTCTCACACACAAATAGTGTCATATCAATTATGTATTTCTGCCATCTTCACTTACCTCTAGCACTGGATAATTTGAGAAATACATTACCTTTAGCAACTATTTAAGTTTCAGTGATTTAAAATACACACTAGCAGAGCATGGACAAACAGCTTGCCCTCTATTACAAGATCAGGCTGACTCTTGTGATCTCAATTGGAGGCTCATAAGAGATCCTCACTGTATCTTGCTTTCCCTTCTTTCAACAGAAAGTCCCACTTGGTATATTCCTGTCATCACACATCACTTCTTCATACATAATGAAAGGTACTTCATTAAATCTGCCATTGCTACAGAGCATTGTTTACACATCATTAGAGGAGGAAAGTATACCTTATATATTTGCCTATTCCATAGCTATAAACTGAATTATAAATCTGCAAAGTAAGAGATACTTGCTGCTTGGTCTTCAATCCACAGTATCCAATATCTTGAAAATGGCCTGTACCTGACAAACAAACACTTGTTGGAGGATAGGCAGGATCAGGATCAGGTCTGGTCAACTGGCAATATTCATGTCATGCAATTTTGCATATGTAGCTGATACCATGACAATTGATACTTTTTACAATATGTGAATTCTAGAAACAATCTCCATTTGCAGACTTGGTGCTACTGGCTTGGATTCACTAAACAGAAATGATATTCCTCATTGATAAAGCCTCAGTGAGCTTTCCAGTCTGGTACAAGATGCCTAATCTTTATGTAAGAAATGGTCTCATTTGTTTTGGGCACCAAATCTCAACCTGTTCTAGCTGTCTCACTGAGACATGATATATGTGGAGAAAGGTCAAAGCCAATATGGGTTATATTTAATTAACTCTATGCCACTTAGAATTCTTTGTGCTTTGTGAATCATTTAATTTTAGTAAGAAATCGTACACAAAACAGAACAACATGCTGACAACCTTGGTAGAATTGAGAGTGTTTTAGTGAAGTGAGTGACTAGGCCTCCTAGAGGAGAGGTTCGGTGCCCAGCTACTAAGAACTGGGAAGAAAGGAAGGTCACCTTTTAGGAGTTTCTCTGGAAGTTGAGAAAAAATCATCTTTAAGAATCTGGTGAGCTTCCTGGACATGGAAATCAGACTAAATGTAGGTTATCTAAAGTTAAAAAAGAAATCTGTCACAAGAGGGAGGAGGTACATAGCCTTAGTTGTGACCATGGAGAGTTATAGGCTAAGTCACATCTACTCCAGGAAACATGATCCTGAAGTTCAGGTTTTCTCACATATATTAGATAAATTACCCCTTTGTCCATTATGTTTTTCTTATCTTTCCATTTTAGATAGACTTTGTTTTTAGCAACTTATGACGATAAAATAAGGACAGGGAAAAACTGGAATAAAATATTTGTGCTAATATAAAGCCTTCTACTTAACTGAAGATAGTGGAACACTATAGTAAGCTTTGCAAGATCACATCTTGATCCTCACAAATTAAAGCAAAGTAAGAATGATTTTTAAAAAATAATTTTTTATTATTTTTAATTATGTGCTAGTATGTGCACACGAGAGCATGTGCCAGTAGAGGTGCTATCCTGGAGCTAAGTTAGAGATACCTGATATGGATGCTGGGAACTGAACTGTGTCCTCTGGGGTTTTCTGGAGGAGCAGTGTATGTTCTTAACTACTGAGCCATCTTCTCCCGCTCAAAATAAAGGCCATTTAAAGTGCTTCAGGCTTCTGTTTTGAAAGCTGTGTGACCTAAGGAAAGTCAACTTTTCTGGGCTTCAGTTTTCAAGCTGAAATGCTGTTATTCCTCATAGGGGTGTTATGTGATCTTCGCAGGTCTAGTGTTTGCTAATAAAACTTTAGCATATAATAGATTATCTTAGCTTTTTAAAAGAAAAGATTTATTTATTTATTTATTTATTTATTTATTTATTTATTATGTATATTGTGTCTGCCATCATGTATGCCTGCATGCTAGAAAGAGGCACCAGATCTCATTATAGGTGATTATAAGCCACCGTGTGGTTGCTAGTATTGAACTAGAGACCTCTGGAAGAATAGCTGCTTGCTGTTCTTAACCTCAAGCCATCTCTCCAGCCCCAGATCATCTTATCTTTAGGAACCAGGGCACAGTAATAATGTGTAAAGCTTTGTACAGGAAAAGGAAATGGTCTAGGATGTTTTTCTCCCCACATCAGGAGCCCTCACAGGTTATTTCTGTTCCATCTTTCCCATAGAAGCAGAGACAGAGAGGACACACAAAGAATGCTGCAGGGAGGGCACATGAAATCCAAACACTGAGTGTTCCTGGCCACAGCTGGGAATCCTTTTAAAATACCACCTTCTCATGAACATTCTGGAAATTCTTCTCCTAGCCTTGGCTTTGGGATGCCACTCAACAGAAGAGCCATGTGTTTACAGATGGTGCTATGATGAGGGAGGAATGTTAGCAGAGCAGTCACATGATGCTATGTAAGTCAAAGCTCCAGAAATCCTAAAGGACAAGAAATTTCAGAGCTGAGTCTTCTTGCTAAGCAGAAGAAAGTATTAACCCCAGTAAGGGCAATATCATGGGCAGGAGTCAAATGGATGACTTGTGGGAGTGACAAGAGTCTTGAGACTGAGCCTACCATCAAAGATAGAAATTGAGGGACCTGTTATTGATGGATGGGAACAAAGGCAGCAAATATCTCCTAGTCATTTGTGAATCTTTTGTTTAGATGCTTAGAAGCCAGAATTCTGGCAGCTCAGCCCCCTTGCCAGTGAGTTATCAATAAGCAAGGGAAGCAGACTATTGAACAATCAGGAAGGTTTTGGCATAGTCTAGAGACAAAGATGAGAAATAAAATGAAGTCTGTTACTACTGAATTCATTCATTCATTCATGTACTTCTTGTAGGATATAAAGCTATTGCTGAAAAATAAGAACATCCAATTCCCCAGATCCTTACTCTTTGCTGATCATATCTCTAAACAAGTACAGTTCGATGGCCTCTTTTCCTTAATTCTCCAGGCAGCTAGAAGAAAGTTCTGGAAACCAAAGAAAATATCACACTGGAAATTTGCTACCAGCATTTCCAGAGACTCGGAAGTCTCTGCTGATGGCTGCTCATTGCTTATAAGAGGATAGATTTCAGAGTTCTGTCATCTCACAGCAGAAAAAAGTGTCACGCATTCAAGTCCTTTTATAAGGGCCTTCATCCCATCTACAGCTTCATGCTTTTGTCCTGGAGGATTAAGTTTCAGCATGAATTTAAGAGGCAATGTAAACACTGAAACCATAAGACTCATTTCCCTTTCTCCAAAATTCCTTTTCAAGGACTCAGATCTAGCTCATTCTTTTGAGCTGACCAAATAGGGAAGTAGAAATATCACCGAGCAATAACCAAAGCGCCAAATCCTCTGAGTTATCTTATCTCCTTTATCCACCAACAATCCTTCAAGGTTAGCACTCTCATTTAGTATTTTATGTGTGAGGAATCTCAGGGAAATTAAGAAATTTATCACAGTTTGAGTAGTCACAGCCAGGATGAAAAGATGGGTCTGTTTGATTTCACACTTACTATATTTTATCAGTCCATAGAGACATGTCTGGGCTTTGTCTCCCTGCTCAACTTGCCTCCCTTAATGGCTTGTGTGATTATGGCTGCATAACTGTTACTTTTCTTGTCATTGTGGTAAAACACCTAAGAAGAATCAATGTAAGGAAGGAATGTTCTGTTTTGACCCAAAATTTAAGAGATGTAGCCCATCATCGTGGAGAAGGCATGACAGTAGGAATAAGTAGCCACATATTCATATCCTCATGGGCATCACGAAGGGGCTGGAACCAGAACCAGGCTGCAAGCCTGCAAGCCTTTTGGTAGCAATTATACATTTGTATGACTTTCAGTTTTACAAACAAGAACCATTTACATAACTACTACTTTTCTACTCGAGTTGTTAAAAAACAACAACAACAAAACTACTTTTAAAGGTGGGCAGGGCCAGAGAGATGGCTCCGCAGTTAAGAGCATTGGCTGTTTATCAAGAGGACCTGAGTTCTATTTCCAGCACCCATATGGCAGCTCACAACCATCTGTAGCTCCAATTCTAAGGGATCTGACATCCTCGTTTGGCATCTGTAGGCCCCAGGTACACAAATAAATATGTAAGAAAAACATCCATATACATTAAAAGAAAAGGTAGTGGGTCCAGGAGACAATAGCCCAGTAAATAAAGCTTTGATCACACCAGCCTGACACACAGAATTCATACCCCAAGACTTCATATAAAAACTGGACATTGTAGTGCACACTTCTGTCATCCCAGTACTTCTATAGGGAATGGGAGGGTCATATAGGAGAACCCCAGAAACTTATGCGCCATCTAGCACATGCAGCCACGAACAAGATGCTGGCCAAAAGTGGAAGGAAATATTGACAGCTAAAGCTATCCTTTGATTTGCACATGTCCACCTTGCCACACACATGCCGGCACTACATGCACACACTCACACATACACATGTACACGCACATGCACAGGCAGGAACATACAGTCAAAAGGTGGAAACAGCAAAGAATATTGCATTCTCAGTATTAATAATTGCTCATTAAAGGTGTCTTTCATAATTTTTATGGATAATTTCCTCCTACATTTCCACATATCCAATCATGTTATTCCATCTATTTTATTCAAGCTTTAGGATTTAAAAAAGTAGATGATATTGTATAGGTGCACAACTAAATGAAACTGAGCACAACTTAGAATTTGGTCTTTTCCTTGGCATCATTTTCCTTGGAATTCTCCAGTCCTCTGCAGCCAAGACTTGCTCCCATAGCTCCTTGCCTTCCTCCTAGGAAGGCCATCCACCTCACTAGCCTGCTTAGTCACACAATTCCCTTCTCTGATCTAACAGGAGGTGGATCTCTGTCACTCTTCCTCATCAAGGCAAATAGTGAAATTTGTTAATCACATCTAAAGAGCTAGTGGGTATTTTCCTACATAAAGAACATGCTTCTGTCTGCATGTTCTCCTGCTAGGGACGTCCATACAAAGCACTGCACTTTCACAGTAAAAGCTTCCTCCATTCACTCAAGATTCAGGCTCTCTGGGAATTCTTGGCACACAGTGAGTCATCTATAAATTTCTGATCTATGGGAGCTTAGACAAACAAAACCTAGAAAGCAAATATCCTTCCTTCCTTCCTTCCTTCCTTCCTTCCTTCCTTCCTTCCTTCCTTCCTTCCTTCCTTCCTTCCTTCTTCCCCCTCCCTCCCTCCATCCATTCCTCATTCCCTTCCTTTCTTCCTCCTTCCATCTCCCCTTCTCTTCCTTCTCGCTCCCCCTCAGACCTTCATCTGTGCTCATTTTTTAACTGACTTCTTATTCCCTCTCTCAATCATGAATTATGTGCTTAGCATTTACTCAAGAGAACTTGCAAAGTGAGAAAAGACCTAATTTCCTTCCATCCCGAGCCCCTTTAAATAGTCTGTCTTCTCTTCCTAGTCCACTAGTAAGGAAGAGTGAGGAATGTAAAACATGCCTGGTAACTGTAATAATTTCAATCAGAAAACTAAAATGAAATTCAACCACTATGTTTTTTAATTTACTTATCTAGATATTTGGTATATCCCAGAATGCAGTAAGGAAAACTCTCAAACTTGTGGTACCTGAAGCTAAGCTGTCTATTAGAAAAATGAAACCCAACAAATGATATTAAAATTAATTTATAAGATAATTATAGCAAATACAGAAATACTTTTGATAGGAAAGCCAAGTCTGTTTACAGGAAGAAGCACCAGGAACCAAGGATTGAATTCATCCTAGATATAATAGATGTATGTTCCTTAGTGTGTGAGTGTGTGTGTGTGTATGTGTGTGTTAGGGGTGAATTTGCACATGTGCACATGCATGTGGAGGCCAGAAGATGACTTCAAGAAGACAACTTCAGGTATTGCCACTCAGCATCCACCTACTTTGATTTTCAAGACAGAGTCTCTCACTATAGCCTGTGATCACTGGTTAGTGACCAATGGGATTGTCTGGTTGGCCAATGAACTTCAGAGATCCACCTGTCTCTGCATCCCAAGCCCTGGAACTATATGTGCTGATCACCACACCTGATTTTATGTAGATTCTGGTATCACAATGCTTACACAGTCAGCACTTTACTGACAGCTAACTTTCCTGGTCCTGTTAATTTTTGCTTCTTTATATTGCAAATTCTACTATCTATTGAAGGGACAGACAGAAATATTAGATGTATAAAGCATAGCTGTGGAAATACATCTATACAGACTATTTAGGTTGTGGCATGATATTGAAACTTGAATGGCCGATTCCTTCCATAATGTCTGAAACTGGTATTTTTTCCATCCTTCTTTTGTAACTTGGGGCTAAGCATCTATACTTTCATGAACTTTCTGAAAGAATACAAGGAAAAGGGTACTCTATCACACATACTTATTTCTTACACTATCATAGGGAGACTGCTCAACTTGAGAATGGTAAAAGCTAACCTGCTGGCCTCAGGTTAGATTACGACAAGACGAGAGCACAGTGTGGGTTTTCTTGACAATTAGCCATCCATACTCATTTTATGTTCTGTGGTAGGTTGCTCAAAATGAATGCAACTGTAGAAGAATTTAGAAATTCAAAAGCCACTATTTTGCTGAATCTAAACAGCACAAAGTTTTATGCAGAAAGAAAAATAAGATGGAATAATAAGTTAAACATGGATTTTTCTATTAATTTTCCCTTCATATGTTCTTATAAAGATATGTTGGCTAGCTTTTTTTGTCTTTGTTCTTGTTTTGTTGTTGTTTTGTTTTTGTTTATGGGTATGACAAAATCTGTGACAAACCAAAGTAAAGGAGGAAGACTTTGCTTTGGCTCACAGTTCAGAGAAACATAGCTATCCATCATGGTTGAAAAGGCATGGTAGCTGGAGTCGCATATGAGCTGGCAACTTGCTTACATCCTTATGGATCAAGAAGCGAAAGAGCCCAGTCTAGAAGCCAGGTTAGATACAGCCCTCAAGGAATGGTTCCACACAATCTACTCCCCCCAATAAGGCCTTGCTTCCCTGTAGTATGACCACCTCCCAAAGAGCACCATTAACCTGGGACCAAGTGTTCAAACATACAACCCTGTGAGACACAAATCACATTCAAACTACAGCGTTACCCTCATGCAAGCCTTGATGGAATTGACACGAATTGCCACAGCTATGTCTTACTAAGCTCCACAACTGAACAAGGGTCAGGCATTAGTATCCCTCTACCATACACACAGTGCCTACCTTATGTAGCTGCACTGCCAAGTCACCAGATACATTCTCACTCTAGTGCTAGTGTCTTTGGTCTGGCTCATTGTGTTACATGTATGCATGCTCTACCATGCACTAGCCCAGACCTCACAGAAGTTATCACCTTGAAATTCCCGTGCTACTTGAGGTTCCTTTCCAGTGGTTATATATTTTCTTGGTTAAATGGCACCCTTTTGAAATTGACAGAGTGTCAGGACTTAAAATACAGTATGGATTTTCCAGGTTTGGGCACAGAGTTTAGTTCAGAACAGACAATCGAGGAATGCTGGTTGGTTGTGTCATTATAGGGAGACTGTTAACACAGGGCAGGAAGCTTTTAAGCAGCAAGTAAAATGGTTTGGGTGTGATATAAATAAGAGGAGAAATAGAAACAGAAATTTAAGAGGACCCCTAGGATTGGGCAAGTGCATTGTATGAAAATGACTTTGGAAAGATGAATTCAGGAGTTTCGGGACAATAGAAATAATTCCAGAAAATCTTTTTGGCTCTGCTCCTCAGACATGCAACTGAGGCTTCTCAGTGATTCTGTACCTTATGAAACACACTGGACCCTCCCAGTTCCCTTAGTAATATAGGAGTAAGTCCTGACAATATATGCCTTTTGAAGTTCATACACTTCATTTGTGCATAGATCTCAGATCCAAATGAAACAGAATACCAGTGTCTCCATTTCTTTTAAGTTGCTGTGGTAAAGTACTCTGACAAAAGCAACTTAAGTAAAAAGGATTTGTTGAGGCTCACATCTCAAGGAAACTCACTGTGGTAAGATCCCAAGGGACCTGATGCAGGACCCTCTGTCCAGTAGTTGGTACCGCCCACAGTAGGCATGTCTCCTTATTTCAGTGAACATGATCAAGAAACCTGCTCCCCACAAAAGCATGCCCAGATGATTCTAGATTCTGTCAAGCTGTCAACACTCTCTATCATACCCATGTACTACCAATTTGCTAAGTTTGAGTGAGGGTGGACATGGGTTCAACATATAGTAAAGATAAATGACAAGTGAAGCAGGCAGATCCAGATTTGCTTATCAGCTCCATCTCCTGGCAGACAGATGGCTAGACAGTACTTGAGTGCTGCTGAATGGAGATCCAGGCCAGACTGATGAGGTTCAGGTCTGCTTGGAAGTGACCCAATGAGCAAAGTAAAGAGAGAACCATTGAGGAGTCAAGGCACAAGTCTACATAGGACACTGGGTGGGTATCCTTGGCTAGGGTCTCAAAGCTATGTTCATGTGACCCTGATGAACATTTCCATGCTTATTTGATAGGGGAACTCTAAGAAACTACAATCCTCTTGATTTCAACTGTGTTCATATGGGAACTCACTGTAATTCTGAACTCTCAGAAGACATGTACTGCTTTCAACCTAACCAACTTCCCATCTCTTCTGTAGACTCAATGGGTTTTCCCCCAACATAACTATAGTTTTTACTGTTTTCTGAACCCACAGCCAAGTCTCCTACCTGCTCAGAGAGCTACTATGAAGTCTTTCTATAATTTCTTGAACTTTCCAGAAATATAAGGAATGCCATAGTACTCCCTGTAAGCCCCAAAGGATTATATCTCCTACAATATGGGTATCTGACTTTTCCCCTCCTTCCTTCCTTCCTATTTCCCTTCTCTTCCTCACTTCCTTCTTCCATTTTTCTCTCCCTCCTCCAAATCTTTCCACTTTGCAGACTCTGCTAAGACCTGGCAGAACCATCCAACAAAACACAAGCATTTCCTCAAGGAGTTTGTGCGATATCTATTCTTTAAAAACAAAGCTTTCACTTGTCTTATACTCTTTGATCATCCTTGGTATCAAGGACACACTGGCTTCCTTTCCATATCACTCTAATGTTGCTCATAAACATAAAACTAAACACTGAATGATAACAGATCATTGTTGGATTTTGTTCATCCTTAAAGGAAGACAAAAGTCAGGGGGATCAGTTCAGGTCTCCTGTCAGATTTTAATGAAGTTTTATTTTGCCCCACACAACTTGAAGTATTCCCAAACCCCTAATCCAGTTTGAAATCAGTATATGCACCAAGTCAGAATCCTATCATTTGGGGCAACTTACATTACGGGAATTTAAACATAACTGTTCCTTTCTGCATACAGCCTTTGTTCTAGCTGCTCTGTAATTTCTACAGCTATTACACTCTGTGAAGACCACCCCAAATACAGTCTAGCTAAAGCTAATGATCAAAGGCAACAGACACCGTGAGTAGGTACAGGAAGACTAGCACATTCTGAAATTTCAAGATCAGGCTGCCAAGCAGAGCACCCCCGTGTCTTCTAAAAGGGGGATGGCCTTTTATCTCTTGGTACTCAGAGTCTGTTCAAACAGGAAGCTTTGAATGCTTTTTGAGTTGGGCACACTTCCCGGGAGTCCCACATATCTTCCTCTGGCCACTGGCCAGCTGATGACTTCTCAAGGATGAGGCTGGCTTTGTTTGAAGTGTTCTGTGTATCTTGGCTTCCTGCTCTGGGGCTAGCCACCATGTTTGGAGATCTCTTTTCTGTTCATCTGAGATCTCTCTCCTGGAAAGAGTTTTGGCCCAGGAACCAGAGCTCAAGGTTCATTCCCTACGACTTTCCCTCCCTTAATTGTTACTGAAAGTTCCTAGGAAAGTAACGGCTGGATTTCGATATAACAGAAACGTCTGGAATTGTTGTATTACTCTGGCAAAGCACTCCCTTTAAAAACAAAGCATAGCCTTCAGACATGATCATCAAACTCTACACTTGAAAACTAATGAGGTGTTTCAGGAAAGAACAGTGCTCCAATTTACTTACTTTACCAAGAAATAACATTTGATAAACTACATATGTAAAATGAGAACTTGAATGGTATTGTCTGTTACATAATTAGCATTAAAATCTCAGAATAGGGCAAAGGAGATGGCTCCATGGGTAAGGTACTTATCATCAACTTTGACAACTTGAGTTTAATCCCCAGTCCCCAGATGTACATACAAAATAAAATGTTAAACTAATCTTAATATATCAACAGATTGCCTTTAATGGTATTTTTAAGAACATTCCTCATACATCAGCACTTGACTGACCCTCATCAGGAAACTATCCATTTTCTACAACTATGTCCAGAGGAGGCCCTCATTCTAAAAGGATTCTTCTCAGTCAGAGTTCCTCTCTGCAGTCTCAGAACCAACATTTGGTGTATCAACAAATGAGATCATCTTTAAAATTCAAACAGCCTGTGGGTGGGAAAAAACACAAATATTTATCATGCACGGATTTAATACCTACAGAAAACTCTGTCACTTTGAAGAAAAAGAAGTTAGGATGGAAGGGTGGAGACGGAGTGAGAAGAAAAGGTGGTTTTGAAAATGGAACATGGAAACAGGAAGTCATATTGTGCAGTGGTCCTAGAATACAGTTGTTTACCTGTAGCAAATGGGTTATGGACTCCTCACGGTGGATTATAGACTAAGGAATGAACAGGAGGAGGCAGAAGCAGAGACTGCAGCCTTTCCAAGGCAATGCTCTGTCTCTGAAAGGTTCCCAGTCCTGTGTGTCCACCAGCTCTTACCTTATGTCAGGTGGAGTCCTTCAAGTCTTAGTGGCCACCCTGGTGCTTTCGATAATACATAACAAGGTGTAATTAGGCAAAGGGGATTGAGGGGGGAGCTACCTGAATCCCTATGGATGATTTTTGGGGCAATGAAGTAAACACAGAGCACCTACCATTTCTAAATAAAACTTGGTTTTCTATAATATTAAATTACCCTGTTTTCAAATCTTATCAAGAGAAGCATCTTGAAAGTCCAGAGACCTGGAAGGTGAGAGACTCCAGGACTCAATGGGGATGACCTTAGCCAAAATGCCCAACAGTGGGGAGAGGGAACTCAAAGAGTTCACCTCTAGTAGATAGACAGGGCCTCAAGTAGAGGGATGGGGTTACCAACTCAGAGTCGAAATTTCTGACTCAGAATTCCTCCTGTCCAAAAGAACTACAGGGAGAAAAACAAGAAGAGGACTGAAGGAAAGACTGTCCAGTGAACAGCCCAACTTGGGATCCATCTTATGGGGTGGGATGGGGGTGGGGCCCAAGGCCTGACACTACTATTGATGCTATTATGTGCTTATAGACAGGATCCTAACATGGCTGTCCTCTGAGAGACTCTACCAGCAGCTGACTGAGACAGATGCAGATACTTACCCCCAACCATTGGACCAAAGTCAGGGACCTGCATGGAGGAATTAGGGGAAGGATTGAAGAGGCTGAAGGGGAGAGCAACAACATAGGAATACTAGTAGTCTCAACTAACCCAGACACCTGTGAGCTCCCAGAGACTGAGCCACCAACATACACTGGCTGGTCCGAGGCCCCGGTACACACATGGAAGAGGACTGCCTGGTCTGGCCTCAATGAAAGAAGATGTGCCTTGAGATATTTTAGGCCCTAGGGAAAGAGGATACCCAGTGTGGGGGGAGAGCACCCTTTTGGAGGCAAGATGGAGGAAGAATAGGATGAGGAATTGTGGGAGGTTATGGGGGGGAGCAATGACTGGAATGTAAATAAATAAGATCATTTTTAAAAAAAAGAAAGCTGGAATGAGGGCAAGTATGTCTGAGAACTCAACATTTGTACATAAGATGTAATGGAGCCAACTGGGATAGTAAAAGGAGCCGGACTTTCACAGAAGCTAGAAAATGAGCTTCACATCCGGGTCTCTCGTAGCTTAAATATCATATTATCTGAATTTAGAAATCTAAGCAACTATAAGTTAATGACTTTTAGTGATGCTCAGTGTATAATAATAAATTGGACAAAAATTTCTTTATTTTATGATGCATCCATCCAACACTGTGTGCCTCACATCATGGTGGAAGTAAGAATTTGAATCAATTTGAGGAGACCAACCATTTGTATCAGTGTGCCTCGTGTCCCCAAGAGTGTCCTCTGATTGTAAAGTGGGAACAGTAATGCTACTCACACAGGATTGTTCACTGCCATCCAGTACCCTGTAGACTAAGTAGATCATAAGATGACCTGCCTGATCCACAGCTTTTCCTTCTTACATCTGTCTGTCCTTCCTTATGACACAAGAGGCAATGACTACATTAATGAGAGATTCCCCCTCCCCATCACTGGTATTAGTTGATCAGTGCTGGGGTGGGTGCAGGGGTTGAAGCCAACATAGGCTCCAACTACTTTGCATTTAGATGAAAATCAGTGCAGATAGTATTTCTGGTCTAAAAATTCCTGGAGAGTCAACAGAAAGGTGTTAGAGTTTTAGGAACTCTGAAAATCGTTCATAGAAAAGTGCCAGGAAATTCCCTTTCCCCTGAACTGTAGGGCTAAGTTTCTTCAATCCATCAGCAAATGCAGTGCAAGAGTCAACAGAAGATGATGTACTTCATCCTGTCTTCTTTCTTTCTGATATTGTCACATAAGATAGGAACTAACCAGTCAAAAGTAATGGCATGACAGACAGGGAAAGGCTCAGTTGGTACAGGGTTCACCTACCATGAACACAACTCTGGATTCAGTCCCAAGCAAAAGATAAATAGGTTGTGGTCTACAATCCTAGTACCTGAGAGACTGAATCAGGAGGATCAGAAGTTCAAGATCCTCCTTAGCTGTGTCATGAGTTCAAGGCCACTATGGGCTACAGGAGATCATACTTAGCCAAGTAGATTTACTAAGCACTAATGTGAGTATATGCATGTCTGTATATGAGGAGAGGGCGGACTTACTGTGGCAGATAGAGACAATGAGGAAGAATAAGAAAGTAGGCAAAGAGAAGAGATAAGAAAAGAAGGACTAAAAATAATGAGAACATTCTTAAATATCTCAGAATATTCCAGAAGAACAAATAAATCTATATAAATCCCAGTCCCTCCTCAGACCAGAACTCACTTGGAACCTCCTCCTTCCCCTCAACTTGAAGCACTCAGGAGCTCTTGGGAAGAAGCAATGGCTACATCAGGCACTTCCGAGCCAGAAGAAAAGCAAAAGAAGTCACTGAGGATCTGCAGCTGAGACACAGCCTCTAGAAGCCAGAAAATGGGGGAGGGCAACTGTTCTGAAGAGTGTACCTTATAATTCGAAAAACTTAGTCACCAGACGTGGAGAACAGATAACAAGAGTGGGAGGAAATACTAAGGAGCAGCAGCAGGGAAGCGTTTAATGAAGCACGAAGTCCTTGAGCATCAATCATTGTGCTTTTGACAGAATCCACCCTCACTGAGCTGTCAGAAAATCAAAGGACAACTTAGGGATATGGCAAATTGGCCCGTGTTGCATGGGAAGGCAAATATAATCAACACACAATGGAGGGAAGTTTCGAATGCTAGAAACTGTTCAAAGAAAACACAAAAAAAAAAACAAAAACAAAATCAAAACCCACTACAGAGTATGATTATATCAATCCTCATAAAACTCATTTTATGGTTTGATTCTGAAAAATGACCATTTCTTGTCTAAACAGCCTTTTTCACACTCTCAATGAATTTAAAGGAAGAAATTCATTATTTTTAATTAGCTCTGCAGGGGACAGATAAACACAGTAATAAAATGTGGGTCCTAAGCCACCTATGCAAACGATATCACTACCACATCGATCATTCAATACAGGAAATCAATGTTATACCTTTTCATCAAAATAGAGAAAGAAAACCAAAAATGTCTGAGCCCTAAAAATGTATCACAAACCCCTACATACTGTGGACATGTGTTTGGGGTTTGAGAGCCCTTTATTAATCTTAGAGCATAAACTATGCCATGCTGGCATTATGCAGGATGAACTGGTTAGGTGTGAGCAATAGTAGAGGCAGTCATACTTGGGTACCCATGGCAACTGTTGAGGCAGAGGGAGGAGGGAATATGCCTGCAACTGGAATGGGAGAAGAACATGTAAACTTTGAAGAAAGAAGAATGCCAGACTGCACAGGTCCTCGTGGCTCTCAAAGATGGAGAAGCAAGAGAAAGAATTATCAGTGGTTTAAGCATAGGCCACTTAAGAGACACATAGATTTCAAGAGATTTGATCACATTGCAATATATACTTTAGTTCTACCTCAAGTGAGATTTGTAATTAGAAGGTAGGAGCCTTGTAAGGACAAAGGTTGGGCCTGGAAGCCAATATTTGTTGCTTGCAAAATGGCAGGCAGGGTTGGAGAGTGAACAGATACTCAAAAGACTCATACTGCAGAACTGGAATGGATAGCTCAGTGGGTTAAGCCCTTATGCCCTGTGTCAAAAGCCCAGGAATGGTAGCTTGTTTCTTGTCTCAGAACTGGGGATGCAAAACCAGTAGAATCAGTGAGGGTACTTGGCCAGCTAACTTAATCTAGTGAGTTCTTAGTAAGTATTCTTAGTTAATAAAGATCCCTGTCTCCAAACAACAACAAAATCCAGTGGGTAGATGATATTTGAGGTTTTCCTCTGGCCCCTGTATGTACACACATACACATATCACAGTAAATCTGAGATATCCAGGTTTCCGGCTGGGGATAACAGTGCCAGACAAAAAGTCATTGTGGAAATCCATTTGTAAGTGGTACTAGCTCTAAAATGACCTTCGGTTTTAAAAGAGGAAGTCACAGATGAGATTTCAGCAGTAATTTCAAGTAATTGCTATATTCTTTCCAAACAGAAGTAACTCAGCTTTCTGCAAAAAAGGGTGGGGGACACTTACAGCTGTCCATTCTCCAAGGGCCACCTGCACAGCTGCCCTAACTGCATGTTGCCCCCCACACACATGATGGCCCACCCAAAGACACAGAAAGAATTTTAACACAAAAGACTTGTTCCTCTGGTGTTCCCACGACTGAGCCAGCCTGCGATTAAAGAACAGCACATTTCTATGGTTGTCACAGAGGCTGGATTCTTCTACTGGCACGAAGTATTCTAAAAGAGAATGGAAAATTACCCATTTACTTCAAAGAGCCATGCTGATTTCCTCGAAATATGTTGCACTTGCGTGTTGCTACGGGCAACTGATTAATTCACAGAGATCCTGCCTGTGACTGACAGCTTAAGAAAGGTAAGTTTATGTGAAGCAGATTTGAGATTGGGTATAATGGGCATGCAGAAAGGCATCATGCAGTGCGCTAAACAATAGCAGATTTTAGATATGTGTGCACTGAGTCGGCAAAAGGGTATTGCATCAGTTTGAGCTCTTGTGAGAATTTGCATGCAAGCATAGATAACTTCGAAGAAAAAGACCGGAGGCATCGAAATAACAAAACAGATCCAGCTAATGCATTTTCACACAGGGAACAGATGTTGCCACATAAAATTCAATCCGAAACATTTTATCAGAAGTCTCTCAGATTAGGTTAAAAGTTGCACATATAACACATTTCACGATGTGCTGGGAACTTCAGAAATGCCACTAAATTGTTCCCATCAACATATCTTATTGTTTCTGGTTTTATACACTTAATTATTTGGTGTTTTTAGATACAAGTCATGCTATGTAGTACAGGCTGGCCTGGATTCATGATCTCTCTGTCTCCTGCCATCAAAGTGCTGGGATTACATTATGTACTATCATTGCTAACACCAAACGTCAAATCTCACATATTTATATATGTGTGTGTTTACAATGATAAATTACTAGGCACAAGCATGATTTCATTTCCATTGACTTATTCTCTTTCAGAGGAAAATAAGCAACTGGTAAATCTTTTAAAGACACATTTTTCAACTAAAGGAATATCTCCAAAATGATCTGTCTATTGAGTGTAGTTTCCGGTTAATATTAATTTGCTGGCAAAGTCTGTTGCTTGACTTGTAATCATGGTTGAGTCACCGGGTGGCTGAATCCAGATCGCATACCAAGTTGGTCAGAAGCCATGGAAAATAACAGCAGAACACATAGCTTCAGTATTGCATTACATTTGGGGTTGGAGAGAGGGTTTGGATAAAACAGACGTTTTATCACATGTGCCATTTATCCTTTTGTATCACACACATTCTTACACTGTGACCGTTGTCATGATATTCTCTTAACTTATCTGACCCCTCTATATTTGTCCCCTGGGAGCTTGAAGGCTTCGGGGAGCTGTGTGCTATCTATCTATGACTCAACAAGTGAGCCCTGACTGATTGACTGCATACTTGGATGTGTGCTTCTTTCAGATCTGGCTAATCATCATACATCAATACCTTGGGTATGCTAGCAATGTGGAAGACTGTAGAGTACTTGCTTCACATATTTAAGGTCCTGAGTTCAAGTCCTGGAACCACCTCAAAATCATGCAACCACAAAATGTAAAGTCCTAATATGCCAACAAAAGGGATTGTATTATGTAAACCCCAAATGAAGTTCATGGTGCCATAAGTATTACTTACAGTTAAAGACAGTTGACAGTCAAGAGATTCAGGAAGAGGTTTTCACTCTCCATGTTCTGCATGGAAGTAGAACATCAATCTCTCTGTGTGGCTATAACCACTGCTCCACACTTAGGCCAACGTGAGAAGCAGAGAGGAGCTCCTATCAGTGGAGATTACTAGAGAGCCCTAGAGTCAATACCAAAAGAAATTGGTGTAATGACTTATCACCAAGCAAACATTTATCTTCTGTTAGTTCTTCCTGATGGTTACCAAACTGTTATTTGTAGACAAAGATCCCAAGACAATGAAGGAAGAAGTTTTCCTCTTCAAAACCATTATATTTATTATTATTCCTTTTTGTATCAAAGACATCTTTATTCTGGCTTATTTGTTTCCTTATCCTTTATTTTGTTCTTTTATTCAAGCACTTCAAAGCATCACAGAAAAGCAACAACACTTTAATCCCATGGAACTCATTGGAAAGACATTTTCCTTTCATCAATATCTCAATCCAAATACCACTGGCTGTGTGTGTTTCAGCCTGTGCCTTGTTGCTTGCTTTTCCACATTCAAGAATTACAAAACTCATTTCAACTTATATGATTCCTATCAAGACTCTTTTAGTACAGATTTAGAAAGGTAATTTTCCTTTTTTTTTTTTCAAACTATCCCAGCTTCTGATTTTGTATGGCTATACTGGAACTAATATCTAAAATATTAGGGGGTTGAGGAAAGAACCTGCCTACCATTTGTCATGAGTTTTGTGAGAGTGAGTAAGTAAGTGAGAGTGAAGTGAGTGAGTGAGTGACTGGACTGACTGAGACTGACTGGACTGACGATGAGTGGACTGTTGTTGCTGGTGGATGGAACCTAGGGCCTCACAAATGCTAGGCAAACACTTTCATTGAACTACGTCCTAAGCTTTCTTTTAACTTTTCTCTTGAAATGGCTTAAGTTGCCTAAGCAGACCTTGAACCTGTCATTCTCCTGCCTCAGCCCTCCAAGTACCTGGAATAGGTCTGCTCCTCCAGGCTCAGCTGATAGTCTACTTCATAGAGAGTTGAATATATGCCACCTATTCCTCTGTACCTCCCATGTAGTAAAGATCTTCATAAAGACTAACAAGTTAATCCCACTGGTTTAATAAACATGGGTTAACATGGTAGCCTTCCATAAACAAGGAGCAATACATACATGAGATTGCTAAGACATAGATAAGAGTCACAACTCTAGAAGGTAGCACTTTCAGTTTGGATGTGATGTCTCCCCAACAGGCACATATGTTTGAGTATTGGGTCCTCACCTGGTCACATTGTCTTGGCAAGTCAAGGAATCTTGGAGACATGTAACCCACATAGCAGAAGTGGGTCACTGAAGCTTTAAAAGTTATAACTAACTCTGGTTCTGACAATATGAGCTCTCTGTTTCTTGGCTATCCATGAAGTTAACAAGTCAGAAGATCTGCCAAGCCACAATGCCATATCACCTGCACCATGATGGACTCTATCTTCCAAAAGAGAACCAAAAGCATTCCTTGATTTCTTCCTTCTGTCAGCTACTTTTTCTCAAAGATTAGAAAAGTGATACAGGCACAGATGAGCTCTGGAATGTGTTCTGTGAAGTCAGAAGAGGCTTTGCCTGGCTGGACGTCTATTTGGACAACCTTGGGATGAGTAAAACTCAGACTTCTGCTGATGCTAGGTGACAGCAGGAAGGACACAGGAATAAGGGAAGCAAGGGAGTAGGCACTCTTGTGGGCAGTAAAGTGCAGGTTGTGCTTAGGGATGCTGGACTTGTCCTGCTGGGCTAGAGTATAAGCTTCAGCAGGCAGATGTAATATCTCATAGTAGGAAGAAAGGTATTTGGAAGTGGACTTCAAAGCCCTTTGAAAATCACCTATGAATTAGAACTTTTTCATATAAATGCTAGAAGAATTACTGAAGACTTTATGATGAAGATAACTTGACTACATACTCTTTAAAAAAAAAAGCACAATATACCACAAATTTGCCCTTGTAAGTTCCAAATCTTTAGATATGAGTATATAACCTGGACTAGTCACAGAGACCAGACCAGTACAAAGAAACCATGGAGTGGGAGTTGGGGTGGGGGAGAAGGAGCCATAGAGGAGATAGTAGAACACAGAAGAATTGGGACAACTGAGGAAGGGGAAATTAAGTCCCCTCTGAGAGCCACAAACTATCTAACAAAAACACAAGTGCCAGGCATAAGAAATGCCCCTCAAAGTTATTGATCAGGGCACGCCAAGAGAATCCTAAAACATTATATCCATTGCCCTTGCTTGCCTCCCAGAACATGATGGTAAGACCCTATTGCTGAGGATACCATATAGTTTGGGCACAGCATTTGGGTGAATCAAGCTGGAATTAACGTAGAAGCCTTCTCCTTGAGAGCCAGCTCTCATGGTATTGGGATTTGCAATGAAAGCTGCCAACAAAGATTCAAAACCATTAGTTCTACCAAGCTGTAAAGCCTACCTACCACATCATGGTCTAAGATGGCACAATATCCCTGAGAGTGCAATAGTGACTCCTCTTGGAGGTATCCAGTAGCTGTCTAATTGAACATAAGGCTTGCTCAAGAGGAGGGATCTCATGGTAGCTGCTGTAAACCTAGCCAACTACCTGTAGATCATTAACCCTTGAGGATAACCCACTATAGACATTTTCATAAACCACTGTAATTTCTAACTGCATTTGAAATACTTATCCTCAAACTCACAGGCATGTGTACCTCTCACTCCTAAGACTCCTAAGAAGCTTGCTTTTTTGTTTTCATTGTTGTTTGGTTATTTGGTTTGGTTTTGGTTTTGGTTTTCCAGTAGATGAAGTTTATTACAGCAACTGACAGCAAATCAAAATGCATAGAACCATGGATGGAAGGGTTCATAACCCCAACATATACGTATACAACCAACTCCTACATCTAAAGCCCAGGGAACAAGAAGGTAAAAGCCAGAGGAATAGGAAATCTGCTGTGAAGTAGTATCTTCCATACTTGACAAGGAAGCTTTAGACATTAAATCATAACACTATGTTCACCTGAATAAGACCTGCATAAAACTTCACAGCCATGAGAATGAGGTGTGGGGGGAGCATACTGCCATGCCAATGTGAATGTGTTTGTGAGTGTGTGAACACACTGCCATGCAAATGTGATTGTGTATAGGAGGAACACATTGCCATGCCAATGTAAATGTGTGTATGTGAACACACTGCATGACAATGTCAGTGTGAGTGTGTGTGTGTGTGTTGGGGGAATAATGCCATATCAATGTGAGTGTGTGTGTGGGGGGGACTCTACATGTCAATGTGAGTGTGTGTTTGGGGAACACATTGATTGCCAATGTATGTGTATATGTGTGTGTGGGGGGAGCTCAAGAGCCCAACCCTAGATGAACTATTGGTAATTAATGGTTGCAGAAAGAAGAATCAGTTCTCTTCAGGGAAAGCCCCTTGACAGGTTACCTATCCTAGGTGGTCAGGCTAAACACATACACAAAGGAACAACACTAAATGGACTCAGTAGACTACACTTACTTACATGTGCAAGTATATGCACATGCACACAAACACACCCATAGCACACACATACACTACATGTGAACACACATTCTACACACACACACACACACACACATGTGCACACACATAAATCTATGTGTAACAATAAAAACAGAGAAGAGGTTAAAACTTTGTGAGAAAGTTGGGGGAACTCAGGAAGAATTGGCGAGGGGAGACAAATTTAAAAAAGAATAGCAACAACAACAAAATCACCAGAGACAGTGGGGAGGATATGCCAGAAGGCAGTGACCCTAGATATCCTGGAGAAATGTTGGAAAGCTGAGAGATCCATCCATGGGATTATATAGGAATGAGAGTCTGCTTTGAAATGTGGTGATCAGTAAGACAACTTACTTCTCCCTGGAATCACTACATTCCAGTAGTAGTTCATCTTTTATAAATGTGTGAGTGTGTATGTGTGAGTATGTGTGATTGTGTGTGTATGTGAGTATGGGTAAATATATGTGTGTGACAGTGTGTGTGTGTGTGAATGTATGTGAGTATGTGTGTGTGAATATGTGTGTGTGTGATGGTGTGATTGTTTTGTGTGTATCTGTGTGTGTGTATATATATATGAGAATGTGTGTGACTGTAAGTGTATTTGTGTGAAAGTATGTGTGTATGTGGGTGAGTATGTGGGAATGTGTGATTGAGTGTGTGTGAATACATGGGGAGGAGTATTCCAGGATATTTGATCACATTGTGAACCCCAAGATTGTGAACTGGACAAATCTTGTAGTGTGGCTCAGCCCTAGAACACACTTTTAACTCCAGAGATTTCTGTAATCAAGAGTTAAATAAAGTCAACAATAAGTCTAGAAGCAGAGCAAGCAACCAATTGGCAGGGAGTAAACATAAGAAAGTAGAAAGAAGTCAGTTTTGCCCAATAGTTGTAAAGAGAGAACAAGCTAGACTCAGGTGAAAACAGAATGAGCCAGAGAATGAGAAGGACCCAGAAGATTAGAATAGATTGCTAGAGTTAGTTTGAGACCATGCTGGACAATTCAATGAAAAATGATAAGAAGCCAGTCTGAATCAGTCAACTTGGAGAGGAGTTTGATCCAGAACAGCTGAGTTGAACTAGCTAGCCAGAGTTCAGAAAGGAACAAGAAAGGATGAGTTTATTCAGTCAGCAGCAAGTCTCTGAGGCTGAAAACATTCTAGGCCAAGAGTAGATTGTACAGAGGTTAGAAGCTTACAGGTTTAGACCTAGGTCAGCAGTCAGGGAGTAAGCTTCAGAGACAACAATCACTACAGGAGAATAAAAGTTACATTTATGTGTGTGTATAAATATACATATTTAAGAAACAATCTTAGGTTTGAAGCTCAGCTCTCATCATGAGATCTTTGCAAGCCCAGACAAAACTGTGAGATATTAAAAGTCTTGGGAGCATTCAGCATTTGCATTCTCTATTTATACTGCATGTTATATGTTTGTCTGCTCATAATTCATCTTGTATGGACCTCATTAAGGTCTATCATACTGAGTTATTTACTATCATCACCGCAGTAAGTTACCTCTGACCTTCCAGCTTTGAACAGCACAACTGTATTGTCTAGGAATTCTGTAAATTACAGATCTGACACACTTCCCACAAGGCTGAATGTATTTTGGACCCTGGCTTTCCATTTTCTTTCAGCTTCTGGGGGCCATTTCTGTTCCTGCCCTCTTCCTCTATCTTCAAATTTGGTCATGGATAAAATTCTCATTCAAACTCCCTCTGACATTTCTTCCTCCATCCAATTTCTGTTTTTCTTTTGTTTGTTTTTAGTTTTCTTTCTTTTTTTATTTTTGAAGTAAGATTTATTTTTCTCAATAATTTATTTTTTATTCACTTTCTATCCCAATCTAGTCTCCCCTCCATCCTTGTCTCCCAGTCCTACCCTTACAAATCCCTCCCCCAACTGCCCCATCCTCTTCCCCTCAAAGAAGGGTAAGCCCCCACTTGGTTACCACCCAACCCCAGCACATCTAGTCCCAGAAAGACTAAATGCATCCTTTCCCACTAAGGCCCAATCTTGTAGTCTAATTAGGGGAAGGAAATCTAATGGCAGGGAACAGAGACCAAGATACTCCCTCCAGCCCCACTTGTTAGGGGTCCCACATGAAGAACCCTAACTGCATCATTTGCTACAAATCTGTAGGGGGGCTAGGTCTAGTCCCTGTGAGCTCCCATGGGCCCAGGTTAGTTGACTCTGTAGGTCTTCCTGTGGTGTCCTGGACACAAGATTCCTGAGATCTGCTTAATGTTTGGCTATGGGTCTATATTTATTTCCATTTGCTGCTAAAGAAAGCCTCCCAGGAGACCATCATGCTAGGTTCCTATCTGTAAGCATAACAAAGTATCATTAATAGTGTCAGGGGTTGGGTCTCACACTTAGAATGGGTCTCAATTTGGGACAGTCATTAGTTGGCTGTGCCCTCAGTTTCTGCTCCATCTTTATCCATGCACATCTTTCTGGAAGGATAAATTTTGGATGGAAGATTTTGTGGGTGGGTTAATGTTGCCCTCCCTCCATTGGAAGTCTCTCCTGGCTACTTTGTTAGACTTTCATATATTAGTCCATCCTTATTTCACTGGTATGAAGCCTACCTAATCATGGTGGATAATGTTTTCAATGTGTTCTTGAATTGGGTTTGCAAATATTTTATTGAGTAATTTGTATCAAGGGAAAAAGGTCTGAAGTTTTCTCTTTGTTGCATCTTTGTGTGGTTTAGGTATCAGGGAGACTGTGGTCTCACAGAAGGAGTTTGGCAATGTTCTTTCTGTTTCTGTTTTGTGAAATAGTTTTAGGAGTATTGGTTTTAGCTCTTGTTTGAAAGTCTGATAGAATTCTGCACTAAAACCATTTACTTTTATTGACTGCATCTATTTTCTTAGGGGTTATAGGCCTATTTAAATAGTTTACCTGTTCTTGATTTAACTTTGGTAAGTAGTATCTATCTAAAAATCATCCATTTCATTTAGATTTTCTAATTTGTAGAGCACGGGCTTTTGAAGTAAACTTAATGATTCTTTTGATTCCCTCAGTGTCTGTTGTTATGTCTTCCTTTTTATTTCTGATTTTGATAATTTGGATATTGTCTATCTACTTTTTATTTAGTTTGGCTAAGGGTTTGTCTATCTTGTTGATTTTCTAAACGAACCAGCTCTTCATCTCAATGATTCTTTGTATTGCTTTTTTTTGTTTCTAATTGAATGATTGTAATCCTGAATTTGATTATATCCTGGTGTCTACTCTTCTTGGGTATATTTGCTTCTATTTTTTTCTAGAGCTTTCAAGTGTATTTTTAAATTGCTACTATAATAACTTTCTCACTTCTTTATGAATGCACTCGGTGCTATGAAATTTCCTCTCAGCAATGCTTTCATTGTGTCTCATAAGTTTGAGTATGCTGTGTCTTCATTTTCACTGAATTCTAGAAAGTCTTTAATTTATTTCTTTATTTCTTTCCTGACCCAGTGATCATTGAGTAGAGAGTTGTTCAGGTTATACAAGTTTGCAAGCTCTCTGCTGTTCCTATTGTTGAAGGCTAGCTTTAATACACGGCGGTCTGGTAAGACACACAGGGAGTTCTTTAAAGTTTCTTGTATTGTTGAGGCTTGTTTTGTGAATGATTCTGATCAATTTTTTGAGAACATTCCATGAGGTGCTGAGAAGAAAGTATATTCTCTTGTATTTGGGTAAATGGTTCTGTAGATATCTGTTAGATTCATATGATTCGTAGCTATAGTTAGTTTCATTATTTCTCTGTTTAGTTTCTGTCTAGATGACCTGTCCTTTGGTGTTGAAGCCTTTCCCTATTAATGTATGGGGTTCAATGTGTAGTTTAACCTTTAGTAATATTTCTTTTACAAATATGGGTGTCCTTCTGTTTGGGGTATATATGTTCAAAATTGAGACATCATCTTGGTGGATTTTCCATTGATGAGTATGAAGTGTCCTTCTCTGTCTCTTTTGATTAATTTTGTTTGAAAGTCTATTTTATTAGATATTAGAATGGAAACTCCAATTTGCTTCTTGGGTCTGTTTGCTTCTAAAACATTTTCCTGCCCTTTTTCTGAGGTAATATCTTGATTTGTTGCTTAGGTGTGTTTCTTGCATACAGCAGAAATATGAATTCAGTTTACTCATGCACTCTTTAAGCCTGTGCCATTTAATTAGGGGATTGATTACATTTAGATTGAGAGATATTAATGGCCAATAGTTATTAGTTCCTGTTATTTTGATGTTGGTGGTGGCAGTGTGTGTGTGTGTGTGTGTGTGTGTGTGTGTGTAGTGTGTGGCGTGTTGTGTTGTGTGTGTTTTTGTGTGCTTCCTGTATTTTGCTTTCACTGGTTGAAATAATTTATGTCCTGTGTTGTTTTGTGTATAGTTAAGATCCTTGGTTTGGAGATTTCCTTCAAATATTTTTTGTACGTCTGAATTTGTGAATAGATATTGTTTAAACTTGGTTTTGTCTTGAAAAATCTTGTTTTTCTATCTATGATGTTGAGAGTTTTGCTGGGTATAGTAGTTTAGGCTGGCATTTGTAGTTTCTTAAGGACTATAAGACAGCTGTCCAGGCCCTTCTAGATTTTAGAGTCTCTGTTGAGAAGTCAGATGTAATTCTGATAAGTCTCCCTTTGTATGTTCCTTGACCTGTTTCCCTTGCAACTTTTTATATTCTTTCTTTGTTCTTTCTGTGTATTTTGTGTTTTTACTTTTATGTGATGAGAGAATTTTATTTTTTGGTCCAATATAATTGGTGTTCTATAAGCTTCTTGTGTGCTTATAGGCATCTCTTTCATTAGGTTTGGAAAGTTTTCATCTACGATTTTGTTGAGAATATTTTCTAGGCCTTGGAGCTGAGCTCTTCACCTTCAATTCCTATTATTCTTATGTTAGGTCTTTTCATAGTATCCCAGAATTTTTTTTTTAATTTTTAAATTTTTTGACCTTTTTCTTCTTTATTAGATATTTTATTTACATTTCAGATGTTATTACCTTTCCCAATTTACCCCCACCCAGAAACTCCCTATCCCATCCCCACTCCTCCTGCTTCTATGAGGATGGTGCCCCCCACCCACTCCCAGCTCCCCGCCTTTGAATTCCCCTACTCTGGGGCATCCAGCCTTCATGGGACCAAAGGACCTCCTCTCCCACCTATGCCCAACAAGGTCATCCTCAACTACATATACAGCTGGAGCCATAGGTCCCTCACTATGTACTCTCAGGCTGTGGTTTAGACCCTGGGAGCTCTGTTGGTTGGTACTGTTGCTCTCCCATGGGGCCACAAACCCTTTCAGCTCCTTCAGTCTTCTTTCTAATTCTTCCATTGGAAACCCCATGATTAGCTGTGAGCATCCGCCTCTGTATATGTCATGCTCTGGCAGACCTCTAAGGAGACAGCTATATCAGGCTCCTGTCAGCATGCACTCCCTGGCATCCACATCAGCATCTACCTTTGGTGACTGCACATGAGATGGATACCCAGGCAGAGCAATCTCTGGACAGCCCCTCCTTCAGTTTCTGTCCCATGCGTTGTCACCATATTTGTTCTCATGAGTATTTTGTTACTCCTTCTAAGAAGGACTGAAGCACCCACACTTTGGTCTTCCTTCTACATGAGCTTCATGTGGTCTGTGAGTTGTATCTTGGGTATTGCGAGCTTTTGGGCTAATATCCACTTATCAGTGAGTGCATACCATGTGTGTTCTTTTGTGATTGGGTTACCTCACTCAAGATGATATTTTCTAGTTCCATCCATTTGCCTAAGAATTTCATGAAGTCATTGTTTTTAATAGCTGAGTAGTACTCCATTGTATAAATATACCACATTTTCTGTATCCTCTGTTGAAGGACATCTGGGTTCTTTCCAGATTCTGGTTATTATAAATAAGGCTGCTATGAACATACTGAAGCATATGTCCTTGTTAGAGCATCTTGTGGGTATATGCCAAGGAGTGGTTTAGCTGGGTCCTCAGGTAATGCTATGTCCAATTTTCTGAGAAACCAGCAGACTGATTTCCAGAGTTGTTGTACCATCTTGCAATCCCACCAAAAATGGAAGAGTGTTTCTCTTTCTCCGCATCCTATGACTACGGATATTGAACATTTATTTAGGTGCTTCTTGGCCATTAGAGTTTCCTCAGTTGAAAATTCTATGTTTAGCTCTGTACCCCATTTTTTAAATAAGGATATTTGGTTGTCTGGAGTCTAATTCCTTGAGTTCTTTGTATATATTGGATATTAGCCTTCTATTGGATGTAGAATTGGTAAAGATCTTTTCCCAATCTGTTGGTTGCCATTTTGTCCTATTGACAGTGTCCTTTGCCTTACAGAAGCTTTGCAGTTTTATGAGATCCCATTTGTCAATTCTTGATTTTAGGAATATGCCATTGGTGTTTTGCTCAGGAACCTTTCCCCTGTACCCAAGTATTCGAGGTTCTTTCCCCACGTTCTCTTCTATTAGTTTTAGTGTATTTGGTTTTATGTGAAGGTCCTTTATCACTTGGACTTGAGCTTTGTACAAGGAGATAAGGATGGATCAATTTGCATTCTTCTACATGCTGACCTCCAGTTGAACCAGCACTATTTGTTGAAAATGCTGTCCTTTTTCCACTGGACGATTCTAGCTCCTTTGTCAATGATCAAGTGACTGCAGGTGTGTTGGTTCATTTCTGGATCTTCAGTTCTACTCCATTGATTTTCCTGCCTGTCTCTGTAACAATACCATGCAGTTTTCATCACTAATGCTCTGTAATATAGCATGAAGTCAGGGATGGTGATTCCCTGTGAAGTTCTTTTATTGTTGAGAATCCCACTATCCTGGATTTTTTTTATTCCAAATGAACTTGGAAATTGCTCTTTCTATCTCTATGAAGAATTGAGTTAGAATTTTGATGGGGATTATGGAAATCCATCAACGTAATCCACTATATAAACAAACTCAAAATTAAAAAAAAAAAACACACACATGATCATCTCACTAAATGCTGAGAAAGCATTTGACAAAATTCAACATCCCTTCATGGTAAAAGTCTTGGAAAGATCAGGAAATCAAGGCCCATACCTAAACATAGTAAAAGCAATATACAGCAAACCAGTAGCCAACATCAAACCAAATGGAGAGAAACTTGAAGCAATCTCACTAAAATCAGGGACTAGATAAGGCTGCCCATTCTCTCCCTACCTATTAAATATAGTACTAGAAGTCCTAGCTAGAGCAATTAGACAACAAAAAGAAGTCAAAGGGATACAAATAGGAAAGGAAGAAGTCAAAATATCACTATTTGCAGATGATATGATAGTATACTTAAGTGACCCCAAAACTTCCACTAGAGAACTCTTAAACCTGATAAACAACTTCAGCAAAATGGCTGGATATAAAATCAACTCAATCAGTAGCCTTCCTCTACTCAAAGGATAAACAGGCTGAGAAAGAAATTAGGGAAATGACACCCTTCACCATAGTCACAGCTAATATAAAATACCTTGGTGTGAATCTAACCAAGCAAGTGAAAGATCTGTATGACAAGAACTTCAAGTCTCTGAAGAAAGAAATCTCGAAGATCTCAGAAGATAGAAAGATCTCCCATGCTCATGGATTGGCAGGATTAATATAGTAAAAATGGCCATCTTGTCAAAAGCAATCTACAGTATCCCAGATTTTCTGGATCTTTTGAGTCAGGAGTATTTTAGATTTACCATTTTCTTTGACTTATGTATCAATCTCTTGTACTGTATCTTCTACTATTAAGATGCTCTCATCTATCTCCTGTATTCTGTTGTTGATGCTTTCGTCTGTTGTTCCTGTTCTCTTTTCTAGGTTTTGCATCTCTAGGATTCCCTCAGATTCTGTTTTCTTTAGTGCTTCTATTTCCATTTTCAGGTCTTGAGCTATTTTCTTCATTTCTTTCACTTGTTTAAATTTTATTTTCCTCTATTTCTTCAAGAGATTTATTTGTTTCCTCTTTAAAGGTCTCTACCTGTTTGATTCTATGATAGAGTTTAACTTATAAATTAGATGCATTAAAAATTATCAATTAATAAAACAGAGTAATATAATATACTGCAATTAAATACATATGTGAACAAAGCCTCTCTCTTGAGATATCTTCATGTCCCATTGTTTATTATTTTGGTGACATCAGATGTTACTCAAAACTCTTCACAGCTTCTTTTCGCATATATAAATTGACAGCATCACATCTAATGTTCTAGCACAGTAGTTTTCAAGCTTTCTACTGCTCTGACCCTTTAATACAGTTCCTCATGTGATGGTAACCCCCAACCATAAAATTATTTTTGTTGTTACTTCACAACTGTAATTTTGCTACTGTTATGAATCATACTGTAAATCTCTGTGTTTTTCTGATGGTGTTAAGTAATCCCTGTGTAATGGTGATTCAACCCCCAAAGGATCCATGACCCACAAGTGGAGAACCACTGCTCTAGAGTGATTTTAAAAAAAAAGCAAAATAAAGATTATTTGGATATATGTTATCAAGAGAGTTGACATAGTAATCAAGATGGCCTCCAGGTAAGTAACGTGTATATTCTATACAGTGTGGATACACTAGATAAAGGAGTATTCATAGCCTAGACATAGAGAAACATGACAGGGATGAGAATTCATCAGTGTCACTTGGAAGGAGTATAGTTTACACATTTATGAATTGCACTATTTATGAATTTTTTGTTCAGTGTTTTCAGGTCTTCTTTGGTTGGTAGTAAAGCCTTAGATTAATGGGGACTATTGTATTATTCTTTAAATGTGCCATTTAGGGAGCATTATGGCAGAAAAGTACATGTAAATTGTTGATTAAGGACTGGAAAGATGGCTCATATATTAAGAACATGTGCAGCTCCTACAAAGAACCTAAATGTAGTCACCAATACCCTCTTAAGCAGCAAATAACTCTATGTATAACTCCAGCTTTTAGTGATCACAAACCCTGTTCTGGCCCCCAAGAGCACCTGCATTCAGTACAACTAAAAAAACAAAAGTAAAAATAAAAAAAAATAATAGTGGCTTAAATAGTGCTTTAAATGGCATCTATGGACACTAGCCTTTTTTGAAGGTCAATGGACCATTAAGGTAAAGCAACAAGGCTCAAGTTGGAGAAATCAACACATCCAAGAGGAAAAAAATTGAGCTTGAGACCTTCTAGGGTGAAGCTGTTTTCTACTTTCCTTGATGTAGGGGAAGCCATGATCTCAAGCAATGGCTTTGGAAGACACCCATCCTATTGGCTCTTTAATCTTAGATTTTCCCTCTTGGAAAGGTAAGAAATGAATCTTTGTTCTTTATTAAACTAACCCATCGGTAGTATATTGCTATAGTACCATAACCTAATGCAGGATCACAGTATGGAATGAAACCCTATCAAAAGAAAAAATGACTTTATGTTGGGAGCCAACTTCTGGCAGAAAGTGGCTATCATCTTTGCAGCCATCTCAAGTCATAAAACCTGACAAGAGACTTGTTGTCAACAGCCTACAACAGCTGAGCACACTTTGATAAACATCATGTTTTTCTCCCATATCTTGTTTTGTTGTTTGGTGCCCCCAGCTGCAAGTTGCACGTGGTAAAGTGCCTTCAGCTACATTCCCCTGCTTATGCTTATATATACCCATGATTTCTTTTCAATAAAGGGAACAGGACTTGAACAGAATCTCTGTCTTGTCTCCATTCCTCATGTCTCTTGCCCTTCTACTCCCCACTCTCTCTCTTGCTAGACCCTGACCCGCAGACTGAAGCAGCAGCTCAGGCTGGGATATAGTAGCCCCCAAACCTGGGGCAGAACGGGCAGGTACAACTTTAGGACCATGAAAACTGGGAAATTCTGAACTCCAGAACTATGAAAACACTCATGAGTACTGATTTAAGCTAATGAGTTTCTGCTGATGTGTTACAGCAGCAAACCCAGCAGGAAGCTTATGCATCCCATAATCACTCCTAAAATGCTACCCTAGAGGCCTCTTAGTCATCAAACACAGAGATATTTTTCTTACCATTTCTCTTTTCACCCTCTGGAGTGCTGCCAGATGTCAACAGCAGTGGGAAAATCTCTCTCTCTCTCTTTTTTTTTAGAAGGTGGGGAGCAATATCAGACCTGATTCTAATTAATGTATTAATATTCCTATGCTAGAAATAATCTTAGAATCTCTTAGAGATGATTTTTAAAGTTGAGAAAAAAATCAGCTGAGAAATTAGGGAAAGGCAAGTATTCCAATTCTCCTAAATGAATCGAGAGTTTAACAATCATTGTGATAGAAAACCTTGAGATCTGGCCAGTCTTCCTTGTAGTCTTTAACACTCTGTACCTGTATATGCCTAGTCCTTGTCTCTGTGAATACTGATTCACTTGGCACATAAAATAAACATTAATAGACCTACACACACTATACAACATGTATGTTTCTAAACATCATATGCATTATCTAATACCAACTAGTACTATTTTGAGAAACAACATAATATAGAAGCAACTGAATCTTTGAAGGTTGACAGTTTCTCCTACACAATTCTCTGTAGGTCTATTAGCCTTGCTAAGATTCAAATGTCAAATTGTTTGAACACTGCCAGCATTGTCTGCTGCCATATGTGCAGTGTTTGAACCTTCCTCATACTCATGAGCACCATTCAAATTAATATCCTTATTCATAAAACATTCATAGTTATTCATGACAATGAAGTGTGTGAGACTGTTGGATGATCTCTTAGAATAATTTACGACTTGGGGAACTGTGGAAAACCTGATGAATTATTGCTTAGTCCTGAACACTACCCTAATCCCAGTTATATAGATAAAGAATTTGGAAGCAACAGTTCAAATAACTTGTTAATTTAGTCCTTGCGCAGTCTTGGGAAAATTACTATTTTTAACTTAGATACTATTATCAATAAAAGGGGACAAGAATACCACATAGATTTGGTGTGATGATTTAATAAAATCATACTTTGAAGATGCCCATAAATGTTGAAATTGAGGAATCAAAAGGGTTTAAGAAACTCTCAGAGTATTTTTTTATAGCCTTGGATTTGGTAATAGAATTTTGAATACAATATTAAAGTTATGGGGAACTAAAGATAAAACACATAGACCAGGCTCCAGTAAAATTGATTTTTTGCCAACATTAAAGAAGTGAAAAGAAAATCTATTGAATGGGAGGAAGTACTTGAAAGTTATGAGGGCAATTTCTGATCATACACCCAGAATATACAAATTCCGAGTTCTCAATAGCACAAAGAATGTAATTAAAAGATTAGTAGAGTGGGTTGGGGCTTAAGCTCAGCTATGCAACATTCACCTAGCTAGGTTCAATTCCCAGCATTTCCAAAAAGCAATTGAAAAAGATAAGCAGAGGGAATTCCATTTCCATTTTTACATATGAGGAACTGGTAAGTCATTGCTTTGCCCTAAGCATGAGTAAGACTCAAAGCTTAGTAACTGAAAAAGAAAGAAAGAAAAAAAGAACAAAAGAAAAAACCCACAACTTTTCTTAAACCACAAAGAAAGTGGTGTCACTGACACACCCATGTCCCAGAAACTGGAGAGACAGACAGGAGTCAACTGAGACTTAACAGAACAGGCTCTCCCAAGAAGGAACCTCTCCTGAAACTGGCCAGTTCTCACGATCAATCCATGAGTCTGAGTGTAAAGAAATCCCATGAGTCTGATTTAAAGACTCCTGGAGCCAAGTTATGGTTGATCTTAACCACCCAGGAGTATGAGGAGGTTCTCATATAAAATATCCCTTGCCACAGGGACTGGTGGGAGGAGAGAAATTTAGAAAACCACCAGAATGCTGTGTTCTCAGAGGAAAACAAGTCAAGCTGAGTGGAACCCATTGGGCTTTAATTCGAGTTGGTGCCTTTGTGACTCTGAGGAGAGTAAATGCCAATCTCAGCTGTTCAGGTTTTCCACCTGGGAGAAGGAAAGCACCTCACATAACCTACTGTCCATAAGATGTGGGAAGAGAGATGTTGAAAACAGCTGTGAAGTTTATCAATGAGACCCTGAGACCCAATCAAAGGACCATCAAATCCTCCTCCTCAACCTTATCATTACATTACTTGACAGCTGTTTTCAGCCTTTTCTTTTATAGTACTATTGATAACTCTCTATCCAAGTTACTGCAAGCCCTACCTGAATGTTGTAGAGATCAACACTCATCTGTTAGAAAGAGATGCAGCTGGCAGGAAATCATTAAGGTGAATTCAATGCCGGTCAATGTCAGTCAGTAGGAAATAATCAACTTCTAAATCGAGCAGCACAAGACACATTGTTTTATTTCTATGTGGAATAGTTAACAAGATGGACACATCATGTTCCTAAAACACACATGAACAAATTTTAAAACTAAGAGACATACAAAGTTTGCTCTCAGGTTCCGATGAAATTAACCTACAAACAAGTGACAGAAACTCAGGAAAACCCCTAAATAGTTGGAGATTAAGCAACATATTTCTAAATACACAAATCTAAAAAGAAATCTCAAGAAAAAAATACTTTTCAGAAAGTGGAAATTTTAGGCAAAATTGAGTAAGAAAATGAATCTAAGGTAAAATTTTGTAGTATTAAATACATAGATGCAAAAAAGAAATCTAAAATGAAGGAATGGGTGGATGGCTCAGTCAGGTGCTCCACAAACATGAAGAGTCCGTATCCCCAGCACCTGCATATAAAGCCTGGTGCAGTAGCAAACATCTGCAGTGCAGCTTTTGTGTAGTCAGTCTTGCCATATCTATGAGCAAGGGACATTGTCTCAAAGGAAAAATTTAGGTGGAGAGGGACTGAGGAAGACACCTAATGCTAACATCCGACCTTCATACAAATGTTCAAAAGCATGTATGTGTACACATGTTAACAGCTCAGCACACATTCAAACACATACATGTATACTCACCAAATATACACAATACCAATAAGTTATATGACCTACTGTTTTAGTAAACTAGAAAAATAAAAATATAAAGTTAACAGAAGGAAAGGTAATGAGGAATAGAGTAGAGATCAACCAAAGTGAAAACAGGAAATCAGTAGGAAAAATTCCAATAATACCAAAAGCTAATTGGGGAGGGGTATATAAGCCTTTATTTAGGCTTAAAAAAAGATATAGGTAACAAATTACTAATGTTAAAAATAAAAGAGAGGAAATAACTAATATCCTCTAAATATTAGAAGGAGAGCAAAGAAATTTGGTGAAAAATTTCATGCTTACAAACTTGAAGGCATAAATAAAATACAGCCTTGAAAAAAACCTTGAAAAATACCTTGAAAAATGCCTTGAAAAATACAATCTGCTAAAACCCAAAATAAAAGAGCCAGACATCCTGTGTAGATCTGTATCCAGTAGAGAAATTGGGTGAATAGTTAATAACCTGTCAAAATTAAGAGCAAGGGTCCCAGATTGGTCCACAGATAATTTTACCCAACATTAAAAGAATATATCATGAAAATCCTATACAATCATCTTTCAGAAGATAGAATACTTCTCAACATATTTTATGAGGTCTGACTTACCACAACAGCAAGATAAAAGACAACGCATTATAATGAAAGAGAGCTTTAGACCAATATTAGCATATCATTTATCCTAGCAACAGAGTATGGCCGACCAAGACAATTTCCTAATTGGATAAAAAGGTATGACTTTCTCCTCAAAGCTCTCACAACATTAATTTAATAAGCTCGGAACCCACTATTATCAGGAACATGGTAAATATGTCCCTTTTCTACACAGTGGAAGCTTAAGCTACTGCATTAAGACAAAAGAAGAAAATAGAAGGAAAACATTGGGGAAGGAGAAATGATACTGTTTTTTTTGTAAATAGTCAACATGGCCAAGTGGAGCACTTGCTTGCTGGCCAATCAGTCCATCCATATTGGTGAGCATCCCTTGCAAAGTGTCTCAACAAAATATTAACACTACAAAGCCAACACTAGAAAAAAAAATTATACACCATCAATAAATGGGTTTTGTCCCAGGTATGCAAGTCTAGTTCAAAAAAATTAAAAAAACAAAAACAGTTCTATTACATCAGCAATTAAAATGAAATAAACTATTCATACTTATAAATCCCTTTTTAAAAAGAAAAAAAAAAGCACACACAAAAAAACCAGCATTAACTAATGATAAAAACAGTAAAACAATACTTAGAAAGCTAGAAGTTGAGGAAACTTCCATAATTGGATAAAAAGAAATGTCCACCTCCTTCTCAAAGCTTGTACAACAGCAACATAATAGTGCAAAGTTGGGAACCAGGAATACCAGGAACATGGTAAAGATGTCCCTTTCTACAAAGTGGAAGGTCAAGCCAATGCGTTAAGTCAGGAAAGGAAAATAGAAGGGAAACAGATTGGAAAGGAAGAAATGGTTTTATTTTTCTTAATAGACAACATGACCATCTAAGGAGAAAAATCCAAAGACTCAATAAAAGAGGCTACTGGGATTGATAATCAATTATAAGAAGATTGAAGATCTTAGTAAATGAATCTAATTTCTTTTATATTATTAATGAGGAACAAAATTTAAAGTTAGGAGAAGATTGAAGCCCTCTTCCCCACTGAGTAGACTCGAGCTTAGGAGCCTGAAGGCCCACCCCCACCGTAACACACTTCCTCTAACAAGGTTACACTTCCTCCAATAAGGCCACACCTCCTAATAATGCCGCTTCCATGGACAAAGCATGGTCAAGCCACCACCCCCATTAGTATGACCAAGGTTTTATGAATCAATTACAAATAAATGTATTTGTATAATTCTGAGGATCGAAACCCAGGCCTTGTGTAAAGCAAGAATGTTCTCTGCCTCTAAGCTGCATCCCCAACACACTAACATAATTTATTTTGAAACTAATAAATAGTGTGTAAGATAATCTGAGTGACTCTGTACAGTGATGGCATTTTATGATACTAAAGGCACTATCTATGAAAGAATTGATATGTTAAACTTTATTATTATTAATTATTTTATTCTTTTGCATCTCAAATGTTGTCCCCCTGGCTCCTTTTGCAGAGTTCTTCCCTCATTCCCTCTCCACTGTGCCTCTGAGAGGGTGTCCTCCCTCATTTCCCCACCCTGGGGCATCAAGTCTCTACAGTAATAGGCACATCCTCTCCCACTGAGGCCAGACAGGGCAGCCCTATGCTACATATGTGTTGGGGGCTGAGGAACAGCCCATGTGTGCTCTTTAGTTGGTGTCTCAGTTTCTGGTAGCTCCCAGGGGTCCAGGTTAGTTGGGAATGTTGCTCTTCCTATGGGGTTGCCATCCCCTTCAGCTCCTTCAATCCTTTTCCTAACTCTTCCATAGGGGTCCCTGACCTCTCTTCAATGCTTGGCTGTGGGTATCTGCATCTGTCTCAGTCAGCTGCTGGTAGAGCCTCTCAGAAAGATAATCAAGCTAAGCTCCAGTCTGCAAGCACACATAGAATCAGTAATAATGTCAGCATTTGGTGCGCATCTGTGGGATGAATCCCAAGTTGGGCTGGCCACTGGTCAGGCTATTCCTTCAATCGTTCCTCCATTTTTGTACCTGCATATTTTTTTTAGACAGGAGCAATTTGGGGTTGGAACTTTTGTGGGTAAGTTTGTATCCCCATCCCTCCACTGGGGGTCCTGTCTGGCTACTGGGGGAGGTCTTTTCAGATTCCATATCTCCACTGTTAGACATTTCAGATAAGGTCATCAACACTGAGTTTTGGGAGCCTCCCCATTCCAGGTCTCTGGACTTTCTAGAGTTCCCACACACACACACACCTCCACTCCCTGCAGCATCATAATCCCATTAATTCTCCCAGTCCTCTGGGCCTGGCTCCTGTCTTCCCCCATACCTGAGACTGTTTCTCCC
The DNA here is from genome assembly GCA_021653895.1 of Mastomys natalensis. NCBI lineage: Eukaryota > Metazoa > Chordata > Mammalia > Rodentia > Muridae > Mastomys > Mastomys natalensis. Next base: position 1,627,590 of record JAJTUV010000298.1, read on the forward strand.
TTTCCCTTCCCCCTCCCCTCTCACAGTCAGATCCCTCCCTCCCTCTGCCTCCCATAATTATTTTGATACCCCTTCCTAGAGGGATTGAACTATCCTCATTTGAGTCTTCCATCTTGTTAAACTTCTTATGGTTTGTGGGTTGTTTCCTAGGTATTCTATAAGTTTTTGACTAATATCCACTTATCAATGAGTACATATCATGCATGTCCTTTTGGGTCTGGGTTATCTCACTCAAGATGATATTTTCTAGTTCTCTCCATTTGCCTGCAAAATTCATGATGTTCTTGTTTTTAATAGGTGAGTAGTATTCGATTGTGTAAATGAACCACATTTTCTGTTTCCATTCTTCAGTTGAAAGACATCTGGGTTGTTTCCAGTTTCTGGCTATTACGAGTAAGGGTGTTATGAACATAGTGGAGTGTGTGTACTTGTGATATGGTGGAGCATCTTTGGGTATATCCCCAGGAGTGGTATAGCTGGGTCTTGAGGTAGAACTATTCAAATTTCTGAGGAACCACCAGATTGATTTCCAGAGTGATTGTACAAGTTTGCAATCCCACCAGTAAAGGAGGAGTGCTGCCCTTACTCCACATCCTCACCAGCATGTGCTGTTGCTTTAGTTTTTGATCTTAGCCATTCTGACTGATATAAGGTAGAATCTCAGAGTCATTTTGATTTACATTTCCATGATGACTAAGAACTTTGAACATTTCTTTAGGTGCTTATCTGCCATTCAATATTACTCTTTTGAAAATTCTTTGTTTTGCTCTATACCCCATTTTTGAATAGGGTTATTTGGTTCTCTGGAGTCTAACTTCTTGAGTTCTATATATATTTGGGATATTAGCCCTCTGTCAGATATAGGGTTAGCGAAGATCTTTTCATAATCTCTAGGCTGCTGTTTTGTCCTATTGACAGTGTCTTTTGCCTTACAGAAGCTTTTCAGTGTCAAGAGGTCTCACTTATAAATCGTTGATCTTAGAGCCTGAGCCATTGGTGGTTCGTTTAGGAAATTTTCTCCTGTGACAATGTGTTCAAGAGTGTTTTCCACTTTCTTTTCTATTAAATTCAATGTATCCAGTTTTATGTGAATGTCCTTGATCCTCTTGGACTTGAGCTTTGTATAAGGAGATAAATATGGATCTGTTTGCATTCTTCTACATGCAGATTGACAGTTAGACCAGCACCATTTGTTGACAATGTTCTCCCTTTTCTACTGTATGGTTTTGCCTTTTTTTTTTTTTTTGTCAAAATCTAAGTGTCTGTAGGTGTGTGGGTTTATTTACTTTTTGGGTCTTCGATTCTATTTCATTAGTCAACATATCTGTTTCTGTATCAATACCATGTGGTTTTTTATCACTATTGCTTTGTAGTATAGTTTTAGGTCAGGAATGGTGATTTCCCCAGAAGTTCTTTTGTTGTTCAAAACTATTTTTGCTACCCTAGATTTTTTGGTTTTTTTTCCATGTAAGGTTGATAATTGTTTATTCCATGTCTATAAGGAGTTGTGTTGGAATTTTGATGGGAATTGCATTGGATCTGTAGATTGCTATTGGTAAAATGGCCATTTTCACTATGTTAATCCTTTGGATCCATGAGCATGGGAGATCTTTCCATATTTTGAGTTCTTTGATTTCTTTCTTCAGGGACTTGAAATTCTTGTCATACAGATATTTTACTTGCTTGATTAGAGTTACAGCAAGATATTTTATATTATTTGTGACTATCGTGAAGGGTGTTTTCCCTTATTTCTTTGTTAGCCCATTTATCATTTGTACAATGGAAGGCTACTGATTTCTTTGAGTTAATTTTATATCCAGCCACTTGGATGAAGTTATTTATCAGCTGTAGGAGTTCTCTGGTAGAAATTTGGGGGGTTCTTATGTATACTATCATCATCTGTAAATAACAATACCTTGATGTTGAGGTTTGGTCTATTGCTATGTATTGTAATGTTAAATTCTATACCTGAAGTTCTAGGCCTACAAGAGACTTCTCATGCTTACAAGCTTTTGTTGTGGAAACTTTGTTACTTGATTTAAAACTATTGGTTAAATAGCTTTAAAATTAAATTTAAAATAGATACTGTCTCTGTGCCTTTTATTTAGTTCTGCTAAGGGTTTGTTTGGTTTAAGGCTTAAAATTGGCTTAAGCCAGTTCCTGGAGGGATTAGAGGTAGGTGGGTTTGGAGTGACCTGATTGGAGGAGGAGAGACCAAGGAAGAAGGAGGAAGAAGAACAAGAAGGAGAGGAAGCCGCCATGAGGGGAAAGAAACCATGAGCCCATGGCCAGGAAAAACAAGTATCTAGCGTACACTGCTGTGGATGTTGCAGTGCCTGCAATTAAAAAAGTATATTAGGAGTGACCCCCGCCCAACACTTGTCAAAGCCAAATAAAATAACCATAGTTTGAATCTCATTTATTTGTAAGCTAGTCCAGGATAAGCTTGAATTGGTTGTACTACATTTTGGCTCACCTTACATTGGGCATAGAACCAAACTATCTGAGATAAGTTACCTTAATGAGTAGAGAGGCAAAGCCCTACGCAAAAATGCAGCTATGAATCTACCTCTTCTGGTGATCAGCTAGACTTCAGTCCCTGGGAACGAAACTCAAGTTGCAGTTCTCCCAAGAGCTGCAATCAGCTCTAGAAAGCCAGCATTCTGCTGGGCAGAAAGCATAGCTTATGCTTAGGCCCATGGAGATCAGTAAGCTAGTCTGGGTCCAGAGACCCCAACCTACTGTCTGGTGAAAGGTGCCAGTACAACCAAGCATAACAGGGCACTTAGGCCAGAGACTACTGGCAGATGACCAGGGATGAAGGCATAAAGCCTCAAAGAAGCACAGAAAGTTGGAGAGCCCTGGTCAAGGCTGACAAAAGGCCAAGCAAGGAGCCCTGAGCTACCTGATTTGCTGGGGCAGGGTTAATGCAGCACAAAACATAAATTAAATGTCTCTGATTTTGATTTAACTTTGGTACATGGTATCTGTCTAGAAAATCATTTATTTCAACTATATTTTCCAGTTTTGTTGAGTATAGGCTTTTGTAGTAAGACCTCATGATTTTTTTGTAAATTTCCTCAGTTTCTATTGTTATGTCTCTCTTCTCATTTCTGCCTTTTATTTAGTTTGGCTAAGAGTTTGTCTATCTTGTTGATAATCTCAAAGAGCTAGCTTTGTTGATTCTATGTATTGTTCTCTATGTTTCTAATTGGTTGATTTCAGTCCTGAGTTTGACTATATCCTGATGTCTACTCCTCTTAAGTGTGTTTACTTCCTTTTGTTCTAGAGCTCTCAGGTGTGCTATTAAGTTGCTAGTATAGGATCTTTCTCCAATTCTCTATGAAGGCACTTGATGCTATGAATTTTTCTTTTAGCACTGCTTTCACTGTGTCCCCTAAGTTTGCGTATGTTGTGCCTTCATTCTCATTGAATTCTAGAAAGATTTTAATTTCTTCATTTCTTCCCTGACCAAGTTATCATTGAGCAGAGAGTTGCTGAGTTTCCGTGAGTGTGTCGGCATTCTGTTATTTCTGTTGTTGTTGAAGTCCAGCCTTAGTCAATGGTGGTCTGATAGAATACAAAGGGTTATTTCAATCTTCCTGTATCTGTTGAGGCTTTTTTTTCTCTGTAAGGTGCTGAAAAAAAAGTATATTCTTTTGTTTTGGGGTGAAATATTCTGTATATATCTGTTAAATCCATCTGCTTTATCACTTCTGTTAGTTTCATTGTGTTTCTGTTTAGTTTCTGTTTAGATGGTCTGTCCTTTGGTGAGAGTGGGGTATTGAAGTCTCCCACTATTATTGTGTGGGCTTCAATGTGTGTTTTGAGCTTTAGTAAAGTTCCTTTTATGAATGTGGTTGCCCTTGCACTTGGAGCATAGATATTCAGAATTGAGACTTTCTCTTGGTGATTTTTCCTTTGATGAATATGAAATGTCCTTTCCCATCTCACTTGATAACTTTTGGTTGAAAGTGTATTTTATTGGATATTAGATGGCAACTCCAGTTTTTTCTTGGGACCATTTGTTTGGAAGACTTTTTCTAGCCTTTTACTCTGAGGTAGAATCTCTCTTTGTTACTGAGGTGTGATTCTTGTACGCAGCAAAATGCTGAATTCTGTTTGTGTATCCAGTCTGTTAGCTAATGTCTTTTTATTGGGGAACTGAGTCTGTTGATATTGAGAGATATTAAAGACAGATGAATGTTAGTTCCTGTTATGTCTGTTGTTGTAGGTGGCATTATGTGCGGGTGATTCTCTTCTTTTGGCTTTGTTGTGAGTTAATTAATATCTTCGGGGTTTTTTGTTTTGGTTTGGTTTTTGTTTGTTTGTTTGTTTTGGTGTAGGTACTCTCCTTGTATTGGAGTTTTCCTTCTAGAATCCTCTGTAGGGATGAACTGGTAGATTGAAATTGTTTAAATTTGGTTTTGTCCTGGAAAATGTTGGTTTCTCTGTCTATGTTGATTGAGAGTTTTGCTGCGTATAGTAGCCTAGGCTGGCATTTGAGTTCTCTTAGGGTCTGCATGACCTCTGTCCAGGCTCTTGTGGCTTTTAGTGTCTCTGTTGAGAAGTCCAGTGTAATTCTGATAGGTCTTTATATGTTATTAGGCCTTTTTCCTTACAGTTTTTAATATTCTCTCTTTGTTCTGTGTATTTAGTGTTTTGATTATTATGTGGCAAGAGCATTTTCTTTTCTGGTCCAATCTATTTGGTGTTCTGTAGGCTTCCTATACATTTATGGCCATCTCTTTCTTTAGGTTGGGGAAGTTTTCTTCTATGCTTTGTTAAAGATGGTTTTGGGTTCCTTGAACTGGGAATCTTTGCTCTTTTCTATTTCTATTATTCTTAGATTTGGTTTCTTCATTGTGTCCTGGATTTCCTGGATGTTTTGGATTAAGTTGATTTAAATATGGATGCACAGTGCAACTATTACAATGACAAAAATCCATCCAAGATGCTGGTGAGGGTGTGCATCAATGAAACCACATTAACACTATATGGAATACAGAATATGACTGCTTGGGTAGTTAGCTCGTTTCTTGTAGTGCTAACAATTCTTGCCAAGCTAGCCAGATAGTTACTAAAAGGCATTAGAAGCCTTTATTGACAAAAACCAGAAACAACAACAATAACAAAATGCGGGTCCCTGGTTCTGGAGGGTGTCCCACGATGATCTCCCGGCTGAGGACAGAGTGAGAGCAGGGAGGGTCCTCTACCCATGTCTCCGCTGTCTGTTGGTCTTCAGCCCAGCCTGGTGTGAGAGGTCTGGGCCAAAAGGGTGCGGGTGCAAGCAGGGAGGAGAGATTGCCTGCCTCCGCTGCTGCCTCTGCTCGAGTCTCCGTTGTCACAGCTCCTCCCAGGTGCTGCACCTGTCTCTCCACGCTGAGCCGCCCGGGCTGGGCCGATAGAAGCCAGCTAGCAGGCAAGGAAGCAGCTTGGTGCCCCAGGAAGGTTCCGGGAGAGCGGATCTCTCCCCAAATGTTACAGCTCTTGAGACAAAAACTCCCGGACACCAAGATGATTCTCACACACACACACACTTTTACTTCTCCCGAATAGAGCCTTTATATACAGTTTCAGGGTGGGTTAGGGTCTGACAGCAGATAACACTTATTGGCTTGGTCGGAGAGCTTAGAGATACCTCATCTGCATGTGGGTTAGGGTCTGGCAGATAATGCCTATTGGCTTGGTTGGAGAGCTTAGAGATACCTCATCTACATGTGGGAGGGCCTGAGGCACTGTTCCTCGTGACTGATAGTCATGGACCTCCCTTTGGGAGAGGCTGTGGAGGGCCGAAGCTGAATGAAAAGAACCAGGGCCTGGGGGCAGCGCCGAACACCTGCCGTCCTGGTAAAGGTCCGGGGTTCAAGGCTTGCTCAACCAGGCACCCAGCTGCTTCCCACAGCCCACCGCCCCACAACAAAAAACCTGCACTTGGATGTATATAACAGTTTAATCTATAATTGACAGAATCTGAAAGAAAGTAAGGTATTCTTCAGAAAGCAGGTAGTATATGTAATCTTTGGTGCATTAAGACAATAGTTTTCATTTAGAAATAAAATTTCATGAGCTATGATGCATGGAAAGACACAAGGAATTGTAAAGCTATGTTTCTAAGTGAAGAAAGGCCATGAGAAAAGAGTACTTACTGCCTGATTCTGACACATGGCATTCTAGAAAAAGCAATGGCATGAAGCCATTAAAAACATCTGTCATTTCTAGAGGTCATAGAAGAGAGGGGGATGATTTCTAGGGCAATGAAGATGTGTGATTTGTGTTGGTATATAGATTTCTAAACTGAAGAGTGTTACAGTATCAACACTAATAGTCACTCTATACAGACCCAATGCATACTGCACTTTAGATGACAGTGATATGCAAGCTCATCTGCTGTAACAAATATTCCACTCTGAAAAGATACTGATAACAAGAGAGGCTGCACAAAGATGGTGAGGATAGCTACACCCTCCGCTTTAGTTTGCTATGATTATAAAACTCCATATTTATTTAAGTTCAAGTATCTTTTAAAAATAGGAAAGTCTTGAATATACATTTCAATAATGAAGATATACAAATAGTCAGTGTGGTTATGAAAAGATGTTAAACATTCTCCATCATTACATCACAATACCATTTTAAAACCACAAGGATTGAGAATAATAAACAAATGGAAAATACCAAGTGTTGTTGAGGATGACAAGAAAACTAGCCATGCCTGCTCTGTTGGTTATGTTGTAACATGGTATGGTTGTGGCTGTTCTGTTGGTTATGTTGTAACATGGTATGGTTGTGGCTGTTCTGTTGGTTATGTTGTAACATGGTATGGTTGTGGCTGTTCTGTTGGTTATGTTGTAACATGGTATGGTTGTGGCTGTTCTGTTGGTTATGTTGTAACATGGTATGGTTGTTGTGGAAAACAGTTAGATACTTCCTAAAATTAAAAGTCAAACACCTGAATATGGCATTTCTATACTGCCTCTCTATCCTAGCCCTGCAGAACACCCTGAAAATTGAACGTAGGAATTCAGAACTCACTTATATCCTTATAGCCATTATTGCAGAAAATAGCAGATGCCCAAATATCCAAAACAAGATAAATGGAAATACAAATAAAGACATGAAATAGAATATTATCTATCTGTACAAATAAATTCAGTTCTTATACACCCACTACATATAGAACCTTGAATTTGAATAGTAAGTGAACTGAACAGGCACCAAAGAATAAATAATATATGTTACACTTACATGAAATATCTAGAATATATAAATTCATAGAGACAGAAAGTAAATTAGAGGCTGCCAAAGATGGACAGAAAAGGAAGGGGAAATTACTGCTTAATAATTTCTGTTGGGGAAATGAAAGAATTTTGGAAACATGACAGTGCAAACATGATTGACATCCTTAAAGATGTGTATATAAATTAGCAATACTATGTTAAATATGTGTTTCTACAAAAAATAATTTGGCAAAACATTAAAATGCAGCTCTGAATCTTTGCTGTTACCTTCGTTTTAGAGAAGACACAAGTCCTGTGGGTCTGAGCCTAGATCCCAGAGGGAAGAGAGATCTCATAACAACATGTTTTTCAAAGGTCCTTTCTTAATGTAGGATTCCTGGGTTAATTTTCTCACTGCTGTGACAAAATGCTGACACAAGGAAGGTAAAGAATGGAGGATGATTTATTTTGGCTCACAGTTTGGGGGGGAGGGGAGACTCGTGACAGGGAAGTCACTGGTGGAAGCTTGAGGTAGCTCACCACACTGCATCCATAAAAAGCTGAGAGCAATGAATAATGGCGCTCATTTCCCTTCCTTCCTTCCTTCCTTCCTTCCTTCCTTCCTTCCTTCCTTCCTTTCTTTCTTTTTTTTTCTTTCTTTCTTTTCTTCCTTTTAAAAATTCAGTCAAGAACCCCACCCATGGAATGGTGTTGCCCACATTGAGATTAGGTCTTTTCATCTCAATCAAGCAAATCTAGAAACACCACTGATAAACACAAAGATCTGTATTCTGTGTAATGTATCCTGTCTATGCTGTCAGTTGACAAGACTAACTAGCATAGCAGGCCCACTCCAGCCTGATGTGAGGGTCCTAGGAATTCTGTGAAAGCTGTGCAGTGGTCTTATCCAGTAGCTAGTTCCATTTTTAACTCACCCTCCTCTACCTTAGGTCAATGCTTACTTGCCATGCTATGTGCTACTTTCTCTCTGTTGAGAATGTGGTGACTGCCCTGATGGAGCAGCTATCGAGAAGTCCCAGGTAGGGGGGAGGGCTTCAGTCCTTCTTAGAAGGAGTAACAAAATACTCAAGGGAGAAAATATGCAGACACAGTGCAGGACAGAAACTGAAGGAGGGGCCATCTACAGACCATTCCACCTGGATATCCATCCCATGTGCAGTCACCAAAGGTAGACGTTGATGTGGATGTCAGGATGTACATGCTGACAGGAGCCTGATATAGCTGTCTCCTTAGAAGTCTGCAAGAGTCTGACATACTCAGAGGCAGATGCTCACAGCTAACCATCAAACTGAGCATGGGGTTCCCAATGGAGAAGATAGAGTGAAGGCTGAGGGAGTTGAAAGGATTCGTGACACCATGAGGAAAGCAACAATACCAACCAACCAGAGCCCCCAGGGTCTAAACCACCAGCCTGGGAGCCCTTAGTGAGGGACCCATGGCTCCGGCTATATATGCAAGGGAGCTATATATAAGTGGGAGAAGAGATCCTTGGTCCCATGAAGGCTGGGCGTCGTGGGGGGTGGATATACGAGGGTGGGGAGGTGAGGTATGGGGGAGGGTGGGTGGGGGTACACCAACGTGGAGGCAGGAGGAGGGGGGAAGGGATAGTGAGTTCCTGGGAGGGAGGGGGAGAAATGGGGTAAGAAGAGAACATCTGAAATGTAAATAAAATTTCCAATTAAAAAAAAAAAGAAAAGAAAGAAACATGGTCTAATACAGAGGTGAGCAAATGAAAAACAAAATGAAAGCCAGAGTAAGTATATGATCTAGAAATAGATTTAAAAGATGTCTTAGAAGATGTTCAGTGTTACAATGATATAGAATCTCTGCTGTAGAAGAAAGTATCAATAAGTATAGATTATCTATCCATCAATAAAATAATTATCACTTTATAATCCAAAATAGTATGAATAAAAAAAACCCTTAAAAGTCAATTTTTCAATTCATAATATATGAGAACAGAAAACAATATGCTGAAGGATAAATATTGTTATTTTCTTACTTTGGTTTTTTTTTTAGTTTGGGTGATGGTCTCTTGTCCTTTCTATTTCTTCTATATAGTCTCCAAGTTTGTATATTATGAATATGCATGCTTATAACCATAAGTAACATAAATTATTAAAATAATATCATAATGACTTAAAAAAAAAAAAGAAAAGCCAACACTACCAAACTGGTATCAAAGTGCTTAAGCCGAAGCACAGAGGAGCATGAGAAAGACTGTGTAAGCTCACAAGAAAATATGGAGCAGCAAGCATCTTATGAGGAAAAATAAGAAATGTCAAACCGTGAGCTGAGATTTCTGATGCCTTCAAAATGTGCTGCCTAGTCTCACATCAACTTGACACAAGCTAGAGTCATCAGAGTAGAGGAAGCCTCAACTGAGAAAGTGCTTCCGTAAGATTGAGCTGTAGGCAAGTCTATAGGGCTTTGTCTTAATTAGTGGTTGATAGGGAAGGGCCCAGTACATTGTGGAATGTGCTACCCCTGGGCTATGATCTGAGTTATATAAGAAAGCAGATTGAGCAAACCATGAGAAGCAAGAGAGTAAGCAGCACCCCTCTGTGGCTTCTGTATCAGTTCCTGATTCTTGGCTTCTACCCTATTTGAGTTCATGATCTGACGTCCTTTAATGATGCACACTACACTGTGGAAGTGTAAGCCAAATAAATCCTTTCCTCCCCTAATTGCTTTGAATCATGGCATTTCATCATAGCAATAGTAACCCTAAGTAGAACACAAAGTTTTACTTTCCCAATTTCATAATCTACAATTCACTCCTTTGTTCTATGATTCACCTAACTATTCAATGCTCTCCAAACTTCTGTGTCCTGTGTTTCCCAAGGCAATTCCTATCACCTGGAAAATCCAGCTATGTCTGTCAAACCATCCACCCTCACAGAAGCAGATCAAATTCCTGTTCTGGCACAAATTTGAGTGATCACACTGTCTGGAATGGTTGAGTGAACTGTGGATAGCCACACAAGTTTCTTGGACCAGGGTCCATACAGAATGGACTCTGTGTATCTGATATGCAGAGCACAAGGCTCAGAGGTCAGATCCTGGCCAAACACTGGGTAAACATGAGAAAGTGGTTTAAAGATGGGTCTCTAAACCAAGAAAGTTAAACTAAGAGCAAAGAGAACAACAACAAAATAGCATCTCCACAAAGAAACCAGATGGTGGGAAAAGACAGGAAGCCAACGAAGAGTTTCATGCTGGTATGTGTACCAGCTGAACTGAAGCTTGAGGTTGGAATCTCCTGCTTCTTCCTCTGAGTCTCAACACTGACCACACCGCTCAGCAAACCTGGAATCACTATGCTAGCTCCTCACATGTCCACCTCCCTGGCACATGCTGAACTCCTAGATGATTAGCAGTGTTCCCTCCACACAGTAGAAGGTACAGTGTCTTTCAAAAAATAAAGTTTAATGGCTGTGTGTTGAGTTGATGGATGGAGCATATGACATGACTGAGCATGAGGTAGGGCTCTGGGTACATTTTTTTTCTCTAGCTTATTCAAACACTGTGGGAGATAGTCATGGATTGCAGCTAGAAGGCAAAAATAACTGATAATGTTCTGTAGCACAATAGGAAAGTCATTGATGATAATACTTAGTTGCATATTTCAATAGGCAGTATAGAGGCTTCTTAATGTTCCCAACACAAAGTGATATGTTTGGAATGATGGTTTTGTCATTTTAGTTGGTACAATCATTACACCTACATACATATATGGTTCTTTACTCGGTACACTGGAATGTTGTATGTCAATTAACAACTTTAACAATATTTTATAAAAATGACATGGGAACAGAATGGATATGCACAGATTCTTTGACCACAGCATCACCATATAAGCCACCATCCCTCTTCTTTTACAGTTTGAATACAATATGACCCCCCGAGAGGCTCAAATTGTAAAGACTTGGTTTCCCTATGGCAGTTTATTTGGAAGGTTCTGGAAAGTTTAGGAGGTATTACCTAGATAGAGGGTTTCAGTGAATGAGAGGCGGTCCTTTGAGGTGACTTGTCTGTGACCCCTCCCTCTCTGCTTTTCTGTAGCTCTCCTCTGTCACGTATTCCCATTGTGACAATCTGCCCAAGTACATGGGGTTCAAGCAATTATGGATCAAACCATCCAAATCTATGATCCTAAACAAACGTTCATCCTTTAAGCTATTCTCTCAGATATTTTGGTTATACAATTGCAAAAGCTAACAGACCTGCATATTTAGTCAACTAATAGGCTCTGTGGTTAATTTACTCATCCACCACTCCCAACCTGAACTCAAGCCTTGTGACGGTTTAGCAGAACTGGAACCAGAATATGCTAGGCTTCATGGTCTGCCTCTAGAAGTCTCAGCTGTTTCCTGGAGATGATGGTCACAGGCACACCAGCCTTCCCACCTGTAAACTAGAACAATCATTTACCATGGAGCTTCTTTATGAGTCTCTGTTTAAGAAAAGAACACTGTATCTAGGAGATACAGAGCCACTAACACTATTTTTGGAATCCTAAGTGTCTCCCTTTAACAATGACATATTTTTCCTTCACCCAATAAAATTTCTATAACTAATTCATCTTCTATAACAAAGATGAGGGATACGGAGATGGTTCAGTTAGTAAAATTCTTGCTATGCAAACATGAGGACTGCAGTTTAGATCCTCACTACCCACATTTAAAAACAACAACAACAAAAAAGCCGGATATAATGGCATGTATCTTCAACTCCAGTGCTATGAGGCAGAGAGAGGCAGATCCCCAAGGCTTACTGCGTAGCCAGTCGAGCAAAATCTATGATCTCCAGGTTCAGTTTGAGACCATGTCTCAAAATAAAATGTGGGAAAGAGATCTCGGTAGATGCTTGATTGACCTGGCATTTATGCATGTGTACACAGGTACACGAGCACTGTTTATACAAATGTTCACACACACACACACACACACACAAATGTAGACTCGAGAGATGGCTCAGTTAGTAAAAGTACAAAGGCAAGTTTCATCCTCAGCACCCACAAAAACAAACCAAACAAACAAATAAAAGCTGCATAGGCATGGTACTTTCTACTATAATTACAGTGCTTAGAAGCCAGAAACCTGAATCTGGGACTTACTGGCCAGCCATTCTAGTCTCTTTGGTGAGCTTCAGACCAGTGAGAAACCTTCTCTTCATAAAGGTAGACAACACCTAAGGAGTGACAGCTGAGGTTGTCCTCTGGCTTCCATACTTTTGGGCAAACTTATGCTCATGTGTATATATGAATATGTGCATGTACACACACACATATGCACACACATATGCACACACACACACACACACACACACACACACACACACACACACATACCAATTTGAAAAACCTCGTTCTCTCAGATCAGAAGCATTCATTACTTAATGCCTCACCACAGAACAAATGAGTGCCAAGATCCTGACCTTCTGAGCCCTCATGTTCTTGGTCCTAAATAATGAGACCAAAAAGGGACTGCTAAAAGCTGAGCCACATGGGGCAAGAACAGCATCCCAATTTTGCTAGCAGTTGAACAGTGAATATTCATGCAGGAAGATCGGGGCAAGAAAGGATGCTTTTTCTTAGTTCTTCAGAGCCTCTTAAATCCCCAGCTTGTGTGGGAAAGGAGTAGGGGTGGTGTTGAGTCATCCTAACAAAGTTCTGGTACCCAAATCCCCAAGCCCTGCCCAAGACAAGAGATATGTGGGGTCCCTGGTTGGTTGATTTTCTGGGAGGTTTCCCCATACAATCCAGGCAACTTGAAGCCAGCATATCTGTCACCATAAAACCCTAACAGGAGGCCAGCCCTACTGCAGTGTTGACCTTATCTGCAAGGCCTTATGTGATCAGAGAAGACTTGGCAACCTACACCGACTGCTGGGAGGAGAAGTCTGTAGTGCCGAAGGCTGCGGTGCTGATGTCCGCTGCCCCAGATCTTTTTAACTCAGCCAAATGAAGGCATAGCAAACAGGGTGTCAATGTGATGACTGAGGGAACACAAACCAGAGACAGCCCCGCCAAGTTAAGTACATTCAAAGGAGAAATATTTATATTTTACATTTTAAATAGTCCCTGAGGGACACGCAATATGTTTCTCATCTTACTTGTGTTTAAGAACGTACCGTGCTTGAAAAGTGAAGCAGGCCCCCAAGCTGTGTATTCAAGTGATAGAGAGCTTCTTATCAGATAGATCAAAATAACAAACTATGAATACAAACACACATTCTGTGCAAATGTACAACATGCAGGTTTTTTCAGGAAAAGGGAAAGGACAGTCCTAATGATGTGATAAGACCTGTCACAAGACCTGGCCCTCTGGACACAAGGGACTAAAAGATGGCATGTGTGCTGAATTTCTCCTGAGTACTTATGTAACAGAAATACACACTCTCTGGAATATGGTTCCTCCTAGAGGAAGATATCTGTACCTCAAGAAAGGTACAGATCTTTGCAAAGTGAGAATCAGAAACATTTCAGAAAACACCTAGAAGATGCACAAATCTGGGTGATCGAAACCTCTCAGTGGGAATAGAGATGGCATCATTCTAATACAGTTAGGGAGACAGAGAATAGTCATAATTCAAGGTCCCTAAATGATCAGAAAGAGGACTGGGTAGTTGTATTCATCTCAGTAGAAACCCAGGCTGATGAACAGACAGAACTGGATGGTAAAGGATAGAAAAGCACTGTACAGGGAAATGAGGAAAGAGGTTAAAAGATAGGACCCTTCAGCAGCTAAGTCACAGTGCCCATTTCCATCAAGGGTGATAGCATATGGAAAAATACCAGGCTAGGTTAGGAATCAGGCTACTATGTCCTACCCCCATGACTTTGGCTAACTTAACCCATATAACTGCTTCCTTCTGCTGAAGAATGGGGTAAAATGGACCCACCTCTGACCATTTTAATAAATACAGCTAGTGCTATGTGGCAGAAACTATTCTAGGTAATAACTATTTAGACATTGATTTTTACAATGGTACTTCCAAGGGTTAGAATGTATCATGTGCTCATACGGCAAGGTTCATGTTAACTTCTATTAGCGTATAGACATGACATGTTTTCTAAAAGTTCGTGAGTTGAAGAACTGGTTCCGAGTACAGAGTTCAGAGACAGCACACTGGGACTGACAGGATCATGAAGGTTCTAACCTAATCAATGAACTAACAGAGTGATAGATTCATAATTCAATGGGGTTATTTTGTTGGTGATATTTCTATCTAGGAGTAGAATCTAGTTGAAGAGAGTTTGTCATTTGGGGCTTGCCTTGAGGGGAGCACCTATCTCCCAGGCCCTTTCTGTTCTGTTTCCTAGCTACATCCCAGTGAGAAGTTCTCTACTGCCACAGATTTCTACTATACTCTACCTTATCATACCCATGTGATTGAACCAGTCTCTGAGTCTGTGGGTCAAAATAAATATTTCTTCCTTGAAGTTGTTCTTCATATTATTTTGTTACAGCCATGCAAAAGTGACTGACATATGTCCCTTGCACATATGAATATTTCAAATTAGAAAGTTTCATATCTAAGATGATTAGTGATGCACAGAGAACTTAAATATTTGCCCAATTAACACACACAATGTCAGTGGTATACTTCAAAACTCATATTACCTCACTACTTCATTCTATGAAGGTTGGGACTGATACATGAGGTATAGTACTGGTGAATAGCTACAGTCTGCTTGACTTAATAGGGTTGTGTACTGATAAGAAACTCTTAAGTTGAAAATGGTGTAAATTGGCAGTATATCTAACACATCTCATCTATCAAATATCATAAATCAACCAGCTCTTCCTTAATCAACTGGTATTACCCTTTAGGTGGCATGCTTACATCAGCCTGTAGGTGGGAAAACCTGTATGGTGCAAACTCTATTTTATGTTACAGTGTGGAGCAACTTTATTGAAAGCCTATATTAATAAAATGCTGGCACCTGGAGGGTTTCAGTTGTTTAGTGTGTTCACTGTATAAAACCGGACACATGGTAGTGCAAAAAAGGCATGATGGAGGTCCTGATATAAGATGGACCTACTGTATTTGGTGAGACTACGTTCAGAGAACTTCCTGAAGTTCTTTGTGCCTAAAGCCTGAAGAAAAGAAGAAACTACACCCCCCGCCCCCCAGCAAATTTGCAGAGGTGAGAAGCAGCAGATGTGCACAGGAAACACAGAGGCATGCAATTCTGTGGGAGCACAAAACACAAGGAAGATGATGGAACACACAACAGGGGAATTTGGAAGGTTACTCTCATGCAGTCTTGATTTCCTTTCACTCAGCAAGGTATGTCTGGAAGGCAAGAAGGAGAAACAAAATGTTTTGATTAGAATTCCAAGACCTGGTTTGTTTAATAGATTGTCTTAACTTGGAATTTACTACCAAGATGACAAAGTTATATGGGAGATGGCATGTTTACATGAAAATGTTAAGTTAAGATGAGGACAAGTAAGAGTTAACTTTGAAATCCCTAACAGCGGTGTGAATATTTGAGAAGAGCACACTCAAATACAGTTGGCAAACCCCAACAGCTCCAAAAATGTGTGGGAAAATGCTTCCCTTTCCTGAACTGTATGTAGAACAAAGTTTGTGGCTCTGTAGGGCAAATACATTTTCCTCCTCTAGTTTGCCTTTGCAAGAGTATCTATTCCCAGACTTTTGGTGTCTTAGAAATTTCCCAGCTTCTCTCTTCTCTCTCTCTCCTCTCCTCTCCCTCCCTCCCTCCCTCCCACCTCCTCTCTCTCCCTCCCTCCCTCCCTTTCTCTCTTTAGTAGTTTCTCCCTACCTGGGGGACCTCTAATGCTAAAGCAGCTTATACCCCTATAGGAAGCAGATGCAAACTGTCTTCATCCAAGCGTAACTTCTTTTTCTCCTCCACTCTTATCTGGTATCAGATGGGAGATATTTGGGACAACAGAATCACAGAGTCACTGCCATATCCTAACTGTATATGGATATACATAGTCCTTGGAAAGTTTCTGAATTGTTCTGTTCAAGCTGTCCATTCTAAAAGTATTTTGTGTGGAGCATAAGAAACCAATTTGATTTGAAAGGTAGAGCACTTAGTGATCACCTTACAAATATTCAATAAACTATATTTCTAGTATTATTATTTAAACCCAACTTCTACATTTGGCTTTGTACACACTTCTTTGCAAAAATGCCAGAAAGAGCATTCTGTGTGGTCTCTTCAAATGATTTTATCAACATTAATCTGCACTTTATTTATTGAGAAAGAACTTCCCACTTGAATCCAGAGCTCATTGATTTGGCTATTTCTATAGTTGGGGTTAGCCTATCCCATGTATCTCTTGGCTCTGTCTTCTGAGTACTTGGATGCCATGTGGACCTCTGCACTCACCTGCCCTTTAGATAGGTGCTGAGGATCTGATCTGAACTCAGTTTGTCATACGTGTACAGCAAGCGTTTTATCAACTAACCTATTTCTGCAGCCCTGATAGCTCATTCATTCATACTGTTAAAGAATACTCAATTAGATGATCAGTTCAGTGTCTACTCATTCAGTTGCCTACCGACAACATCTCACTCCTCCTAGGCTTTGGTAAGCCCTAATAACATGGATATAACCTCTTGTATATGCATTTTTATTTAGGTGTGAGCTTGTCAAGGCATTTGAGTAGATACCAAGGGTCCATTAGAAATACAAATGAACAAGAATGTCTCCACTACGCTGTCGTCCACATCCCTTCTCTACATTTTTCATTTGTTGATGGAGATTCATGTTTCTGGCCTACAGCCATTTTGTTCTGAAAAATCTCTTCAGAAGATTTATCACAAGAATCGTCCATGGAGAATGAATCCTCTCAATGCCTGTTTTGGGAATTTTCCTTTCTCCTTTACTTCTCAGGATAATTTCATTGGATGAAGTAGTATATGTTGAGGGTTATTAAGTTCTTTAAAACGTAATATGCAACATAGGGTACAGTGGTGCCTGCCTTTCAAGCAGATGTCTGTGAGTTCAAGACCACCCTGGTCTACACAGAGAGGTCTAGGCCAATCAGGCCTATAAAGAAATCTTGTGTCAATAAGACAAAGTAATAAAATATTTTGTTTTATTCTTTCTCTCTCCTTTGTCAGCACTAGGGGTTGAACCTGGGGTCTCATACATTCTAAGTACTCTACATCTGAACTAAGGCCTGACACGTACATTTTCTCACATGAAATCTGATAATATTCCTATTTATTATTTTTGTTGTTCCTATATAGATTTTTTAAAAACTTTGACTCTGGCTTTTTTTTTTTTTTTTTTTTTTTTTTTTTTTTTTGTCTCTTGTCTTCTGCAGCTTGAGTATGTCCCGGTGAAGATTATTATATCATTATTCATATCATTTGATGCTCTTTAAACATCCTGAGTATATGGCTTGGTGTGTTATCATTTCTAAATCATCATTTCAAACCCCTCTGTATTCCTTCTCATTCTCTCCTCCCCTGTATCATCTGATTTTACAAGTATGCTGTATCTTCTCTAATTGATCCACAGCTCTGGGACATTCTGTTCTGTGTTTTCACGTTTTCCCTGGATTCAGGTCTGGATGCTTTCTGGGACATTCCTTCAGGTTGATTGATTCTTTAATTGTTGGACATGTTTCTTAAATTAAAGAACCACCCAAAGTATTCTTCACATTTCTGATTTCTCTTTTAAGAATTTATAGGCTACCCCCACCTTTTTTAGTTTTAGAAAGAAACTCTTACTGTTTTACTACTATGTAAAGCAGGCTGGACTTGAACTGATGATGGGTGATACTCCTATTTGCGTTTCTTAGTGCTAGTAATAGTCAAGGAATTTGATCTATGTATACACAGTTATTTGTTCTTCATGTTATCCTTCTGCTTACATTACTCTTTTCTGCTTTAAAAGACGGTCCATTTTTCCACCATAAGTTTTTTCATATTAATCATACCAATTTACATCCCTAGACCAATATCTCCAACACCTCTGTCCATCTGAACTGTACTTGCACTGTCTTTTTACCTATGTTCTCTTGTCTTTTGGACTGCCTTGTAATTTTGTAATGAAAGCCAACATGACATGCTGGATAAAAAGAAGTGATCCAAATAGGCCTTTAATAGCATTTTATGGTCATCTGGCCAGGAAACAGGTTTTGTGTACTTTAGTCAGATCATTTCCCCTGTGATTCTTTTCTCCAATATTCTGTCTTTCCCTGGAGATTCTTCTGAACTGTAAGATTTTTCAGTTTCATTCTCTTCTGATTCTACAGGCACTGCACTCTGCTGTACTGTGCAAGAAAGAAGGTTTAATCCCATGATTAAATCTTAATCTTTAAACCTGGGGTCTTGGACCTTGACTATTATAAGTACATCTCTGTTTTTTCATTTTTGCCTTATTGTATGTTTATTAAACCACACACACACAAACACACACACATGCACTTCAGCACAATTAGAAGAAGTTTAATATGATAAAAAGAGAGAAGCAACAGGAATTTACAAATTTGCAATGTGGCTATGCAGCATGTGGGGAAGGTCTTGTAGGACAGATAATCCATCTTGGGGACATGAACACCTGGATGGGTATATTGGATAATCCTTTTAAAGATGTGGTGGTGTATAGGAGGGGCCAGGGTAAGACCACTCCTGGCTTAGGGTCATCTCTTGGTCTCTCAGAAGTTCTCCTACATTTCATTTGCATTTTAAATAGTATACGATAACCTAAAGCTTATTTCCCAACACTAAAGGACATTTGCTTGGATGTTCAGCCTCTACAGTCCAGGGTACCCTTCCTAGGAGTGCAAGCTGTTTGTAATCTCAGCTGGAGGACACTACCTTATTGAAATATACCAGGGCTCCATCAAGCCAAGGCTCTGCTTCCCTGTTTCTTTGGGAGTTGGAGAGCAGAGAGGTTCGGTTGAGCTACCTTTTTGTTTTCATTGAATCTATTCAAGTCCTGACAACAGCTTTGACCTCAGACAGGTCCTTTTCAGCTGGGTTCCATTCTCGTTCTCATAAGGATAACTGTAGAGGAGCATAATAGGTTATCCATGAAAGAGAAAGAATAAGTGCAGAGGACTCCGCTGAGTGTATGTATTAGAGGGAGGAGCTTACATGGGACGGTGTGCAGGGTAGGGCATGCCAAAGGGGGCTCCATCCCTCATTCTCTAGATATGAGCCAAGGTGAAGTGCAATGGCTCACACAAACATACAGAGAGAGAGAGAGAGAGAGAGAGAGAGAGAGAGAGAGTTTATGCAGGATGGTATTGGCTTGCTGGGGAAGCTAGCTTGGAGGCATTAAAGAGAATTATAGATGAACAGCTTTTAATATGTTTTCTTCGGCCCTGAGGATTGAATTTACAGCCTTCTACATGCTAAGCAAGCAAGCTCTCTACTGTAATGCCTCAAGCCCAGGGGCACAATATATTTTTTAAAAGGCTCAATCCCCACTCCACAACAATAAAAAGCATTATTCTTGATGAAGGATACAGAACTGAGAAAGATTTGAATCTACCAGAAAAAGGAAATATCAAGGAGAGGTGTTTAATATTTTTAATCATTATTACTATTTTGCAGCTCTGTGCTAAGTTTTTCTAAGCAGTATTCCATCCTGATACCACCACAACCTTATTTTAATGGACAAAAAGGAATTGTCATTCCAAGAAGTATGGCTAGGGTTTGAACCTAGGTCTCACTTTGGTACCTGAATTCTTAATGACTCAACTGATGAGCCCAGATTAACCTTAATGATGACCATCTTGAGATGATGACCTTTATCTCCAGTCCAAAGAGGAAAGAACACTGTCAATGGGCCTTGTCTTGAGAAATGAGTCTCAAAAGAGATTCAAAGTCTCACCTGCAATGCCAGGTTCTAGGAAAGGGCAGAGTAGTTGGGAGTGGGTACAGTTCATAGACATATTTACCTAAGAGTCTGGGTCTACTTGCCCTTCAGTTGAGAAGCCATTTCCCCAACTTTGCAAAGCCACACATGAGCCAATTCCTCTGTCTCTAAAAAAGGACCTGTCAGTAGGTGATAGATGCTTTAATAAGGCAGATACATGTTCCACTCTTGATTTTCCCCAGTAACATTTCCAGTTCAGTAGAAGAATAAGAATAGAAATAGGAGGAGGAAGAGGAGGAGGAGGCAGAGGAAGTGATGGTGGTGGTAGAGAACAAGGAGAGGGGAGAACAAGGAGGAGAAGGAAGAAGAAAAAAGAAGAGGAGGAGGAAGCAAATAAATCACCAAGCAGAAATACAGTAGAGACCTCAATTGAGTCTTAGGAAACACACCTGCTCCAAAAATTGAAAAATCTGATTTTAAGGAAAATATAATTTAGCCTAAAAGAAAAACACTGTCAGCCTACCCACATTTAGGCTCAGTTCATTTTCAGAGGGCACAGAACTGTCATCATATTTTTATTATTATCACTCAACCTTGGGGAATAGAAACATTTTAGAAAACTGTGTGTGTGTGTGTGTGGTGTGTGTGTGTGTGTGTGTGTGTGTGTCAGTAAGCATATGTGTGAAGAATGTTGGTACACACTTGCTTGCCAAAGTATACATATGGAGATCAGAGAAGCAAATTTTGAAAATTAGTTCTCTTCTTCCACTTTGCTTTGAGGCCAGGTCTCACCTGCCTGTCATTCTAGACTAGGTGACCCATGATGCTAAGTCAGTTCTCTGTCTCTGCCTCCCATCTTGCTGCATGGGGACTGGGATTACAGATGCATGCCAACATATCTTGCTTTCTGTGTGTGAACTGGGATCCAACTCAGGTTATCAGGCTCACACGGCACGGCTTTTAGAGTCATCCCTGGCCCTGCTTAGTATGTCTAAGATTATTTATGGTATGCTGCCTGGAACACAATTTTGATTATCAACAAATCAATGATAAGGTGAAGAGGAGGAATGGGGAACCTAAAAAGGTCCCTCAGAAGCTACTATATGTCCTATATCCTAAGGATGACATCTGAGTGACTCAGTCTCTGCTTTCAATCAGGAAACACTAGTGATAAGCTTGCAAAGTACTCAGAATGTGTCCTTCTGATAGCTGGCTTTGTTCAACCCCACTGCACCCTATTCACAACTCTACCAGTATCAAGATCACTCTAAGCTGAAGGTCATAGAGTCAGCCACTCACATCTCCAATTTTAATTTAGCTTGTCTAACCTTGAACCAGAAACATAGTCACTCATCACAGCTGTTCCAATTAAGCTAGCATAAGTGAAGGCTCAATGACAAAATCAGAACCTGGGCACTGCAACATGTACACAGATAGTATCTGGTACATCTTGTTTGCAACCTCTATCCTAGGATGGCCTGTACAAAGGCGTTGCCTGTTCAATTTAGTTTCCTCACTCAAACCAGAAAGCTGAGGCTTTATTTGTCAGGTCTAGTTCTCTCTTTGAAAAATATTCAAGTACAGAAGTATTAACCAACTTAGTCGAAAACACACAGCTCTTGGATAATAGACCTGTGCTCTGTTCTGTCTCAAGCCAGATCCGTCTGGCTTATTCACCAGTAGTGTACAGAGTCTGGCCACAGCCGGCAGCTTTAACAATACCTGGAAGTTCTATGTCAAGGTCTTGGGACTCTCTCAGACCCACAGAGTCAGAAGTTCTGAGAATAAAGTCAGCCACTCTGTTCTCTATAGTTAAGTTGTTACCAGGGTACACAGAGTTCTTGTACACAATAGCCCAAAGTCTCTGAGCTTGCACCAAAGACAGTTGGACAAGTCCACTTCATTTTGAAATCAAAGCAAAGTAGTTTTTAAAAGCTTATGTTTGGGTTGGGGCATGACAAAGAACTTCTACAAGTTGGTGAGTAAGAGGTAGGAGATACATAACTGAGTGCCATGAGTCACAGTTAGAACAAAATAATTTTTTACCTTGTCAAGGTTCACCTTTAAAAACTAAAGAAATAGTAGGTGTCCATATTCTAAGGGACAAAATGACTAAAGTGTAGATTGTTTTCTGTCTTACTAATTTTGTGTTATCAGTAATGTTCATTTTCATGAGTTCACCTACTGCTATCCCCTTTAAAGTGACCTCGGAAATCATGCAAACATGATTCATCAGTGAGATCACACACACACACACACACACACACACACACACACACACACACCACCTTTCTGTAATCTCTGAGAGCTGAGTCATTGGTTTTCCTCCTCACTCTGTTACTTTATCAATTTGGGAACTTTGCCTTTTGTTCCCAATTCTTCTTGCCTAGCACAGATGTGTGCTGACGTTGACAGGAGGACAGGTAGGTATTCTGCTGTATCTTTTGGACCACCCAAGTTGATTATTTACATACACTGATGACTGAGGACTTGATTCTTCCAGCTGAACATGTTGCACTGGCTTGTAAGAGAGTATTTGTTCATGAAGGTAATTGAAACTAGCCTTTATTGCATTTCTACAATTCTATTTGCTTATGCTTTATAAATCACGCAGAAAACAAATTTATTATTAACAATTTAAAAAACCAAGAAAAGTGGCTGCTACAAATATAAGCAATAAACATTCTTTTGTAGGGAAATAATATTTTTACAGCTGACTAGAATTCAGGAATTTCTAACACTAAACATTATTGTGATGCATCACTGTGTCAGAACAAAAATAAAGATTTTAATGCAGGAAAGATTCACTTTTATATATTTCTAAAAATATTTACAATACAGAGTTAATATGTTAAGATGAATGACACGTTCTTTGCTCCAAATATAAATACCAAATGTAATGATTAGCATAGAGAACATGGAAGACATGAGACATGAGCAGATAAATTATTTCGGATGGCATTAGAGCTTCTTAATTTATATTTTAATATTCTGTTCATATACAGCTAAGAGCAAAAGAGAAAACCAGCCAAGGACCAATCCAACATTCTGCAGGAGAAACGTCATCCAGGGTCGTTGTGTCTGCACATGAGTCATTTCAGGAAGCTAAAAAAAGAACAAGAAACCAGAATAAGATCCAGATATATTCAACTGCCGAGAAAAGCTTTGTGGGAAAGCATGAGTGATTCTGTTATTCAGAACTTAATACCCTTCAACATTCCCCAAATAGTCACTCAGTGTTTAGTACCTATTCTCGACATGAGTTTGAAATGCAAGTTAACTGAAGCCACTTGCCGGTGGTGGGAAGAACTCTTGCATTGGCAGACATCTGAAAATGACACAGCTGTCAACAGAAGCCAGTTTTCCCTTTATTTTCAGAATTTGTTTAAATGTGAAATAGATAAGACATGAAATGTTCAGTTTCCAGTTGTTCCATTAGGCTTATGAAACAACTAAATATATGAACTTCTGCAAAGCGCTCATGTTTATTTCCTGTCCAAGAGAAGACCAAGGTCCCCATGACATTTAGAACAACAAGAAATCATTTCCTAGGACTGTATTTTATCCTCAAAGAGACAAGTGGATATAACTTCATGTCTATCAAATTTCATAGCACCATTTGGAAAGAAAGATGCATCTGGGATTCTATAGGAAGAACCCAGAGTTCTTGGACTATGTATTAGTTCAATTTCTCACCCTCACATGACCATAGAGAATGGCATGGCATGATTGTTTCCTTTGGAATATGTAGAGACAGTGTGGCCTGGAGATCTAACTTAATGTTGGTATCACTAAGAGCCTGTTGGATGCTCACCTCTGTCTTTGGTTTTCACTAGATGGCCGTTATACTAGATGTCATAGGTACATCGCCCCCTGTGATGACAACCAGAAATAGATAATGACTTTATCTAGTGTCTTGGTAATAAGTGTATATCTAGATTATATTAAAGTTTATGTGTGTAGTACACATATTATTCTTAGGAGCTTAGGTTTGGTGATGTCCTTAAAGAATTAACAATATGAACTGAACTTACCCAATATCTTTGAATGTCAATAATTTTAAGCAATTTTTGATGGTTAGCTCTAATGATAGGCAACCTAATTATACTGCCATTATATGTCCATGGTCACTTAATGGATCACATTTTGAATAAACTTATTGCCAAGTACTGAGCTAAGATTCCCACTCTTCCTTAGTTTACAAATAAGATAATGATCATTGCTTGAATGTGGCTGGATTAACAGTATGCTGCAGCTACAGAGTCACATTCCTGCCATCTCAGCACTTGGGAAGTAGAGCAAGAAGAATCAGAAGTCATCTTCAAATATATGGAAAGTTTAAGGCCAGCATGGGATACGGGAGACTCTGTCACAAAAACTAAAAGTCACCAAAAACTTAAACAATTGTCTAATTTTGGACTGTTCTTCTCAACCTATGCCTATAGACCTGCTGCTTACTTACAGTGTCTAACAAATGACGGAGAGGAGCACACCTGTTTGTAAGAGTCACAGAACCTCCACCAGTGAGAAAATGGTTAATCCTCTATTCTATGCAGATGGCACCACACTTGAGAAAATACCACAAATACTTGATGCAGCACAAAGAGTGAAAACATTCACATTGAATATACTTTTAGAACACTTAAGTGACAAAATCTGATGTACATTCTATTTGCTTTTCATATAACCCCATTTACACATCCTTCCTTATGTTTCCTCTGTCTCCCTTAATCTGTGTCTCATAATCCTGCAAGAGATTAAAAAAAAAAAAAAAAAAAAAAAAAAAAAAAAAAACCTTAGTTTATTGCTTCAGTTATGTGGACACAATGTCTCTGGGAAGATAATAGCTCATCCATAGCTATACAGATGTGATACTAGATCCAGGGCCAGAGCCAAATCAACTCATTTCAGGAGCATGAAGGCTAACTATAATTGAAATTCATCCTTCCCTGTTACGAAAATACCTTCCTACTTCATTAGAAAAATGTAAAATAACTATGTTAAAAGGTGTTCATTACATAGAAAACTTTCATTCTATACAAAGAAAATGATAAAAACACAGGACAGAACATAAATATGGTGGTGTCTTTGCCACAAAAACAGCATGGCAATAAAGTTCCATGTTTCCAAGACGTATAATGTGAATTAAAAGTCTACAGAGACAGACTGCCTTATGCTGAGAAGTGAACAAACAATGAAAATCACATTTCAAAAGGTTTTACGAGATTTGTAATCCCATATGGAAGTTTTAATTTTAATATAGGGGGCCTGTCTGAATGTCCACTGCTAAAATGATTTGGTAACACAATGCAGCAAATGCTTTTGAGACAACATTTGGCTCTTTCAGCAAGGTAGATATAAGAGTCACAACATTTCTTGGACACACATCAAAATCAGAGAGAGTACTTTGGAGAGTCTTTTAAAGAGGGACAAATATAAAATGCCAAGGGTCAAGCCATATGTAATTATCACTTCCCAGCACTCAGAATCCACTCAGAATCTTCCCCATTTCAGTCAGCAACTTTTCAAAGAAATAACGGGAATTAATTCTCAGTGGCATATATTTCTCCCTGTTTTGAAACTTCTTAACAAGAATTGAAATGCACTTTTGTCACCCCAAGGCTTTCATTAAGAAAAGTCTCTTTCCAGTACAGGTCAATAGAACTGTAATATCAACCATTTTGATCATGCTTTGCTATGTAACACAAAATAAGAGGAGGTGAAACTATGGATAGAGTATACTATTGCTGAGGTATAGAGGCAGGGAAATAATTTTAGCAAAACCACTTTCCCAGAGATATGCTAAGAAAAAGGTTCTTTATATTCTACTGGAAACTTTGAAGCCTTGAAGTAGAAAAGCAATTTAACTCTTTCACTACCATGTTTAGGGTTTATTAAGTTGCTTGATTCAAATCAGCATCTTATACCCAAAGGATTTTAATTTTCTGGGGAAAAAAATCATCTTTACCTAAAGAGGTTCTTTTCTTTATATTTAGAATCAACATGAAGCCATACCCCAGGGGCATGTTTATGAGGTCTTTCCACAAAATTCTAACCAGAAGACATAATGTGAATGTGGCAATATCATCCCATGAGCTGAGACCCAGAAATGAATAAAAAGGAGAAAGTGACCTGAGAACCAACATTCATTTATTTCTGCTTCCTCAATGCAAACACAAGGTCCCCCATATTTCTGCTACCATGCCTTCTTTCCCTATTATAAAAATTCCTTGTATAAAATTCCAAAAAGCCAGAAAATTTGTAGAAAGCTGATAACATCTAGATACCTCTAAAGTTAAATCAAGCAAGAATAAGCAATTAAACTAGATATTTAACAAGCATTAGTATTGGAGAAGTCTCCCAACAAAGACACTTGTAGAAACAGATGCATTACTGTTGAATTCTGCCACATTATAATAGAATATAATTTTGAGTACCTTTCAAAAATATTCCATAACTGACCTGAAATCCTTCTCCCTGAAGACTAGCTCTCATAGTATCCAAAGATGCTATGCAAGCTACCAAGGGAGAAAAGCCATCGACAGTTGTGCACGGCTATGAAGCCCACCAATCACAACACCATGGCAAGATATCTTGGGCGTCAACCAATAACTGTCTAATTAGATTTAAGTCTCACTCAATTGGAGGGAATTCATGACTGATACTAAAAACCTAACTGACTACCTGTGTCTGGAGGTCACAAACATACTGCTGCCTCTTTCCTAAACCATTATAATTTCTAACTGCATTCCAAATTGTTATTCTTATAAAGAATACCTCTCACTCCTCATCAAACAAACTTGGCTATCACAGAAATCCACAACTAAGTGCAGAAAGCAATAGACAGTTTTAGATGTATCAACCTCAGCTGATGAATCTACAATACAATTCTGACACTTAAGGGTCAGGGAACTTGAGATAGAGGGAGAAAAAGACTGTAAGAGTCAGAGAACCATGCTGTCTATTGAAACATAATGTTATCTACAAATGACTAGGAAAGTTTCACTAATGAAATATCAAGTTTGTCTTTACCTAAATCAGGACCACTTCACAATAACATCATTGACATGTCAACACAGATGGGAGGAATCTCACAAGGACCCATCCATAAATGAAGAGCTACAGATAAGATGGCTGCTGAGAGATGGAGAAGCAATCTTCTTGAGGGACAAGCCCCTTACAGATTGTTAAATTCCAACTGGTCAGTCCTAAATACATACACATATGAGCAACATTAAATGGACCCGGCAGGATATGTGAGTATATGTGTGTGTGTGTGTCTATAGCAATAATCAAAGAAAAGTTCACAAATTCAAGAAGAAGATATGAGAAGAGTTCGATAAAGGAGAGAAATAGAAATTATGTAAACACAGTAAATCCTTAGAATTGTTTAAGTGATGAAGAAGAAAATAGATCAAACATATAGATCAATTTTTTCTGATGAGTAAATGTTCAAAATTCTCAACAAAATAGTTACAAGTCCAGTTTTACAGCACATAAAATAAAAACCATGATCAAATTAGTTTTATTCCAACATATGCAATTCTAATAAACATAACATAGCATCTAAATATATTTAGGGATAGAAATCACATGATTATCTCAAATATATGCAGAAAAGACGTGTGACAAAGTTCAATATCCCTGTATGATGAAGTCACAAAGATACTAAGAATATGTGCTGGTTCTTTGTTTGTTGTTATTTGTTGTTAACTTGACACACAGCTAAATTTATTAAAGTCATCTAGGAAAAGTGAGGATTGCCTCCGTCAAAATGGGCAAGGTGTTTTCTTGATTTCTGGGAAGCTGGTCCTGGGTTGTATAAAGAAGCAAACTGAGCAAGCCAGGGGAAGCAAGCCAGTAAGCAACATCTTTCCATGGTCTCTACTTCTGTTCCTGCTTGAGTTCCTGTCTGATTTCGCTTACAAAATGGACTATGACATGAAAGTTGTAAGTCAAATAAACTCATTTCTTCTCCAAGTTAGTTTTAGTCAGTACTTTATCACAGCAAAGAAAACCAGGATTGAATATATGGATCATACCTCAACATAACTTTTATATATGTTAAGCCTTTTCCAACATTATACTGGAAAAATGAAAACATTTTTTCAGTATCAAAAATGAGACAATGATATCTACTTTCGAGTCATCCAATATAATGTTTGAAGTTGTTGTACAAACTAATAAATACAAAATGTCAGAAACAGAAAAAGAAGATGATATGAAAATGTACTGAAAGATACTATAGTCCCCACTATAAAACTCTCAGGCTGATAAACACAATAAATTAGTAAGTTACAAAATCTGCATATAAAAAATTATTAGCTTCTCCTAAAAACCAATAATAAACTAATGAGACAGAAATTAGGGGAAGATTCTATCGACAATAACTTTAAATTTAAACTTAAATAAGCCAAAGTGAGGAGATAAAGGACCTCCATAATGAAAACCTTAAAAACAATGAAGAGATAAACTGAAGGAAATACTAGAATGCCCCCTAATCCAACACCTCCAAGGATTGTCAGAATGAATATTGTCTATATTATGAAAACTGCTCTGCCCATGAAATCCAATCTCTGTAAAATTTCCAATAACTTTTTTATAGAACTTTGAAAAAAATAAAATTAACATGAATGCACAAGACACTCATGGTCAGTGTGAAGCAGAAAGAGCAGTGTGAAGGTTATACAATACTTAATTACAAATTACACCATAGACCTATAGTAACAGAAAAGCAGGTTACTGTAGCAGGATGATTTCCTGCTGCTGCTACATTGTTATATAGTGGAGCTAATGGGGGAAAGGGAGGCTAATGTGGGAGGAGCGAAGGGAGGAGAAGAGCAGAAGAAAAGATGGCTGCAGACATCCGCGAGTCTTTAGCAGTCTCAGGTAGTAGCTATTCATATCTAGGTTAGTTAATTGGGTTAACAATTCTAATTATGTGAGCAACCTATTAATTGAGGATTTCAAAATATATAAAGCCTTTGGATAATAATTAAACTTTAGAGTCTCATTCTACCGGGTATCACATGGATGGCTGGATGGTCTGGGACTCAGCCAACCATTGTGAACAGCATGGTGGATTGGCTCTGCTGGCGTCTCAGGGGTCTAGTTGTGGATGCATGTGGCCTCTGGCCACTTCCAGCTGTGGCGTGCTTGGCTTCTGGCCACGGAACATGGCGGCCTGAGCTAAGCAGAGCCACACCCACGCCGCCAGGATAGACAGCCCAAGCCGGGTTTTTTTTAAATATTATCTGCAACATGTTAATATATATATATAATGATATATATATAGATTATATATATTTAAAAATGAAAGAAAATAGAAGATCCAGAAGTAAACTCACATAATTTCCACAAAGGTGCCAAAAACACACATTGGAACAAAGATGGCCTCTTTAACAAATGGTGCCTGGAAAATTTCATCTACCTGGAGAAGAATGAAACTAGGTTCTTATCTATCACTGTGTAAAAAAACCTATTCAAAATGGATTAAAGATCTGGGTGTAATTGTGAAGAGAAAATACATCAGAATACAAGTGTCAATAAAGACTTATTGAAAGGGCTCCAATAATCCAGGGACAAAGGCAACAAGCTTTGTGAAAAAAAATTTTTGTGTGTGAAATTACAAGCTTCTATATAGCAAAAGAAGCTAGCTGTGGAGAAACAGCCAACAGAATAGGAAGAAGTCTTTGCCAACCATACATGCTGATGGGGGATGAGTAGCCAAATCTACAAAGAACTCAGTGGGTGACAGAACTTGCTGAATAAGCATGAACATCTGAGTTTCAGTTTCCAGCACCTACATTAAAACAAAACCAATCTGGCTGCACACATACAACCTTAGCACTGTGTGGACCTGCCAACCAAGCTCTAGGTTCAGTGAAAGACTCTGTCTCCAGGAAATAACATACAGAGTGGTAGGGCAGGACATGCAGTGTTCTCTGGATATATGTACATGAATGCACAGACATACATATGCAAATGTGCATGCATCTTGCACACATATACACACATAAGCATACACACAAAAACCCATATACATATGAAGAGAACTCAAAAGGTCATGTGTTGATATACAATATATATATATATATATATATATTTTAGAGACTGAGTTTATTTCATGCTAAGTAGAATGACTAACTTGAAACAGTAGGGTTTTGAAGATATGACCAGTGGATAACATTTTTTCATGAAGCATAAGAACCAGTTCAAATCCCCGAGTCTACATAAAACTGGGATAGTGTACCTACCATCTGTTTCTCAGCACTGAAGAAGCAAAGACAGGGGATTGGTTGGACCCTCCACAATTGGTACACTCTGGGTTCAAATAGAAACTCTACCCATGCAAAATAGAATATGGAGGAAATCATCAAACATCAATTCCATGTCTCCACGAAGGAATTTATACCATACACATATGCATCTATACACGATGTTACACAAATACACATGCAAGAAAAGAAAAACCAGTAATGATTCTGGTAAGGATACATGGAATGGAACTGTTACATACTACTCTGGGAATGCAACCTAACTCTGTTCCTCTGAAAATCAGTAGTGAGAGTAAGTGCCTTTATCCTCTGTTATTGTGCTGATCACTGTTTTGTCTCTGTTGTATTCCTAAGTCAACTAAATGAGACCTACTTGATGTCATGGTACCACTCCAGGATACGACTCAAAGGAATCTCAGCCAGCATGGCACCAAGATGGATGCACACTCACAATTGTTACAGCACTCTCCACAATAGCCAAGACAAGACATGGATCCTTCCTAGATGCCTTTGGCTTTCCCTTCCACAGAGGTCATCAGTCACCTGCCCATGAGGGTAAGGGGAGCAGAGTTGGGGAAGAGCGGGTTCAGACAGCCTTGACAGACAGAATGACTTCCAGGATGAGCTTCAGTGAGACAACTCAACTTTATTTGGAGTGAACAAGGGCTGTATAAGCCTTGGGGAGTGTGTGTGTGTGTGGGGTTTCAGGTTACATGCACATTATTACTTGGGACTATAGTGCTGGGAATGTTCCATTTACAAGAAGAGGAATTCTGGGAGCCTGACAGGCTGGTACTGGGAGAGAGAGGAAGTTGAACCTGGAATCTGGTCATAGGTGATATGACTTTCCTTAGAGGTTTTTAGGGTTATGGCAGGAAGGGCTGATTGGTCAACATAGTACGTGTAATTATCATACACCCGGAAGGGCTGAACGGGACTTACACTGCTGAATCACGAAGTGCTTGCAGGAAGCTTATGCAAGGTCATCCTCTAGATAAAATCAGGCACCTGTGCATAGAGACACTCTCCAGACAAGGTCAGACAGAGAAGAGATAACCCCCTGGAAAAGGGAGTCCTCTATTTTGCATGGAGTTCACAGAGTTTGTCTAGACAAAGTGGATGGGACCTTAATAGCAGATCTTTCAAAGGATGCCCATCAACAGACAGAATAAAAAGAATGTGAAGTATATATATTTGCTGAGGCATTGGGGAAAATAAAATCTTTTCATTGGCAGAAAAATAGATGGACATGAAGATCATGATATTATACAAAATAAGCCAGACTCAATAATATGTGTTTTCTATATTTGAAAACCAAATAAAAAACTATTAGGGGACAAAAGGAACCAACAGAGAGGGAACAAAGGAAGGTAACAGGAGGACATATTAGAAAAGCACAGTGGTGTATATGATGTGGTTGTTATACTATAGTGATGCATATGATGATGTTATGCTACAGTGATGTATATTATATGGTTGTTACACTATAGAGGTGTATGTGATATGGTTGTTATACTACAGTGATGTATATGATGAGGTTGTTATACTACTGAAATGACTATAAATATTAGAAGGGAACAAGTAACTCACTGTCAGGGGTTATATGAAGGAATATAGAATTTGTCCTGGTGTCTTCATATATAAAAAGTCAACCAAAACAAACAAGTGAAAAAAAAAAAGAGAGAGAGAAAAACCAAAAACATTAACTCTTAGCTCACAGGAAATGTCATGGGTCACCATTGACAAAGAAACTGGAGCTGAGTGGATCAATTTATCAGGGCAGCCTGCATCAGGTCTCCTGACCTTCACAGGTGAAATTCTGAAGTGTTCAAACTCCAGATGCCTTAGTCACAAGGTCCTCAAACTTTTCTGAGTTTTACTTGTAGAAGTCCTAACAGTCCTCAGAGCAACAGGGAGCAAAATCTCTTGCTTCTGGCAAGGGTAAAGGAAGTATAGTTACTGTTAAATAAGCCAAGCTTCCTGCTCTTTCTAATGAGGCCTGCCTACAGGGAGTAATTAAGAAGAGTCCGACTTGATTGGTTTTACTAGAGAGACCCTTAATAACCAACACCTGGCAAATGGGACCTGCCCAACTCTAACTGCCCCTAGCCATTCTGCTCTATGTGGGCACAGACGGAAACAAGACAAGCACAATGAAACATCACAAGCGCAGACTAGGTCCACAGGACCACGTGGGGACCTCTCAACCTAACTAAGGATGGGGACACAAACCTGTTATCCTAGCACTCAAGAGGCAGGAGCAAAAGGACCATAAATTTGAAGGAAGTCTGGACCAAAGATTTTCAGGTAACAAGATTCAAAAAATTATATCAGGAACAAAACAAGGGTAGGCAAAATTACTAATAGGGCAAGGACACTTGCTGTTAGTGAGAAGACTGGCATTCCATTCCCCAGGACCTACATGTGGCAGGCAAAACTGACTCCCCAAAGTTGTCCTCTGACTTCAATGTGCACATTGGGGTATGTGTCACAAAATAATAATAATAATAATAATAATAATAATAGTAATAGTAATAGTAATAACAACAACAACAAACTAACCTGAATGTAGAACTCCTTCTTACTTTGCTTTTTACATTACTACAGGCCAATTTAGCTCAATTCCTTTTATCCAGACTATTAGGCCCAATTCTGAACAAAAGCAGAGTTAGCTCATAATAAATGAAGAGATAGTTGAAAGAGATAGCAGGAATGTTGGAATTACTAAACCAGAAAACTTTGAATATTTCAATTAAGAAGTTAAAGAAGTAAATGGGAAAAGGAAACATTTCTTATCTTTTCTTATCCATTGGATAAGTAGAAAGGGGGAAATTCAAAATAAAATCACAAATATATACTGGAGATAAAATACTGTAACAGAAAAGGATGTGATCTGTGAGCTCAATGAGAGACCAGGCATGGCCGTAGAAAGAAGATCTGAGTTTGAGGCACAAGAACCTTCAACAAGAGCAGGGAGCAGGAAGACCAAGAAGACACAGGATACCTGAGAATTTTGAGAAAACTACAAAAGATATAATAAACCTCAATGAGAATACTGCAGGATATCTGATCACCATGTGAACCCTAAGATTGTTTGCTGGAAAAACCTATTTCTAGTTATGGTATGGCATGGCACTAGCACACGCTTTTAATCCAATAGTGTTTTGTTTATTGTCAAGAAACAAGCAACTGGTTGACAGGGAGTGAACATAGAAAAAAAAAACATAGAGAGTGAGAAGAAGGATGGATAGAGAGATGTACAGGAGGTAGAAAGGATGGATGTTCAGTTTGAAGGGGGATTTTAAGACAGTAGAGAAGGAGAACAGGCTCTTTCATCCTGGGACATCAATCAGTTAAGGAGAAATGTAAGCTGGGAGTCTTTCCTGACTCTCTGAGCTAATAGGCTTTCCCTCCAGCATCTGGCTCCTGAGTCTTCATTCGGTAAAACCAAATGATTGGGATTTTGTTTAAAAACCAATATGGAGAGACAATTCTATATATGAAAGAATTGCAATCAAGAATTTTCCCAAATAGATGTCAAGAGACTAAATATCCAGGAAATTCAGAGACTACAAAGCAGTATAAATGCCAAAATTTCCTGTATCTTGATCAAGCATTTTCAAACTTCAGTCTTATAAGAAACCAGAATTAAACTGCCTTGCCTTAAAATAAATGAAAATAATAACTATATGGCATGTCTCTAGAGACTACGAAAGCATGAAGGTAGAGTGAAATACTCAACTAGTAAAGGAAAAAATACACCAGCAGAAGTCTACGTATGGTATAACATTATCATTCTGGTGACACGGCTCAAAGTGAAGGGCTTGCTGGGCAGAGTGAGAGCAGGAGTTCAGATTCGCAACTCCCTCCCCCTGCCATTTAAGAAGAAAGTCAGGTATTTTAAATCTGCAACTCCAGTACTAGGGGATGAGACAACCAATCTGCCAATCTATCCAAAAACATGAGCCCTAGGTTCAGTGAGAGGGCCATAGAGAAAGACACTCAATGACAACCTCTGGCCTCCAGATGTGCATGCACAGGCAAGTGCAGCAGGACACACACACACACACACAGACTTGTATACACAGAGGAAGACAGAGAACATAAATGATCTCTCAGAAAATAAACTGGAGAAAAAAATTTAAGTATGCTGTTTTTTACTACCAGATAGTACTAACAAACATACTTTATGTCAAAAGATAAAAATTTCTCAATAAAAGGAAAAGGGTATGGGTCAGAAATGTCAATCTACACATCTGTATATAGTTAAAGAATGAGTGAGTGAATTAAATTGCTTGTACTCTTCTTATTGCATTATTGCCACAACAGCAGAGAGCTTTTAGAAAGTAGACTTGAAATTGTTGTAAATTTACTTTGCAACTTGAAGACAAGCACTAATAAAGGATTATTAGGGCTGAAGGAAATGGCACAGTGGTTAAGAACACTGGATGCTCTTCTAGAGGACCTGAGTTTGATTCCCAGCACCCACGTGACAGCTCACAACTGGCAGTCACACCATCCCATGGATCTAGTCCTCTTCTAGTCTCCGTGAGCACCAGGTAGGCGTGTAATGCACAGATACAAAACACCCATACACATAAAACCTTTTAAAATGCCATCAAAACGTTAAAAAAATAAAATGGATGCTAAACATCCTGCAAAGAAGAAAAAGCAGAATCATGTAGAATGCTGTTTTATGAACCCCCCTCGCCCCCCAAAACAAAGGCAGTAAATGAGTGTGAGAGGAAAACAGCAGCA
Organism: Mastomys natalensis; assembly: GCA_021653895.1. Taxonomy (NCBI): domain Eukaryota; kingdom Metazoa; phylum Chordata; class Mammalia; order Rodentia; family Muridae; genus Mastomys; species Mastomys natalensis. The sequence goes on from JAJTUV010000298.1 coordinate 1,662,689, forward strand.
CAGAACAAATAAGAAGAGTAACATGGTAGAGATACAGTAGATGCTAATACAAATATGTCTGTAATCACTACAACAGCAGTGGTCAGAAGACACCCATTGAAAGACATTGTCAGAGAGGGTCAAAAAGCAAGACTCAATGATACAAGTCCACAAGAAGTATGCTTTTACTATGCAGGCGTTTCACGGTTACAAGGAAAGGTATGAGAAAGATTCACCATGCAAATACTAAAATGGTCTGAGTAGCTGTCTTCACTCTAGAGAGCACACTGCAATGTTAGGAAAGCTATCAGGAGTAAAAGGAGCATTGCATATGGTAAAATGTAGCACTCCAGCAAGACATAAAAGCTTTAGTTAGTGAATATACCTAAAACACAACACGGGATACGTGAGGCAAAACTATTAGAACCAAAAGGAGAAAACCATTACTATATGTGTTATTGTGTGTGTGTGTGTGTGTGTGTGTGTATGTGCCACATGTGGAGGTCAGAGGACAATCTGCAGTAGTTTGTTCTCTTCGTGTGGGTCCTGAGGTAAGAACTCAGGTTTTCATGCTTATAGGCAGGCACCTTACCCTCTGGATCATCCCACCATCCCTGTTCTCATGTACTATTTTAACTAAGGACCTTAACTCCTCTCTGTGATAAAGACACGGGATTCAGTAGCAACAGTAGCTATTGAGTGTAACAGACATCTATGGGTTCTTCCATCCTGGGAGACCAGATTACACATCCTTCCATAGATCAAACAGAACATTCAGCAAGACAAATCATTTCAGGTTGTAACTTTAAAGACTACAAGCCATGTTGAATCTGCTCTTACAATTAAACTAGAAATGTATAACAAAGAGACTTCAAAAACAACCCTAAACTTAATGAAAAATGTTAAGAATGGCTAAATTATTTTAAGTAAAAAAAAAAGATAAAATAAGTTTCATCAAAATGTGTGGAGTGAAGGAAAAGCAGTAAAAAGAAATTCATAGTATGGAGTACAGGTATTCGATAACAAGGAAAATTTAAACTGATATTCTAAACTTTGATCTTAGTAAACCAGGAAGAGAGAAAATTAAATCCTAAGTAACCAGAACAAAAGCAATATTAGACTAAACAAATTAAGGACATTTAATGAAATTAGATAACACTAAATAAAATCTAATGCTTATAGTGAGAGACAAAAGACCCAGAATACCAGCTTATTATTGAACAACAAGAGCAAATTTGGAAAGTGGTTACCCAGTGTCCAGACTTGGTATAAAACTTCAAAACAGTCAGGGTAGCAGAGGCAAAGCAATAAATAGACTGATGCTTTGGAAGGGTTAGAAATAGACCCAGCTCAGTAAACAGTACTGAAGCAACGTAGCTGATGTAAACTATTGAGACCCTACAGCATCCTCAAAAATTATTTCAAAAGGGATCATATATTTAATATAAGTTCAAAGAACACAATGATAATTTAGTTGTCTTTGTATATAGTAATCACTTTAGTGGAGGGACACCTGTGATGGGAACATGAGCTTGTAAGTATGCTCACCTCTCTGTGAAAGTACAGCGACCAATGGTTGATGTTCACTTTATTTTTTGAGACAGGGTGCCTTACTAAACTGTGGCTAGCAAATCCAAGAGACCTACTTTTTTTCTGTGCTATACCAGCACCTGCCTTTTTGGGATCACATGGGATGCATGACACAGCTCCCATATTTTATAAGGGTACTGAGAGTCTGACATTTTACTGGCTGAGTCTTCTCCCGAGCTCCAGTGAACCAACTTTTAGATGAAATTCTTTCTGTCACTAATGCAATACTGTAGAGTAAGTTATTTCTATGGAAAAAAAGGGTTTCTTTGGCTTACAGTCGTTCAAGGTGTGATAGCTCTTTCTTGCTGCTACTAATTACCTGATAGAAGGGTTAAATCAGGACAACAGCTCCAAATGCTGGAGCAGGAGGAAAGCTCATTCACTGATGGTGGGTATGCACAATGGTGCGGCTACTCTCCTACAAAACCAAGCATATTCTTACTACATGGTCCAACAGTCATGCCCCTTAGCACTTAGCCAAAGGCCTAAGTTAGAAGATACTAAGCTGCTTGCTAGTAGGTAGGAAATGAAATGTGGTAGATTCGAGCAATGAATGGAATAATGCTTATAAAAACAGCTATAAACTGATGAAAATCATAAAAGAAACATGTTTTCACTTTTTGCTTCTGTTTCAATATTTTGTAGTTAAAATGATTACACCATTTCCCCATTCCTTCTGTGCCCTACAAACTCCCTGTTCATCCCCAAGCCCTCCCAAATTCATATCTTCTTTTCTTTTTTATTGTTTTACACACCTATATATGTATATTACCTGCATATGCATATATTCATAAATATACAAATACAGCTTAATCAGTCCATTTAGTGTTACTTGTATGTATGATCTCAGGACTGACAGTTGCTGGATGAGCAAATATGGGGCTTATCCCTGCAAAGACTATTTTACCTGCTTTCACCATTCCTTAATTGTACATGGTTGAAAGAAAAAAATACTTTCTGTGCAATAAGCCTTAGTTTCTCAATGCATAGGAACACGATATTTTTAAAGAAAAAAATGTATTATACCTTTTAAAAAAGCAAAACAGGAAGCAAGTGAAGATGTTTCTTCCTTTGAATCCAAGAGAAAGTCTCATTTGTTTCTGGGGTTCATTTCAAGGGGTAACTGTGTTAAGAGTGTTATACCCTTCCCTTCTCATCTGTTGTTCACTATAGGGAGAGGCTCATATGCCTATTTCAAAAAGCAACTCCTGCAGACACCTGGGTCTGTTTTCCTTAGTGGAACTCAGACGGGGAAGTTTCATGGACACAGCTCTTACAGCTAGCACAATTGTGTCTTAGATGTGCATCTCTAAGTCTATGAAGACAAACTTAATGGCAGTATGCTAGAAAACTGTGTATTGAAATGGAAAAGGCATATAGAGATGATAAAAAAATAAACATGGTTGACATACATTAAAAGGAAGGAAGGAAGGAAGGAAGGAAGGAAGGAAGGAAGGAAGGAAGGAAGGAAGGAAGGAAGGAAGGAAGGAAGGAAGGCAAGATGATCAGAGAGAGCATGAATTTATTTAGGGGTGATAGTACCCTGTGCAATCATTCATGTCATCATGTATCTGTCAAAATCCCTGGACACAGAAGACTCACAATGAGTGCTAATACAAACTGAGCACTTAGAGTCACATTAACATGTCAATGGTCAATGCAGGGTCAAAGGTTTTAAAAGTTGTGCCATTGAGTGTGCACATGTGGGGCTGGAGGTAGAGAGAACTCTCCATGCTCTCTGTGTTTTCTGGTATTTGTTTTAGGGGAGTTGTTTAGGGGTGTGTTTGGCTTAGCACTTTTTAGTGTGTATGCACATGTGGGTGCATATAGAAGCTACAGTTAGATGGTGGTGTCTTTCCTCAACCACTCCCCACCTTCATTAATTAACCAATTAATCAATCTAATGCACAGGTGTGGTGTATTATGTGTAGTGTGTGTGTGTCTGTGTGTGTTGTGTGTGTGTGTGTGTGTGTGTGTGTGTGTAGCTATGGATCTTTATTAGCTATTCACCTTACTACCTTGTAACAGAATGTCTCCCTAAAAAGGAAGATCACATTTTCAGTGAGGTTGGCTGGCCAGCAAGCTCTCAGGGATTACTGTCTCTCCCCCAGTGCTAGAGTTATAGGCCCATGCAGATATACTTAACTTTTATGTGGATGTGGGAGATTCTAACGCAGATCCTCACATTTGCAGAGCAAGCGTCATCCCCCAACCGTCACCGCCCCTACCCCGGCCATCTTTATCTTTTTTTTTGGGGGGGGGGGAGTTCAAGACAGGTTTCTCTGTATAGCCTTGGCTGTCCTGGAACTCACTCTGTGGACCAGGCTGGCCTCAAACTCAGAAATCCGCCTACCTCTGCCTCCCAAGTGCTGGGATTAAAGGCATGTGCCACTACTGCCCGGCCATCTTTATCTTTTGTGACAGAATCTTCTAGAAATCTGAAGCTCGTTGATTATGCTAGACTTGATGGCCAATGACCTTCAAGGTTTGCCTGTCTGTACTGCTCTCTCACACCCTACCCCGTGCTAGGATTACAGGGCTGTGTACCATGTCCAGCTTTTTCTTTGTATCTGGTGATTGAATCATAATTTTGTATCTGGTGATGAATCAATTGAAAGCATAAAGGTAAAGCCTTTATGCTTTACCAACTGAGTCATCTTCCCAAACCCTGTTTTTGTTTTCCAAGACAGCTTCTCATTGTGTACCTAAGATTGACTTTGAACTGTCAATTCTCCTGCCTCAGCACCCAGGGCTGGGATTACTGATATGTGCCACCATAACCTACTTTATATCAGCAGAGTTCAACCTGTGGGTCATGACCTCTTTGGGGTTCGAATATCAGATATCCTACCTACTGAATCTACAATTTATAACAGTAGCAAAATTACAGTTATGAAGTAGTAAAAAAAATAATTTTATGGTTGGGGGTCACCACAATATGAGAGACTGTATTAAAGAGTCACAGCATTTAGAAGGTTGAGAACCACTGATCTATATGCTATTATTAGTTTGATATGATTCTAAAACTGAGAAATTTATAAGTAAAAATTCCATTTTCCAGTTATCCAAGCCTTGTTTCAAGTGATGAATGATCTATATGAGGCTGCCACTTGGGTGGTGTAAGGAAGAAAACTGCTTCTCTATCCCCAGCATAAACGAAGGACACCGTCTTACTTCTTCACAAATTACACTTGTCTGAGAAAGGATAACAGGGCTGAGGAGCAGTGTGTGTGTGTGTGTGTGTGTGTGTGTGCTGTCCTATGAAACCATTCATTCTGCTCCATGTATTTTTGAAGTAGAAAAAAAAAAAGAAGAAAAGCCTATAAGCTATTCTGAGTTACTGTGACAAGTTTGTAAGTGAAAAACTAGACTGTACTATTGTTACAACATCTATTAATGTTCAGCAAAAGCAGACTTGGTTCAAACATTTTACATAACATTATACTTATACCAGTAAGTGAATTTTTCTAGAAAAATGATAATTACTCTTGTAAGAACTCACTAGAACATGTTCTTGTATTACAACACATGGAAAAAAAAAAAAAAAAAAAAAAGCATGAAGAAAAGTTATTTTTGACCATCTTGTCACTCATTTCGGAACAATACTCTATGACATTCAGCTTAGTTCCATCTTGAGTTTGTAGTAGAAGTTATTATTTAACACCCAAATTTGCCGCTGTAAGATCTCCTACCTGAAGGAGACCAGTCAAGGAAGACACAACTCAATAATTATGGTATAAATAGCACGCCTAGATTGGGCAGGTTTACTGCTGCACTACTCTAATCCCCGGCTATGAGATCCCTTATAACTTGCAGTTATCCCAGGCTGCGTCCTTGTCCTCCGAGCTCCATCTCCTCCATCGTCGGCTTCCTTCTATCTCTGGCTTCCTTCTGCCTGCTTCCTCCTGCTTCTATTTCTTCCTGTGACTTCCTTCTGCTTCTGCCTCCTTTTATATCGAATTCCTCTCACTCTCTCCTCCCCTAAGCCTTTTTTTCCGCCTCCCCTTCTACTGCCCAATCTCTGGCTCTAGCCTTTATTTTACAGGTTTTAATTGGACAGAAGGTTTACAAGATGTCACCTCTGTACAGATTCAATCATCCTCTGCAGCCCCTCCCAGAAGGGTGGAACTAGGATCAAATACAAGGCTGGGGCTATCCACAACATGAGTTTTGAAGTATAGATATTTACTGACACCATGTTGCTTTGTTAAATGATTACCAAGACACCTGGAGTCCCTCCATTAAACAAGCAGGTAGATGAATATGATCCTTGCTGACAGCCAAAGCTTGCCTAGTTTTTACAAAACATAACAATATGAATAATTCATTATGCACCATCTCCAAGAAAATTCACATAAAAAATCATCTGTATGCCACAACTTGCCAAGAATTGGTAAATTAGAAAAATTGTTCATGTCAGTACATCCTTCTCTATCTGTATAATTTAAAATCAAAGAAAACTAATATATATTAGATAACCAAAGTTCTGATTTCTGTTTCTAGCCAGTTTGAAGAACATAACAGTTTTATGTGATTGATACAGAATCTTCTAGGCTTGTAAATGTGTTTCTTATTTACATATTTGTATTTACTATAACATTATATTATCTTAAAATAATTCCTTACAGGATAGATCCTTTTGTTAAATAATAACTTCTTATGTAGCCTCTATAACTTTTTAACTCCTAAACTATTAAATAAAATTTGAATTAGAATTTAATCTGAAACTGTATGTAAAAAAAGAGAAAGAGAAAAGAAAAAAAAAAAGGAAAACCTCAAAATTGACCAAAGACCTAAATATTTGAGATCCAAAATTACAAAATTCATAAAAGCAAATACAGAAGGTTCATGAAAATTGATTTATCATTTTTTCAAGATATGAAACTCATAGGTAAAAAGAGAATAGTAGATAAAGTAAACATTATCAAAATTTATCCTTATGCCCACTGGGAAGTATAATTCTAATTCTCATTTTGCTTCATTTCACAGCAGATACAGAGTATTAAAGACATTCAGAACTGGCCAAAACACAAAGAACAGTTCATGGGTTTCTGCCCAACCCCAACCAATACATGTACAATACATCTCCTACTCCTAAGGCTCAGGGAACATCCTAGAGGAGCTGCACAAAGATTTCAAGAGCCAGAGAACCAGGACAATTGCTACAAGATAGTATCTTCTACATATGACAGGAATATGCACCCATTTAAATCTCAACAATCTGGTCTCTAAAAAAGCCTGCAAAATGACAACATCAGTTGACACTGCTAACACATACAAAGGAAATCTTATAAGGCCCCATCCCTAGATGACGAACTAGAGGCAACTAGTGACTTCTGGGAGAAGAAAAACCAGTCTTCTCTCGGTGGGAGTACCTTTTAGGTTATCCAAATCCAAGTGGTAAGCCCTAAACATATAAACATATGAGCAACACTAAATGGACTAGGCAGACTATGTACATGTGTATGAGTACATATGTGTACATGTGTATATGTGTACATGTGTGTATGTGTACATGTGGATATGTATATATGTGTATATATATGTGTATGTCTGTATGTATATGTATGCAAAAATAATAACTAAAGATAAAAAGATGAATAATTCAAGAGATAGTTGGGGACATGTAGAAGTAGGAGGGGAAAAAAGAAGATGTAGAAATGAGTTAAAAATAGTACTAGTATATGAAATTCTCAAAAAAAATTAAAACCAGGTCACCTGAAGAATCAGTGGAATTCTATGTCTAGTTCTGATTTATGAAATTCTATCTTCTCTTGCATGTTCACAGAGCCTAGAGACTACCTATTTCACTCTCCACTTATGAGACATTAAGTCCATGATATAGGCTCCATGCATCTGACCCCATCAACACTAGCTACCATCAAAGCCCTTCCTGATAACATCATCATTATAGAGATTAAAGTTGATGTTTGTCTTTGATTTCACAAGTTCTGGAATTATAAGCATATATAAGCACATAAAACATTTTATCTGAATGCTGGGATGGGATTGTGGCTTTATAAGATTTCTGTAGAACAGGAGAAACTGTCTTCCCCAGGAAGAGTCCTTCTAATTGGTCATTCAAGACCATGTGATCATCCCTGAAATCATATACAGACAAGTGAAGAGGAATTTTAATCCAGTAACATGGCTACTCTGGCAAGGAATCACATCCAAAGATATGATCTGGCTGAAACACAAACATGCCCTGGATCACAGTATGATCTGGATCGAATACAGACAAGGCTTTAGCAAAATTTTAATCCCTAACAATGAAATTAAGGTTAGTTTGTAGAAGGTAGGAGTCGTGTTTGAAAGTGATATCTAATTGAGGGGCAAAGTGACAAATAAGACCCAACTAATATGAGAACAGCAAAGTAAGAGGGGCTCCTTAAAAGCAGCGAGAGAGAAAAAAAAGGTGTGTTGTTATGTAGTGTGAGGTGAGTGGTATGTGTATATGGGACTTTTTTTTGTAGAGACAGAGACAGTTTACTAGGACAGCTTTATAGAGACAGGTTATAGAGAAAACAAGCTAGACACAAGTAAAGTTAGAATCAGCCACAGAATTAGAAGAAGCCAGAAGATTAGAACAGATTGCCAAAGTCAGTATGAGACCAGGCAGAACAATTCAGTCAGTAGCTGAGAGAAGCCAGAATAATCAGTCAACTTGGAAGATTAGATTGTACAGAGGCTAAAAGTTTCCATGACTAGGTTTCAGGATAGTTAGAGAAGAAAGTGCTCTGGGCTCAGACCAAGCCATGTAATACTTGGCTATGGCTCACATCGCATCACTTCATTTAAGGAAATAAAAGTGACATTTTCAGAGAAGGCATACTAAACAGACTGAGCAGGTTTTATATATATTTGTATGTGTGCATGTATGCATGCATATATGCTCAATAATAACAATAAAAGAAGAATCATACTCAAGGTTGATCTCTGGTCTCTTCATGCACATGTGCTCCACACACACACACACACACACACACACACACACACACACACATATACACACATATGTACCAGAATACATGAACATACACATATACAACCATACAAATAAATTAAATAAAATGATGTTGAGGATACAATGAGGGCAAAAGCCTGAAAAGGTAGGATCCACTTCAATTTCATAGTCAAGTCATGAGTTTATCCTAGACATGTGTCTGCTTCATGTCCTTCTCATCAAACTTTTCTATCTTGAAATAACAATAACAGTAACTGTTAATGTAACATTTGCTGAGCTGTGGCAATTATCAAGTAGCCTAGACAATTATTGATAGTTTATGTATTGGCTGGGTTTAGTAACCAGGTCTTCCTTTTTTTTTTTTTTTTTTCATTTTCCCATAGGTTTTCAAGATAGAGAATCTTAAAATTGAAATAAAAATATTCTGTCGTTTTCTTTCACATGAAGAAAATTCCCTGGGAACTGAAAGATGCTGGAGAATGAACCGGCTGTGATGTCATTGCTGAGAGACACTTCTTTTCCTGAGTACAGTAGCTAGAAAATTCCTCTAAACAATGCCTTCACTCTGGCTTTTCCTCTTCCATTATTACATAAAACATGCATTTAAAGGAAAAGTACTGATAGTCTTGAAAAGGATGAGACATTGTAAAGGAACATCCAAAAAAGTATGGGGCAAGGTTCAGAAAACTGTGGTATGTTGATTGGCAGGTGTGTGTATAGGGAGTAGGATTGGAAACTGGGCATCTAGTCATTCATCAGTATCCAGGAGACATTTATTCCAGGGATTTCCTCCAATGCCAAAATTTGAAAATGCTCATATCCCTTATATAAAGTAATTAATATTTGCATATAGTCAATATAATCCTCCCCTGTATTGTAAATCAACTGAAGGTTATAAGACCTGAGAAGGAAAAGATAACACAAAAATAATTGTTGTTCTGAGCTGTTTAGAGAAAAATGACCAGAAAAATCTCTGTGTCCTGTGTCCAGTGCAGACAGAATTCTTTTCAGGGCTCTCTGGTCTGTGGTAAACCAACTCCTTTAATACTAAAGCTACAACTATGAAGAACTGCCTGAATTCTCAACTGATTTGCCTTGTAATTTCAAGGAAATGGTACCTGAATTATACTTGAGTTTTCTTCTTTCCACACTGCCACCTCAGTGAGTTTTAGATCTCCAACATCCACTAGTTCTATTAACACAGTAGACCCTGGGAAGTTGTCCAGTCCCCCAATTCCAGGGACATCTCTAGTTACAACTGCAGAGTCCCGTGAGGTTTCTACTCACTTGTTGCTATAGAAACTGACTGCAGGATCTAAAACTTTAGGAAAAATGCCTGAAGGTTTGAGACTTTGCCTCAGTTCCAAAAATAAACCGTCCCTGGCATAACCGTGTATTTCTTTAAAAATAATTAATTTATATATTATAGAATATACGATAGTCACTAAAAAAAAAAAAAAAAAAAATCAAGCTTCTCTACCCAAACTGCTGAAAAAGTTACTCTCAGAGTTCATTCCTCCTTACATCTAAGTGATTTATTAAATTGAGAGATGCTGAGCCTGAGAAATCCTGTACTCTTTCAATTCTGAGAATTTTCTAAGAAGGGATTTTAGTTTCTCAGACAGAAAAAGATGCGTTTACAAAGCTGTCTCCATTTCCAATTACATCTAAACATAAGCTGGTACCAAAGGGATGGATTAGTTTTCAACAGCTGCTATTAACAGATGACCACAAACTGAGAGCCTTGAAACAACAAAAACACACTATCTTATAGTTCTTTAGGTCCCGATTTTAACACGAGTGTTGCCAGGTTAAGTTTCCTGTGCCATCAGAGCTGGGCCCCATTCTAAGCTTTGGAGAAGACTCAATTCTCCTTTCTGTCTTCTAGACTGAGAGTACCTATGCTCCCTGGCTCCTGACCATTTCCTCTGTTTTTAAATTTGACAACACTACATATCTCTGACCTTCATTTCATCATTTTAGCCCTTTTCCCCTGATCATAGCCAAGTCAAAACTCTCCATTTTCAAGACTCATTTTCAAACATTTAAACCTCCATGACATCTACAAGTCCTTTTTGACATTAGATAATATAGTCACAGATTCCAGATTAGGGGGAGCTATATGTTTATACCTTTGATAGAATATTGTATGTATAAAGATTATTTCTCATAAAATATTTATAGCAAACAGGAGTGTTAATTCACCAGGGAGACACAGTAGTCATGCAATGAATGTTATAGGTGTGGTCTCCCCCAGAACTTACACATGAAAACCCTCACCCTGTTTCAAAAGCCTTTGAAGATGAGGTCCTGAAAGTCTACCAGATGCTTTTCTACAGCTATAACCAAAAAAACCCTACACTGACAACTTACACAGAGGAAATGTTTGTTTTAGTTCACAGTTTGAAAGTGCCCATAGACACTTGGATCTGTAATTCTGTGCCCATGTTGAGGCACAATATCATGGGTGAGCACATGGAGATTTTCACCTTATGATAGAGAGAACACACAGGCATGCACATAGGAAGAAAGGGGAGAAAAGAGAGAGGCAGAGAAGTAGACAGATAAACAGAAGACAGAAAGGGGAATGGGGCCAGATATGTCTTTCAAAGATGACTTTAGTGTCTATGATTTAGTGTTATTCCTGGTTGTCAACTTGACTACATCTGGAATGAACTACAATTCAGAAATGGAGGACACACCTGTGATCCAGATCTTAAGGCTGAAGATACAGGCTTCTGACCTGGATCTTGACATGAAGATCTTGAGGCATATTGGCCATGAAAAGCTTAGGCTGAGACAAGGTAGTACATACCTTTAATCTCAGGAAACTAAACCAAGCAGATATGAGTTCAAGGTCAGCCTGAACTTAGCAAATTCCAGATCTATGAGTGGTGGTCCACACCTTAGTCTGTACTACACTTCTGCTGGAGGTCTACATAAGGATAATGGAAGAAGGAAAACTGACTCTTCTTTGACTGCTTGTACTTAATTGCCAGCACATTTGTTAGAACCTATTTCTATAGAAGACCAACTGAAACAACTAGCCTCATGGGACTGAGCAATTACTAGATTCTTGGACTTCCCATTTACATCTAACCATTGTTGGGTTAGGTAGAATACAGATTGTAAGTCATTACAATAAATTCACTTAATAGAGAGAGACATTCCATAAGCTCTGTGACTTTAGAGAACCCTGACTAATACAGTGTCTTACTTACTTGAGCCACATTTCACCTCTAAAAGTTACTAGTACCTTACAAATCACCCAACAGCTATGGAACAAGTATTTAGTATATAAACCTGTTACACATACATCATATTCAAACCACATCAGAAATTAATTAGGCCATGAATGTGAGACCATCATGGTAGAATTAGTACCACTGTAAGAGATGAGAGATTGAAATTCTGAAATTCCTACTCATTGCTGACATAGCAAGATGACATCTATCTGAAACCAAGATTGCTTTAAGTGGATACTCAATTGGCCAAAACTTTGATCTTGGCCTTCACAATCTCTACTCCTGAGATAAGTACATTTCTGTTACAAGGTCCACCTAGACTTCAGATTTGTTACAACAGCCTAAATTGACAAAGAAAAGTTCAAATATATGTGTAGCAAATGACAGAAGCCCAGACTCATGAAACAACATTGGCAGAACTAAGAGAAGAAGCAGGCAAACCCACAGACAGGAACTGATACTTTAGCATTAAACCACTGGGAGAAACCAGGAATTGATTTGAAAATATGACTCATACTATTAATCAAGTTGACTTAACTGGTGCTGTCAGAACCGCATACCTAACAACTAAAATATCATTCATCAAAATAGATTGTGTGGTATACAAGTCTCAAGGTATACCTGTGTACTAATATAAGAAACCATTCCTGCTCTAAAATTCCATTGAATTAAATCAGCAACTGAAAGACACTTCTATTTAAAATATTTCTTAGACAATATACTTCTATATAATCCATGCATCAAAAAGAAAACAAAATAACATAGAAATTTAAAAACACTTCAAAGGAGCATACTGAAAGCACAGACTTTAAGGGGGTCAGTAAGTGGTGCTTTATGGGGAAATGTCTAGCTTTAAATGCTAATGTTAAAAAAGAAGCTTTTGAACTCCATGACAGATACAACATTCTACCTCATAAAGTGAGTAAATAAAGAGAAAACTGCATCCAAAGTTTAAAGAAGGTAAGACTAGAAATCACAGCAGACATAACAGCAGCAAATCACAAACTCTTGACACCTCAGCACTGTTGGTTTTCCACTTGTTATGTTTGTGCTTCCTGTTCCTAAAACCTTAAGTAGTACCAGAGAGACCTTGTTCCCAGAGACAATGCAGCAGAGGACATAAGAGATCCAACGAACTAGAAGCTATGACTATAATTTGAGCATCTGGGGAAATCCACTAAATGGTCAACTGACAAAGAATGTTGCTATGGTGATGGGCACACGAATTGCTGATTACGCTGAGAATCCAGGGTTGCTGCTGTGAAGAATCTATCTAGAAACTGGGAGAGTCCTTGGAGTGTTCCTTGGGCATTCGAATCTAGCATAGTGAGCAGGCCACTATTGGGAATATAAAGGATAATGACAAAGGCTCAGACCTCTCAGCGACACCTGGATTGTGCCCACCATGAAGGAAATCCAAACTGGGACATGGGTTATATGGGGGAAGGAGAAACAAGCTTGTGTGTCTGGAGGTCTAAGAAGATAAATAGCAATAGGACTCAAGAGCAGCATGGATTGGACATTTTTTGCTTTTTTTTAAGTCTTTTGGACAGATTTGGCTTGGCTATTGCAGATGAAACTTGGGTAGATGGACATGAAATTAAAACAAGGCACATGCACTTCTGAGTGACAGATGGCGAAATTGTTAATGGCTTTTACTTATGTCACTTGTACTCTCCCATTCCCATACTCCTATCCCCACCAAGTGCCCTGGGGGTAAGGATTAGCTTGCACAGTTCCTTGCTTTCCTACCCTGCATTCCCCTCTTTTGTCTGGGATGTCCCTGAATCTGTCATTCATGGTCTCGAACGAAAATCTCTAGTCAATTCTTGGAACTGTGGAAGAGAGGAATGCCTATAGGACTTTTAGGCATGGAGAAACCCATAAGTATCACCTTTAAAGCTGAGGGATAACTCCATTGGTGAAGTGTTTGGCACCTATGACTAGAACCCAAGTTTTATCTCTAGCACCAATAAAATGTCAGGTTCAGTGGCTGCACTTGTAATTCTAGAACCTGGAGGTAAAGACAGGGAGATCGTGGGGCTTGCTAGCTAGCCATTCTAGCCTAATCAGTGAGCTTTGGCTCTGAGGGAGTGACCCTGCCACAAAAACAAGATGTACTCTTTCTGAATAACACCTGAGGATGACTCTGACCTCTGACTTCCAACACACCACACACATCTTACAACCACACACACACATCACCACACACACACACACCACACCACACACATAAATGGGGGGGGGTTGTTTTCATGTGCCATTGTCCTTGCTTTGAGGAAAACCCAGTTGGAACACTGATCTTCATTCCCTTGACCACACAGAGCTGTCGTGATTCTTCAAGCCTTTTAGAAAGGACTCAACACAACTTGGAGTTCATGGTTTGGATAAAGTCATCCACTTGGGAGAATGAAGGCTGGCAGTTTTCCCTAGGAAGACTTCCTTCCAACTTGACCTCATTGCTAATGGCCCCTTCTTGCCCACAATTCTTTCTCTTTAGGAGTTTCATTCCATTGAAACAAACAAACAAGCCACACATGTAGCTTGTCTTTTCATGTTAACTCTCTTCAGGGCGAGCCTGATAAACATGAAGGATCAGCAAACTGCATTACCCAAAGATGGCCTCTTTCTACCCTTCAGTTACTTTCATTTATTTTCTTTGCTGTTTTACGGTCTCTGAACCATGTTTTCTTCTTTCTAAATGACAGACTGTTTTGTTTGGCACAGGCCAGAGAACAGCAACAGTTAAAGTCGCCGCTATGTGAAAGATCTGTATTTGTTTAGAATTTATTCTGAAGGCCGTGAGAGCAAGGGACCTGGATTTTAGAAGCAGCCCCAGGAAATTCACAGGATTTTCTTTCCTGTCTTCTTGCCAGGGTGCTGACTTTTCTTTGGCCAATGGCAAGTTGCAATATGGTCAAAATTTATGTTAGCTGGTCTTTCCTAGGATATTAGCCGGCCTTGCTTTTTCTCTTACCCTTAAGGGATACACAGCAGGAACAGTGATAGGGAAATGACACATGACATTCCATATGACAAATGGGACAAATAATCTTCCCAATCTATTTTGGATATGTATATATGTATATATGTATATTGTATATAATATATGTATATATATATGTGTGTGTGTATATTATATATATATATATATATATATATATATATATATATGGGATAGACTCTGCACTTGTACATCAGCCATACCTTGAAGAACAATCCAATCTAGATTAGAAAACAAACTTCATAAAAAAGAAAATTCTGCAACTGTCTACAACTGTCCCAGAAAGAACAAGAGAGTAAGAAGCTGAAGTAGGGGGTAGGGTTAGGGAGTTCAGAAGTGAACTTGAAGCTGACAGAGGCATTTGAATGATGGGTAGCTCACCTCAATTAACGAGAAGTGGTGGCATGTTTTTAAACTTACAAAAGGTTAGAAATCCCAGTTCCTTACTTCAGAAGGATCACAGGAGTATCAGTGACCTCAGGTTGGGAGGCAAAGTTTAGAGGTACAATTTCATGTCCTTTTAGCTTCATTATGAAAATTAAAATGATTTGATAGCATGGCAAGTAACATTTGGAAACATTTCTAAACAGAGAGTGTGCCTGGTGTTGACTTTATCCACTTGACTTCGTGATTAAGAGAAGCTGCCAGGGATCAGAAGCTCAGGTTCAAAGCTGGCGCTGTCCCTGGGAGCCACTCTGAAATCTGCCCTCAGGATACTCTGGTCCTCTGCCTGTAGAAGCTCCACTTCTTGCTCTCTTATTTTTTTCTCTTATGGACCAACTCTGTACTTACTTCCTGGACAGCAAATAACTGGGTTCCGCAGCACTGTTAGTCAATCCCTAAGGATCTGCTCCACAAATCACCTTCAAGACTGTTTATTTTGCTTTATCTTCTCCAGGATACAGGGAATAACAGAATTTGCTTTTGTTCAGGCTGAATTATCCATTCATTTCGTTTTTCTTTGCTGTCTTCTAACTCAGAAGAAGGGTTGATAATTTACCTTTTTCTAGGAGGACGTTCAGTTTGGTTTTTAGACAAGGCCTATAGCTTAGGCTGACCTCAAACTTGTTATATAGCTGAGGATGAACTTCTAACTCCTGATCCTTCTGTCTCTATCTCCTATGTGCTGGGTTTACAGGTGTGCATCACCATGACAGGCTTACATACTGCAGGGGAATGAGCTCTAGGCTCTGTGTATGCGAGCCAGGTATGTACTCAACCAACTGAGGTATATCCCCAGCCCCATCCTAAACCTATTTAAAATGTGAACAAATCTAACAGAGGGTAATGTTAGAGAAAAATGGACTATCTTGTGGAGAGAATTACACAAGATAAAAGGAAATAAAGGAAGACAGAAGAAGGAAAGAAGGCAACAAAGAAGTGGGGACAGAACATTGGGTAAAATTTTCCAAGTTTTAGTTTTCTTAATATGATTATAGAGAATGAAAATTAGTGAGCAGGCTTTCATTATTATTAAGAATCTCTTTAAGAAATACATTGTGATTTAGATGCCAAGTGGCTGCCATAATCTTCCTTATTTCACCAGAATGATAGTTCTTCCATATTTAAAAATGAACTGTTTTTTTAAGACATGTGGTTAATTGTGGATCTAATGACAAATTGTGTCGAACTGTTGTATACCTTACAGAAAGAATGGCTGTTTGAGAGTACTTCCATTTTCAGCTGCAAGACTCAGTTTTTGTACAGAGGCAGAGCAGGGATAGCATAGTTGCCGGGTTTGGGGCTATGGTTACAGCCTTCCACTTCGATTACTGTCAGAACGTCAGCATTTTCTGAGTCTTAGTTTTGCTTACAATTTACCTTCTTGGATTCCACAGAATATTTACTTTTCTATATTCTCTATATCTACATTTTACAACTCCTAAGACATTCCCATTTTAATTGAAAATTAATTAAAAACCCTCTGTTTTCAGTCAGTTTTCCCATTTCTGATGTCATCAAAACAAAACAGAAAACACATAAAGCTTACCATTCCCACCAAGGATAGATATAAGAACATCCCAGCAGTCACTGTTAAAATCCAGTCTTGGACACGTGGGTCAGCAGACACGGAAAGACCAATGTACAGTCCTACGAAGGCCGTCAGGGCACTTAGAAAGTTCATTAGGATGGCAGTCCTGACGGAGAGTCCTGAGCTCAAGAGCACTGCAAAGTCTCCTGGAGTTTGGGACAGGGGAAGAAAATATGTCACCATCACTTATGTGAAGATGCTTTTGATAAATTCATGGACTACTGGTTTGCTTTTAATTCCAGCAAATGGAACTTGTTCAGGAAGCAAAGATGAATGATCAGTTAGTAAGCACGTCTACCTTATATCTCTGGGGCTCACCACCCAGATGAAGTTGAGGGTGGAGAGATTCTACTCCTTTGCCTAAATACAACCCATCCAGGGAGGTCTGTGACATGTTCTCCAACCCCCGATACTCTGTGGCATTTTAAAATCAGATCAATGAAAAAGAAAGACACCGTCATCCCTGGAGTTTCTGAGCTGGTTTCTGTTGTTGCTTTGCCCTGGATCCTTGCCACGAGAATCATGATATTCTATAGGTTTTTATACATTACTCATTTCAGATCTGTTTGGAGGGAACCAGGAAAACTTTTTAATTAGAGATTTTTTTAAATCCTCAAAAAGTTTTAATAAGAGTAACAAAATCTCTGTTTAGAAAATGATTTTCTATCTTCATGATCAGAGAACACCATACCTTGCCACACCTTTGTGTCAAAGATGAACATTTTACCTCCAAATCTAGAGTGTTTATTTCTCAGTCTTCATCACCCAATAGAAGCTGAAACTGAAGAAACATGTATGGCTCCATTCCCTGATTCCATTGCATAATGGGTCCCAGAAATAGCTCTTGATACTACTGCACTGCCCTGCTACAAACTGCTACACTGCCAGGTGATTTGAGATTGAAAGTCAAATACCATGGCACTAGTATAACAGCTAAACACATGGCTGTAGGGTTTAATGTACAGAACAGTTAAAGTTTAATGGGCGCATAAAGAACATTGTCTAAAGGGGGTCAATAATAACTTGGTAACTGGACTTTGGGAATGGACATTGAACACAAGAGGGCAGGAGTTGCCCATGGAACAACATGAACTTGAAACTGAAAGCAGAATGAGCCTATACTAGTTTCTTCTTTCTTGCTATGATTATACTCTCTGACCAAAATCTTAGGGGAGGAAAGGATATATTTTGTATTATACTTCCAGGTCACAGTCCATCATAAAAAGATGTCAGGGTAGCAACTCATGCAAGACCTTTGAATCAAAAACTTTGGAGGGAGGCTGCTTGATGGCTCAACCCAGTTTATGCTTAGCTAACTTTCTTAAACAGCTCAGGCCCCCAGATCTGGGAATGATGCTGTCTACCATGGGCTAGGTGAGCCTAGCCCATCAATGAACAATGAAGATGATCCCTCGCAGACATGCCCCCAGGCCACCAATCTCATTTAGGCAATCCCTCAATGTATACACCCTTCTTGGGTAACTCTAGGCTATGCCAAATTGACAATTAAAGCTAGCCAGGTAGAGGCCTCTCTCTAGTACACATATGTAGACAGCTCCCCCTCCTCTGATTTTAGGCCTGTTTTAGAAAGACTTATTTTAGTTATTTAGTTATTTTAATCCTGGTTCCTAGGAAGCAGGATTGATATACAAGGTTACTAAGTTTATACAGTACAAAAGATCTTATGTGTGTCTGATACCATATATCTGTTGCTTCAATTTTATGCTTAGCTTTAATTATTCTATATTAATCATGTTGATTCATGCTTTGATTTTAATTTAAATGTGTTATCTCACAGACCCATGTTTAAACACAATGGTTTCCCTCTTAACATGTTTACTATATTTAACACGCAGATTTTGAAGTCTTTGCCAAAGTTCTTTAGAATGACTTCTCAGAATGCCTCTCTCCTATACTGAATCAGCTGGAATCCCTGGAGCATAATTCCTAACCCTGGGAAAGAAGACAAAAGAGTATATTTGAGCTTTATCTCAGGGTACATGTTTTCATTTTATTTGGTTAGCTTTTGTTTTGTTTTGCTTATGGTTTAAATAAATAAAAACTGGGAGGTAATTGAAAAATAAAGTTACCATTTTTTATTATGAGTCTGGAGAAGAATTCAAGCAAGCTGTTTGTGAGGATGGACTAGGATTCCCCCTAAGAAACAGGAACACTTACCCATTTCATGTGGGATTTCATGACACAAAATAGCAATTGTTGTGGTCACTCCTGATTCCAATGAAGAGGAGAAGGCTGTGCCTATTACTAGGCCATCTGCAAAATTGTGCAGGCTATCCCCAACCAAGATCATAACGGCCAATAAGCTGATGGTTTTGCCTATAGAACCAAAGGAAGGAGTGAGAAGTGTAAATAAAGAACCAAGGATGTCACTGTTCCCTCACGTCCAAGCACCTGTCCCATCTCTTCTAACATTCTCACTTCAGACCTCATTAACAGTCCTACTATACTCTGCTTTAAAGATAAGGCAGAACTAGAAATAAACTGTGGTACCCAATAAAAAATGGAAGTCAGTATTTTTTTTAACTGTTTGACCAAGTATAAAATAAATTACATGCTGACATTTGCTTATTATGAGCTAAGCTATGGTGATTTGAATTAGACTGGACCCCATAGGTTCATATGTTTGAATACTTGAACCCATTGGTGAAACTGTTTGGTAAGGATTGGGAGTTGTAACTCTATTGGCGGAAGTATTACTGGGTATGGGTTTCGGGGTTTCAAAGGCTTGCTTTATTCTGGGTGCCTCTCTACCTTCTACTTGTGGTTTGATATATGAGCTCTCTACTGTTCCTGCCTTCATGCCTTTCTTCTGCCATCATGGACTCTAACCCTCTGAAGCTATATACACAACTAAATGCTTTCTTTTTTAAGTTGCCTATATAAGCCAGAGATGAAATCTAAAGCAGTCCTGCAAACCTATGAGAGGCTACTAATATCTTTTCTATCGTGGTCTTGTAAAGCATTTTACATCACTTAAGAACCATGCTGTGTGAGAGATGATGATGACCTGCACTGTACTCATATGCTGAAACCTGACTTTTTGATGTGATGCTACAAGGAAGTAGAGCCTTGTAGGAGTTAGGTGATGAGTTAGAGCTACTGCCTTACCCTGCTCACTATGTGAGGGCTCAGTGGGAAGATGCTATCCGTGAACCAAAAAGTGAGGAAAGTGAGCCCGTTCCTCACCTTAACCTTGGCCTTGGTCTTTCGGGTTCAGACACTAGAAAAGAAACTTCTATCGTCTATATTACCCACATATAGAGATTCGTTAGAGCACAGCAGTGTTAGTGGTTGAGACAAAACTCCCTGTAGGGTACCATTTGCATGCTGCTGACCACCCAGAGCTGCTGCTCTGATCCTGATGGTCCTCCACCAGTCTGCTAAGTGTATTTCCTGTCATCATGGGATCATTGTATTGCCTAATGTGACTGGGTTAATGACTCGCCTAAACTGCCTTGTTCACTGCCCAAATGCATCCAAAACAGAACCACAGTTGACTCTTCTGGCTCCCAATTATCTTTGCAACAATTACTCACTGTGCTTGTCTTGCTGTGAAATAACTTTCAGTACCAGAACAGTTAGACACTGAACAAAATAAAAGAGGCGGTTTTTTTGTTTACATAGGTTTATATTATATTGTGCAAGCTATCTGCTTAGTAGTTGATAAAAAATAGATGGATTATAATTGGACTTTAATAGAAAGAATTTCTATTTAAAAAAAGAAACCCCAATTGCATATTGCAACCCAATTATAGACATGAATAACTAACAAAAAAGACTGACAATAACACTTGTTCTGACAGAAAGCTACCTGGGTTATTTCAGTTAATAAGACAAGACATTTACCCTTACCGCAGTCTAAAACTTCATCATTCAGCTTCAACTATTCTGTGAAAGAGGTATAAGTAGTAACTATTGTCACTATTGGAACTGAGTATATTTTTCAAATAATTTTACTTGGTAGAAATAGAAAGAGGACTACTTTCTCATTCATTGGCTCTTTATGTCCTAAGATGAGAGGTACTATGCCAGTATGACTTGGTATTTTGTAATAGTAATATAATTTGGTACACTGTATATTTCACTAAGTGATGACCATAGTATTTTCAAGCAAGATAGAGCTATATCGACTGTTACCAAGACTGCCTATGAAATTTACTTCTGAAGCTCATACTTGTTTGCAAATATTAAGAACTGAGCTGGCAAGCATAGTGGAATACACCTTTGTTCCTAGCACTTGGGAGACAGAGGCAGCCTGGTCTACAAACTGAGTTCTAGGACAGCATGGACTGCTACATAGAGAAGTCCTGTCTCAAAAAAAACAAACAAACAAACAAGAATCGAATTAATGTATCAGAGTACAGTTTAGTGGTAAAGCTCTTGTCTGGTAAATATGAAGGACTAGGTTTAATCTGCAGTCTGAAAAAGGAAAAGATAGAGCAAACTTACACCTTTTCAGGGTTTACTAACTCATTTAATCCTTTGTTAAAACTGGAAAGAGCTCCGGAAGTAATTAATCATAAACACACAGGATATGACACCATGAAATCACTTAGCTGCTCCTGCCAATTTTCAAAAACAAAGTTTCTTTTTATAAAGTAATTTAATTTAAAGTGAAACATTTACAGAACAGCTATCTGGAAAAAAAAAAAAGGTATTTTCCTTATGCCTACAGTGCAGTTTAGATATCGATAGAATACATTCAAATGCAACAGTTTCAGAGATCTAGCCCTTTCTAGGAGACTGCATGGCCTATTTTCATTGTCTATCACTTTATCATCTCTGATTAAAGGCTTCTAAATGCCACAATATGGATAGATAGGAAGACGAAAGGCAAATACGCACATTTGCATGTAAGCCACAAAGAACACACTGTGCTTCCATGCATATTCAGCAAGAGCGTTTAAGCATTGAGGAGAAGATAAGCATTTGCTGGCAATTTAATAAACTTGATACCAAAATAACTCTAATATTAAAGCTTTGTTAATGTGCCTGGCAGGCTCCAGAGTCACGCATGTCTGAACCATCTGAAATTTTCCACCACGGAGCATAGGCTAGAACTAATCTGATTTGGGGTTTTGTTTATTTAAATCAGACCGTGGATAGGATTTTCACATCCTGTCTTTTGAAATACAAGTTGAGCCCCACCAATGAGGTAATATGAGACAAGCAATCACAGAGTCAAAGCTAACTCAGTGTTTTCCTGGCAAACAGCAGCTGCATGTTTTCATTTGGATTTGCTCACTGTTCTTTCCCTATGCCAAGCTTGATACCTGTAGTAGAAAGATGATTTGCATGCAATGGTGGTGGCTCCCTCGTGGTTTCCACACTCTCTCCTAATCAGATTTGGCATGTCCTCCCCCCTTTCCCCTTTCCTTTATTTCAAAAGTAAAAACAACAAAGTCTGGCATAGACGAGATGCAAACATTCCAAATTCATACTGGAACTAAAAATTATATAAGAATTAAAGTAATATCTTGGAGCCGGAGAGATGGCTTGGCAGGTAGGTACACTATCTGCTCTTAGAGAGGACCCAAGTTTGATTTCCAGCGTCTACATGGAGACTGACAACCATCTTTAACTTCAGTTTCAGGGGATCTGACTCCTTCCTCTGGCCACTGATGGTACTAAGCACTCATGTGGAGCACAAACATACATGCAGACAAAACACTCACACATATAAAACAAATGAAATACATTTACAAAAGAATTAAGCAACATCCTGAAAGCAGAATGGACAGAATAAGAAAGTACATTTTTTGAATCAAATTAGTAAATTCCCTGATTTAATATTGCTAAAAATAGAGCAATTATTGTCATAATAACATATATAGCAATAATTTGTTCTTATGCTTATTAGTATTTACATTACGAGCAACATGGCAAACTGCAGACAATGAACTGCTTATTCTGTTCTGCTGTACGTACACAAGGCCTCAAGCACAGCACATCTTCAGACTACATTATTCATGCTGGTGACCAATTCCTGGGCCTCATACATGCCAGACAAATGCTCTACCACTGAGCTGCAGCCCCAGCTCCCCAACGTACATCCTTAATGAATAAGAGAATTGAGAGAATCCATCAGCATATTGCAGGAACAATCACAGGGAAATTTTGATGCACTAATATTTCCTCTGATCCTTTATGCCAGAGCTCACTAGTTGTGTAACCTCACCAACAACTAGTTTATTTACTTGTGTAACTTAAGAATACTGACTCTCATTTCACTGAGCTATTGGAGAATCAAGTGAGATCATCCATCCCAAATGTTTACCACAGTGCCTGGCATATAAAAGGTGTCCATTCCATGATAACCTTTTATACTTGATCACCTAATTTACTCCAATAGAATTACAGGGCTAATCATGACTGACTAGCATTCAAACATTATAGAGTTTTTGTTCCAGAAGGGTAACATAAATAAGAAAATTACAGGTGTTAGAGAAACTGATGAAAATCACACCAAACAGAAGCCAAACTTGAAAGAATTATTCAGAAACATAAGCATTGACGAATGAGATGAGAAAGTACATAGATTAAATTCAGAAATAATAGAAACAAACCAAGCAGGATGGCTGATACCTGTGTGCCCAGCACTTAGGAGGCTGAGGCAAGACAGTTGCCATGAATGACAAGTGAACCTTGCCTATGTAGTGAGTGCTAGGCCAGTCTGGATAGAAGATAAGACCCTGTCTCAAATAAAAATCCTCTTCCCACCAACAGAAATAAATTAATTGTGGAAAGCAAAAAAATACAGATAGATAGTGCACCAGCAGAGGAAATAAATGGGTAGTAGAATAAGATGTGAATGCAAATTGCTGACTGGAATGTTGCTATGTCAGTGACTGAAGTGGAAATTTCCTGTATCTTTGGAGACTCAGTTGTGTCATGTGATGTTTTTCCTGGAAACTGTCTTCTGAGAGGATGTTTTTACTAAAGCAGATATGTGGGAAGATGTATTGCTGAGAACAGACATGTGGTGCTTTTCTTGAAACTGCCTGGAAAAAATGAGTGAGATGTTTTGCTAGAGCAGACACTTCAGAGAACAGTGATGTTTGGAAAGTATATAAATATAACCCAACAGACAGTGGATGATGCTATGTGGCATTGGTTCACCTTGCCACTGTTTGCTGATCATCGTATGGTCATGACTCCATAGAGAGAAACACACAAAGAACATCTGGTGGTCTGGCAGCTTCTTGCTGCTTCTGTTGACTCAGGGCTGATTGGCAAGGCTTCACGGTTTCTTCTAGGTCAACCTACCATTTCTGATTCTTAAATGATATTTGGGAGTAGATTGATTGAGCTGCTGCTGCTGCTTCATGTCAACTGAACTGCTGATACCCTGAAAATACAGATTGGATTCACCCAAAGAACTATTCTAAACAGGTTCACATTCTCTTTGTCTTATTAACCTTTCCTTTCTACTACCTCTGGTGGGTGGTGGACTAGAAGGGAGATTAAAGCATTTACGTATAATTATTAATGTAGGTTTTGAAAAATATAAGCCTATAGTTGAGAGTGTAACAAATGAGACAGACAGGAAAGAAAATAAATAAAAATGAAGTCATGCCTCCATAAGTAGTAGTGAATTAAAGATCTGGAACAACATATAAGTTTAAGTGGAATAAAGTTCATATTAGTATGTGATGCTTGGGAGGAAGACAAGAATGAGTGCTCCCTGAAGATTTTATTGAAAAGCTTTTCATCATGAAATAGAGGTCTACTATGCAATCTCATTACTTTTTGATATATTTGTTTAAAAACAGATATAACCTTTTTCTGTATCACTTATTATATTAAGACTTATTTATGTAATTTATGTATGAGTGCTCTGTCTTCTGCATATCAGAAGTGACAATCATATCCCCTTATAGATGGTTGTGAGTCACTATGTGGTTGCTGGAAATTGAACTCAGGACCTCTGGAAGAGCAGTCAGGTGCTCTTAAATACTGAGCAATCTCTCCAGCCCTTATTATTTGAATTTTAACCGTAAAATTGGTACTCACAGTTTCTGTTGGAGGCTGGCACATTGCCTATGGGTACCTCAGCTGTCTGTGAATCTTCTGGGCCTTTCTATGTTGAATTAAAATATAATTAGTAAAGAGTGAGTAACTGTGACATTGGGTTGGCATTGAAATATCTAAAGAGTTACACTGGCATTTAAAAGGCATTTGAACACTCAGATACATATCTGAACTGCCATCTTATATACACACCATACAAAGTAGAACAATGACTAAGAATAGAGCACACTCTTGGTATTATCTATGTGTAGGGAAAAATGGTATCCTCCAGAGAGTACTGAATATGATTCAGCTAGCCTGTGGTTCATTTAAACTGTTTAAGTTACATAAGCCTTTACTAAAGACAAAAGTTTAGAGCATGGTTCTTGACCTAATTTGGCATGTCTTCTGAAGGCTGTCCTGGGATATACTCACCTTTCAGTCTATAAGTGATTGGTACACTCAACTAGAAAGGAAAAACTCAAGCTAACCCAATGTCCTATGCCCTTCTCTATGACACAATGCTCTCTTATTGGTTTGTCAGTCAATAAAAGAACTTTTCCCATATACAGAGTCAAACAACAGACACAAAATACAACTAGATAATTCAAAGTTTTTAACTATGTGAGATTTTGCAATCGCCATGTACATGAGTTATGATTTTAGTTTCAGAGATTGGACTATCTATAGTCCAATCTCTGTCCACCTTCTCTGTGCTTACAGTTCTTACTCTGACATGTAAAGAGGACACATTTAAAATAACCGTTCCACCCTAGTCCAGCTTAGTAAATCAACACACTTATTAGGCTTCCTTCTAAGCACTTGAGTGAAGGGGGTACTTAAGAAGTGTGAGTACCCCTCAACAGTCATATGACCACAAAGTCCCTCCCCAATGTGGTCTTTCCCTTAGCTGCATAAATGGAGTACCTCCAAGGTTACATTACATCCCAACTAAATACTTCTTTTAACAAAGTGTCTGCATCTAATCCAATCACCCAAAGTTATGGAAACTGACAAAAATTAATGTAAGACCTAGTATCATTGTCACATAACAATGAAACTAGAGTTCATAAGTTAAACTAATAGCAGCTATTCAGAAGATGGGCTATCTAGGAAGAAGGAAGGCTAACAAAGGAAGGAGCTGAAAGATACAGATTATCTCCTCCCTGAATGGGCAATATGCTAATTATACCTTATCCAGACATGTATAATCACAAGCTTTCTGATTCTACGAAACAAATAAATTCAAATATTTATTTTATACACATTTCCTGAAATTTATATACCATTACACAGTACAATGGAATTTAGAGCCAAGCCTCCAAGACCTCTTATACATGAAAAAAAAAAATACTAATAAAGTTTCTATCTTCAACCTACATTTCCCCCAAGAAAGGAAGGAGAAAATCAAACTCATCAAATGGTCTAATATTAATTCAAATTTTTCTTTCAATTCTGTGCTTAAATAAAAAATGAATCGTGGTATGTCAGGGCGAGGAGTGTCCAGGCAGTTCAAAACTTGCTAAGTCAACTTCAGAGACTTGTTTCCATGTATGTTGGTGCTCCAGACCCTTTATTCCAACCCAACCAATAAAAGCCAACAGGAATATGATTTTTCACACTTAGCCTCAGGTTATCTTCTTTCATATCAAATTTTAATGTACCTGAGCGATACATACACTAAAGCTTTGAAATAATTTTATTTCATTAACCAATCATTATTATCATCATCACTATTATGTTACTTTTCTGAGATAAGGTCTCACTATATACACAGACTGGCCTTGAACTCAAGGAAGTCCACTTGTTTCTATCTATCTATGCTAGGATTACAGTGTGCATCACCATGGCCAGCTTTAAAACTGCTTTTAAGGGAACGTGTTTTATGTTCCCGTCTCTGAGTTAACATTAGATCTGCAATCTCCTGCTGCATTTCTCTGCTGTGTATTGCTTGTGTTTCTAGTAATCTTTCACATACAGCTAAGCCTTGAACTTCAACCCCATTCATGTTCATAATTTAGAGTTGTGTGCTCGTCCTATGTGTCCTGTCCCTATATGTTTTTGCTTAAGAACTAAATGAGAATATTTCTTGACCCTGATTAGAATACTATTTTTAAAATTAATATGGAAAACTCTATTGGGAGAAATCCATTCACATCAATGGTACTTTCTTTGGCATACAGTACTAGACAAAACAGGTTCTCTCCTGGATTTTGAAATGAACACTCTCATCCAAAACAGACTAACAAATCCCTTGCCCAGCATTTATTTGCATCAGCCAAGAAATGACTTAGGGTTATACAAAGTGGAAAGACCAAAGCTCAACTGGCTTATGAGAACAAAGAACTAAAATAATAATAAAAATTATTATGTTAATCATATTTCACAGTGCATCTCATCGTGCAGATGGTGACTTAAATCTGTGGAGAATGTGGTTTGTGCTATAATAAATAAATAAATAAATAATAAATAAATAAGAGCTTTCAGGTGATTGCTAAAGTTTTCTCAACAGCTTTTCTCCTGGTCGAGAACAGGCCAATCAGGAGTTGGTCCTGCTCACTTACCCTACCATGCTTCCTCTGTGCACTGAGGTTTAAAGAAACGTCAGCCTAGTCTATAAACCACTTCAGATCGACTGACATACCAGCTGGATGGTTGATATAGACTTGCCTCCACCCGACTGGTCATTTAATTCAGGACTGAGTCCAAGATGGTGGGTATGGCCCACATGTCCATTAACTAATGGCAGACCCTGCAGGATAAGGACAGTGCAAAATTAGTCGGGGCCAGAAGCACACATGAATACACTTCTTTTTAGTTGTGTGGCTCTATGCAATGTTTTGTTTGTCAACATTTTGGGAGGACACATAAAAATAATGCCTGGAAAATCTCATAGTGTTGAATATTTATTAAAAATATCACCTGGGAATATTATTATACATATTCAATGCATTAAAAACATACTCTCAGAAAGTCTAGTTGTGACTGAAAGAGGGGCTGTAATGCAGGTAGTTTAATATTGTCATTTTATTTACTAAAATTTAAATTTATATAAAATTTGATTTTTATTTCTCTTTGATATAGGTACAAAAATGATTGTCAAATTGTATTGCACCCTGGAACTACTAAGATAATATCTCCCCAATTACATTATTTAATTATGTATTTGTGAACATTCGAACATCCATATTCCTTTTATTGTATGCAATAACATGAACCTTAACTTGTATTATTATTATTATTAATAAATGTGTCTCACATGTGCATAAGCCCCAGTACGTCTGTGGAGATAAGAGGACTACTTTGTAGACTGTAGAACTTTGCATTCCCCAAACCTGAAATGTTCTCCTTTTTAAACCAATCATGAAGGCAAAACAGAAGATTGCAACATGTATATTACTCGTTATATTACTGTATTATTTCTCAGTAATGGGCTTTCTAAAAAACATTAATAACTATGGCTAAGAACTAACATGTTAGTTAGAATGAGCTGTCTGTTGTTGAAATTACTGTGTCTTCCCTTACACAGATGGACTCGTGAAGATGTCACTGTGACAGAACTGTGGATCAAATCTAGGCTCTTGCATATGAGAGGCACTTGACCACCAAAATGATTGCGAGCCCTTTAATTTTCTTTAAACTTTAAATCAATTAGTTAATAGATTAATTTAGTCTGTTGGAGATAGCCCAGGCTGGCCTTGAACTCTCTCTACAGCTAAGGATGAACCTTGAACTGATCCTCCACCCTCCACTCCCCAAATGCTAGGGTTATCGTCCTGTACCATCAAACCCAATTTATGTAGTGCTGGTGCTCAAACTCTCAGGGATTTGAGCATGGTAGACAAGCACTCCATCAATTGAACTACATGCCTAGGCCTCTTTTTATTTTATTTAGTTGTATTTTGAGAGTCTTGCTCTGTAGCCCAGGCTGGCCCTGAAGTTGCGATCCTCTTGTCAGCCTATCAGGTACGTGGGATGTAAGGTGTGCATGTCCACACACTGCTTACTTTTACCTCTACACAAGTCTTTCTGAAATCAAGATGAATCTAACAAAACCTCAAAGCAAAGGATAAAGCAGACACAAACCTTGGTATTTGGTGATACAAGAAGGATAAAACATTTTTCTATTAAGAAAAATCCATGGATGCCTCCAAGTAGTCCCAACAGCTTCCAAATAGGACTCTGGCTTTCATGGAAGTGCCCAAGCTCTGCTTCCTGCTTATGTAGACCAAGAACCTAAAATAAATAAATAAATAAATAAATAAATAATACAGACAGACAGACAGACAGACAGACAGACAGACTCAGGCCAAGGAGGCAGGTAGGCTAACAACAGAACTTCACCTCTCCCTTACTCCTCCAAACCCAATCTCCTGGTCTTATCCCCAGCTTTGTAGCAGAACATTTGCTGTGGCCTTACTCCCCACTCTGCCACCCCATCCCCATCTCCAAGGATCACACAGGTCTGCCACAACAAATTTCCCTTCCTAACTGGTTGCTATATCCCAGGCCCTGACTCCAGCAAGCACGACCTAGGAACCCACTGGCTACTCCAGCCAGGGAAGCCATTAGGCTAACTGCAGAACTTTACCCCCAACCTCTCCTCAAAATAAAATCGTCCCCCCACCCCGTTGCATCCCCAGCTCTGCAGCAGAGCCCCTGCTACAGCCTTGCGTCCCTCGCTGCCCTCTGTCTCCAGCACACAGACCTCCTCCGACCTTTCTTTCCCCAACATAACATTTTAACTCAGTCCTCAAATCCGGCAGGCATTCCCTGAGACTCAGCCCACTCTAGCCCGGGAAGCAGGTAACCTAACTGCAAGTCTTTTCCACCTCACCCTCTTTTCCCAGTCTAATATACTAGTCTCATTTCGTCCATCTCCAGAGCAGACTATCTGTTGTCTCGCCCTCTGTTCCCCATCTCCAGCGGATAACTCAGGTCTTCTCCTTCCTCCTCGATCATCCTGTTATACTAGTTCTCAACTCCAGCAACCTTTCTCTGGGAACCCACCAGCCAAGACTGACAGAGAAGCAGGTACGATCGTGCCTTTCCCTCCTCTCCTCCATATCCAATCCCCAGGCTCAACCCCAGCTCCTTAGCAGACTACCTTTTGTGGTGTCTCCAAGCTGACTCACTGCCTCGTTCCCCGGTGACTAACCCAATACTGGAAGAACAACCTGCGTTTTTCTCTCCTGCAGACACCACCTAGCTCATACCCATCCCTCAGTGTTAGCTCTTAATATGCATTTTACCAGGAAGCCCCCAGTATCCACACGCATCAGAATACCCGAAGAATTTTCTACCAGGCAATACACAGACACCACATCCTAGGAAACTAGAGAGGGCAACAGAAACCAAGGAACAAATCTCCCATCCAACAAAGACAAAACCAGATATCAGCAACAAGAATTAGTCTTCCAAATACAGATGTTTAGAAGCCAGCATAAGAGCACAATCAATAACAACCAGGGCAGTATATTTCTATTAAAGCCTAATAACCCTACTAAAGGAGGCCCTAAAATTGCAACATAGCTGAAGCACAATACAAAGACCTTAACACAGCTTTTGTGAATATGATAGAGGTCCTTAAAGAGGAAATTTTTTAAAAATCCCTTCAAGAAATCTATGAAAACACAAACAGTAAAAGGAAATGAATAAAACAGTCAAGACATGAAAGTGCAAATCGATTCATCGAAGAAAACACAAACTGAGGGATATTTGAAAATGAAAATTTAGAAACTCAAATAGGAACCTTAGAGGCAAATATCACCAAAAGAATACAAGAGATTAAAGCACAAGAGAATCTCAGGCATTAAAGACATGATAAAAGAAAGGAAACATTGGTTAAAAAAAAATATTGAATCTAAAATATTCCTTGTGTATAACATCCAGAAAATCCATGAAAAGACCAAATCCAAGGATAATAATATGAATTGAGGAAGAAGAAGAAACCCAGGTCATAGGCACAGGAAATATCTTCAACAAAATCATAAAAGAAAAATTCCCTAAACGACAGAAGGAAATGGCTATCAAGGTATAAGAAGCACACAGAATACCAAATAGAAAGAAAGTTCCCTCAGCATGTAATAATCAAAGCACTAAACATACAGAACAAAGAAAGATTATCAAAAGCTGCAAAAGAAAAAGAGCGAATAACATGTAAAGGCAGACTTACTAGACTAATACCTGACTTCTCAGTGTAGAATCTAAAAGCCAGAAGAGGCTAGAAAGATGTTCTGCAGACTCAAGAGATCACAGATGCCAGCCTGGACTACTATGCCCAGAAATTTTTCAATAGCAATCAGTGGAAAAAATATGACATTTCATGATAAAATCAAATTTAAGCAACATCTATCCATAATACAGAAGATCCTAGAAGTAAAACTCCAATTAAGAGGTTAACCACACTCAAGAAACACAAGAAGTAAAAATTCCCAAACCAGCAAATCAAAAGGGTGGAAACACACACACACACAATGCTACAACATCAAAACCGCAGGAACCAAAGAAACACTCTTGACAATTCCTCTCAACATCAGTGATCTTAATTCCCAATAAAATGAAAGAGATTGACAGAATGAATGCAAAAACAGGATCCATCCTTCTGCTGCAACCAATAAACACCTTAACATCAAGGTTTGACATTATCACAGGGTAAATTATGGAAAAGAGTATTTAGAAAAAAAAAATGGACCTAAGAACCAAATTGGTACAGCCATTTTAATATCTGAAAAGATATGCTTCCATCAGGAAAAACTCATCAGGAAAAATAGATATGGACACTTCATACTCATGAAAGAAAAAAATCCACCAAGAGGCATTGCAATTCGTAACATCTATGTACAAACACAAGGACACCCAAAATCATAAAAGAAACACTACTGGAGAATAGATCACATATTCACCTTCACACATGGATAGTGGAGGATTTCAATACTTACTCTCTCCTATAGACAGGTCATTTAAACAAAAGCCAAATAAAGAAATGCTGGATCTAACTTATGTCATGAACCAAAAGGACCTAACATTCATTTATAAAACATTTTAGCCAAACACCTCATAGAATTTTCTCCAAACTCCAAATTGACCACATATTGGACACAAGCAAGATTCAATAGATACAAGAAAATTGAAGTAATTCCCTGCAGCCTATCAGGCCATTATGGATTAAAGTTGGGCATCATAAACAACAGAAGCAACTGAAAGCTTACAAACTTATGGAAACTGGATAGCTCTTTACTGAATGAAAAATGAGTCAAGACAGAAATTAGGAAAAAAGTTAAAGACATTCTGGAAATGAATACACCACATTCTCAAACTTACCAGACACAGTGAAGGTGGTTCTAAGAGGTAAGTTCAGAGCACTAAATGTTTATATAGGAAAATTAGAGAACTCTCATACTAGTATCTGAACAGCACACCTGAGAGCTCTAGAACACAAAGAAGAAATCACACCCAAAGAGGTGTGGAGGGCAAGAAATAACCAAACTGAGGGCTGAAATCAATAACATAGAAAGAAAAAGAACAATGTAAAGAATTAATACAACAAACAGCTTGTTCTTTGAGGAAATCAATATGATTGACAAAGTCTTATCCAAAAGAAGAAGGAAGAATATACAAATTGAAAAAATTAGAAATGAAAATGGAGACATAACAACATACACCAGAGAAAACCAGAGAATCATAAGGACATACTTTAAAAATCTGTATTCCACCAAATTGGAAATCTAAAAGAAATGGATAATTTTCTTAATACTTATCACTTGCCAAAATTAAATCAGGATTATCTAAGCAATCATATAAACAGACCTATACAATCCCTAGTGAAATAGAAGCAATAATTAAAAGTCTACCAATAGCAACAAAGTCTGAGGCCAGATATTTTTACCACAGAATCTTACCAGACTTTCAAAGAAGAGCTAATACCAATACTCTTCAAATTATTCAACAAAATAGAAAAGAAAGAACATTGCAAATTAATTTTATGAGGCCACAGTTACTCCTATAACCAAACCACTTAAAGCAGTGGTTATCAACCAGTAGATTGCAAACCTTTTGAGGGTCATATATCAGATACCCTTTATATGCCATATATTTACTTTATAATTCATAACAGTAACAAAATTACAGTTATGAAGTAACACTGAAATAATTCTATGGGTGAGGGTCACCACAACATGAAGAAATGTTTTCAAATTGACTCAACATTAGGAAGGTTGAAAACTACTGACTGAAAGATCCAACATAGAAAGAGAATTACAGAAAAAATATCCCTCATGAATGTAATATAAACATTCTCAATAAAAATACTTTCAAAGTAAATTCAAGAACACATAAAAATGATTATCCACCATGATCAAGTAAGTTTCATCCCAGAGAGGCCAAATGGCTTAACAAAGGTAAACCAGTAAATAAAATTCACCACATAAACAAACTGAAAGAAAAAAACCCACATGAACATCTCATTAGACAGAGAGAAGACATTTGACAAAATTCAACACCAGGTCATGATAAAAGTCCTGGAAAGATTAGGAGTACAAGAGACATGACTAAATATAACAAAAGTAGTTTACAGCAAGCCACAGGCAAGACCACTGTAAATGGAGAGATACTCAAAGCAATTCCACTAAAATCAGACATAAAATAAGGCTGTTCACACTCCATATATATTTAATACAGCACTTAAAATCTTAGCTACAGCAATAGGATGGCTAAAGGAGATCAAGAGGATATAAATTGGAAAGGAAGAAGTCAACATGTCTTTATTTGCTGATAATATGATAGTGACCCTAAAACTTCCCCTGGAAAACTCCTACTTTCAGTAGAGTAGCTGAGTAAAAGAATTAACTCACAAAAATCAGTAGCCCTTCTTATACAAATGACAAATGGGCTGAAAAAGAAATCAGGGAAACAACACAGTAGCTTCAAATTACATACAATATCTTAGGGTAATTCTAATCAGGCAAGTGAAAGAGAAACTGAGGAAGAAGGAAACCCTGTAGGAGGACCAGCAGTCTCAATTAATCTGGAACCCTTAGATCTCTCAAACACTGGACCACCAAAAAGGCAGCATACACCAGCTGATATGAGCCCCCCAACACATATACAGCAGAGGACTGCGGGTCTGTGTTCAATCAAAGAAGATGTACCTAACCCTCAAGAGACTGGAGGCCTCATGGAGTTTAGAGGTCTGGTGGGTGGGAGATGGGGGTTAGGGACATCCTCATGGAGATAGGGGGTGGGGAGGAGGAATGAGATGTGGAACAGTTGAAGGGTGGACTGGGTGGAGGAATAAAATCTGGAGTGATAAATAAATAAATAAATAAATAAATAAATAAATAAATAAATAAAGATATCAGAAGATGGAACGATCTCCCAGGCTCATGGATTGGTAGATTAACACAGTAAAAATGGCCATCTTACCAAAAGCAATCTTCAGATTCAATGTACTCCTTATCCAAATCCCAACACAATCCTTGAAAGGACAATTTTCATCATCATGAAATCACAAAAAATCCAGGAGAACTAAAGTTAAAACAACCCTGAATAATAAAAGAACTGTGGAAGGTATCACCATCCCAGATTTCATGCTGTACTACAGAGCTATACTAATAAAAACAGCATGATATTGGCACAAAAATAGATACATCGATCAATAAAATAAAATTGAAGATCTGGACATAAATCCATATATACAGGAAAACCTGATTTGTGATAAAGAAGCCAGAAATAAACAATGAAAAAAAAGAAAGCATCTTAAACAAATGATGCTGGTCAAACTGGAAGACTGCATGTAGAAGAACCCAAAAAGATTCATACTTATAAGGCTGCACAAAATTCTACTCCAAATGGGTCAAAGAAAACCAGATACACTGACTCAGATAGAAAAAAAAATGAGAATAGCTTACATTCATTGCACAGGAAAAGACTTTTTTTTTGTATTTACTTATTTTGGTTTGTTTTTTTTTTTTTTATTGGATATTCTATTTACATTTCTTTTTTTTTTCTTTTTTAATTTTATTTTTTTGCTTATTCACTTTATAACCCGTCCCAGTCACCCCCTCCCACAATCCTTCCCCATCTCTTCTTTTCTGAGTACCCCCTCCTCCTGTATCCCCACCCTGCCACTTTAAGTCTCTGAGAGGCTAGGTGCTTCCTCTCCCATTGAGGCCAGATGAGGCACCCAGCTAGAAGACCATACTCCATATACAGGCTGCGTGTTTTGGGATAGCCTCCACTCCAGATGTTTGAGACCTACATGAAAACCAAGCTGCACATTTACAACATATGTGCAGGGAGGCCTAGGTCCAGCCCATGGAGCTAGATCTGTGTAGACTAGGTATGCTCCACGGTTGGTGATTCAGTCTCTGAGAGCTCCAAGGGTTCAGGTTCGTTTACTCTGTTGATCTTCCTGTGCAGTTCCTATCTCCTTAGGGCCCACAATCCTTCCGCCTATTCTTCTATAAGAGTCCTCAAGCTCCATCCACTGTTTGGCTCTAGATGTCTGTATCTGTCTGAGTCAGCTGCTGGTTAGAGCCTCTCAGAGGACAGCTTGCCCCTGTCTGTTCTCAGGCTGGAGGTTTAGATCCTGGGAGCTCTGGTTGAATCTTTTGATACTCATTCTAAAAAGGACAAAAGCACCTTCATTTTGGTCTTCCTCCTTCTTCTTGAGTTTCATGAGGTTTACGCGTTGCATCTTAGGTATTGTGTGTTTTTGGGCTAATATCTGCTTATCAGTGAGTGCATACCATGTGTGTTCTTTTGTGATTGGGTCATCTCACTCAGGATGATATTTTCTAGCTCCATCCATTTGCCTAAGAATTTCATGAGCTCATTATTTTTAATAGCTGAGTAGTACTCCATTGTGTAAATGTACCACATTTTCTGTATCCATTCTTCTGTTGAAGGACATCTGGGTTCTTTCCAGCTTCTGGCTATTATAAATAAGGCCGCTATAAACATAGTGGAGCATGTGGCCCTATTGCATGTTGAAATATCTTCTGGGTATATGCCCAGGAGGGGTATAGCTGGGTCCTCAGGTAACACTATGTTCAATTTTCTGAGGTATCGCCAGACTGCTTTCCATAGTGGTTGTACCAGCTTGCAATCCCACCAACAATGGAGGAGTGTTCCTCTTTCTCCACATCCTCGCCAACATCTGCTGTCACCTGTGTTTTGGATCTTAGCCAATCTGACTGGTGTGAGGTGGAATCTCAGTGTTGTTTTCATTTGCATTTCCCTGATGACTAGGGATGCTGAACACTTCTTTAGATGCTTCTCAAACATTCAAGTTTCCTCAATTGAGAGTTCTTTGTTCAACTCTCTACCCCATTTTTTAATAGGGTTATTTGATGGTCTGGAATCTAGTTTCTTCAGTTCTTTGTATACCTTGGATATTAACCCTCTATCAGATGTAAGGCTGGTGAAGATCTTTTCCCAATCTGTTGGTTCCTGCTTTGTCCTGTTGACAGTATCCTTTGCTTTACAGAAGCTTTGCAGTTTTATGAGATCCCATTTGTCAATTCTTGATCTTAGAGCATATGCCATTGGTGTTCTGTTCAGGAACTTTTCCCCTGTACCCATGTGATCAAGGCTTTTCCCTATTTTCTCTTCTATTAGTTTCAGTGTAGCTGGTTTTATGTGGAGGTCCTTGATCCACTTGGAATTGAGCTTTGTACAAGGAGATAAGTATGGATCAATTTGCATTCTTCTACAAGTTGACCTCCAGTTGGACCAGCACCATTTGTTGAAAATGCTGTCTTTTTTCCACTGGATAGTTTGAGCTCCTTTGACAAAGGAAAAGACTTTCTAAACAGAACACTGTTAACATAGGCACTGAAATCAACAATTAATAAATGGGACCTCATGAGAATGAAAAACTATCCACAGGAAGAGATAGCATTGGTTTAACAAAGTGGCAGCCTATAGAATGGGGAAATTTTACTTTTATCAACTACACATCTGACAGAGGACTAATATAAAAACTATATAAAGAACTCAAAACACTAGTTATCAAAAATAACCCAATTAAAAATGGAGTATTCATGGAGATTAAAATTAAAATGGAAATCTAAATAGAGCATTCTCAATAGAGGAATCTCAAATATCTGAGAAACACTTAAAGAAATGTTCAACATCTTTAGCCATCAGGGAAATGCAAATCAAAACATCTTTGAGATTTCATCTTTCAACTATTAGAATAGCTAAAATCAATAAAGCCAGTGACAGCTCATGTTGACAAGGTTGTGGAGTGAAGAGAACACTCATGTGTTTCTGGTGGAGCAGCAACCTTAAACAGTCACTACAGAAACCAGTGTGTTGGTACCTCAGGAAGACAGAAATTGATCCACTTCAATCTAGCTTTGGGGTTTTTGGAACAAGGCTCTACCACCATCTGCTGACAACTATTCTCCCTTTGAAAGACAGCTCTTGGTCACCTATTAGGCCTTAGGGGAAACTGAACATTTGATAATAGGCCACTATGTTAGCTAAGTTACCATGCAACTTGAGCTGAGCTGCCCATCATGGGCTGTGTGTTATCTGATCGACCAAGTCATAAAGTAGGCTGTGCACAGCAGTAATCTATTATTAAATGGAAGTGGTATGTACATGGTTGGGCCCAAGCATTTCCTGAAGGCACAAACAAGTTAGATAAAGATGTTGCCCAAATACCTATGGTTTCTACTCATTATGATTCTGTCTACTGCCAAGTATGCACCCATAGCCTCATGGGTTGTTTCCTATGATCTGTTCATAGAACAAGAGAAGATTAGGGTCTGGTTTGCTGATTGTTCTGCACATTATGTAGGCTCCAACCAGAAGTGCATAGCTGCAGCATCACAACCCTTTTTTGGAACAATGCTGAAAGACACCAGTGAAGAGAAATCTTCACAGTGAGCAGAACTTCAGACAGTATACATTGTCATACATTTTGCTTGGAAGGAGAAATGAACAAATGTGTGACTGCTCACTGATTCATGGGCTCTAGCCAATGTATTAGCTGGATGGTCAAGGTCTTGGAAAGAGTATGACTGGAAAATTGGTGAGAAAGACATCTGGGGAAAAAGTATGTGGATAGATCTTTCCAAATGGGCAAAGTACATGAAGATATTTGTGTCCCATGTGAATGCTCATCAAAAGGCAACTTCAGTTGAGGAGGAGTTCAATAATCAAGTGTATAGAACAGTCTATTCTGTGAACAGTCAGCCTCTTTCCCCAGCCATCCCTGTCATTGCCCATAAACAAAGTAGCCATGGTTGCAGAAATGGAGGTTGTGCATAGGCTTGACTACATGGACTTCCACTCACCAAGCCTGA
The DNA here is from genome assembly GCA_021653895.1 of Mastomys natalensis. Lineage (NCBI taxonomy): Eukaryota > Metazoa > Chordata > Mammalia > Rodentia > Muridae > Mastomys > Mastomys natalensis. The sequence goes on from JAJTUV010000298.1 coordinate 1,700,853, forward strand.
CCTGGCTAGAGCTGTTGCTGAGTGACAATTTTGCCAATAGCAAAGATAAACACTGAACCCCAGATATGGCTGTCACCATTCCCCAGGGTGACCAGCCAGAGACCTGGTAGCAGGTTGACTGCAATGGACCGTTTTCTCTGTGGAAAGGATATCACTTTGTCCTTACTGGAGTAGATACTTATTCTGGTTATGGATTTTCCTTTCCTGCACACAATGTTTCTGCCAAAATCACCTCACAGAACACTTTATCCACTATCATAATATTTCATGCAGTGTTGCTTCAGAGTTAGGGACTCACTTTTTTACAGCCAGTGAATTATGACACAACTCACCAAGGAACTTACTTATCCAGGAAAGTATGACACTGGGCCTATGATCATGATCATGGCATCCATTGGTCTTAACATGTTCCCCACCACCCTGAAGCAACTGCCTTGACAAAGTTTTTGAAGACAAAGTTACTGAACCAATTAGGTGGCAGCAGCCAGAGGGCTGGGGCAGGGTTCTTCAAAAGGTGTTATATGCTTTGACTCAGCTCCCCGTGTATGGTTCAGTTTCTCTCACAGCCAGGATCCACAGAACCAGGAATCAAGGGGTGAAAATGGAATAGTTCCACTTACTATCACTCCTAGAGGCCCACTAGGAACATTTTTGCTTCACCATCCCACAACCTTACTTTTAGCTGGTCTAGAAGTTTGGGTTCCAGAGTGGGGAGCACTCCTGCCAGGAGCCTCAAACAAATATTTTATTAAACTGGAAGCTCAGACTTTCTCCTTGCCACTTTGGGCTTCTAATTCCCTTAAACCAACCTAAGAAGAGAATAACAGTGGTAAAAGGGATGATTGATCCAGATTACCATGGGGAAATTAGAATCCTTCTCCACAATGGAGGTATTAAGGATTATGTCTAGAGTGCAGGAGATCCCTTAGGGCATCTCTTCATGCTACCTTATCCTGTGATTAAAGTTAATGGGAAATTACAACAGCCTAATCTAGGCAGGAAGACCAAGAACACAGACTTGTCAGGAATGAAGAGATGTAAGTCATTCTTCTAGGAAAAGAGCCAAGACTTGCTGAGGTACTTGGCAAGGGTGGAGGAACTACAGAACTGGTTTCAGAGGAAGGCAGTTGTAAATAGAAGCTAAGGCCTTGTAACCAGTTACAGAAATGAGAGTTATAGTTGACTTGAATGTTTCTGTCGCATTTTGTTAAGAATTTGTACAGATATTTCTATTTTCTTCAAGGTTTTTATCATGTTATGTAACATCAATTAAGAGAATATTAATGATTAACATATTTAAGTTTGAGATGCTAAAAGAACCTCTCTCAATGGACATTGCCACCTATTCTAAATTTATAATGCATTTACAGTTGCACTAGAGATAGTTATAGCATATTGGTTGTAATTATAACCCAGTTAAATATATAATATGTTTTTAATTGTACATGGAATGGTTATATCATGTCTAGGCATTATTATGACCAGGTTACTGCTTTCATTTCAAAATTAATCACAACATAAGATGATACTATTGTGTGTCATGTTGACAAGGGATGGACATGTGAAGCTATTCTTGGTTATAAACTTGACTGCACCTGAAACTAAAACCCAAATGGAGGGCACGCCTCTAAGAGAACTTTGCTTAATTTAAAGTAGGAAGATCTACTTCTAATCTGAATCTTTGAAGCAGGAAGACAGACCTTTTATCTGGATCTTGAGGAGGGAAGATCCACCTTTAATCTGGACCACCACGCCTTCTGCTGAAAAGCTTATATAAGGACATGGAAGAAGGAAGTTTTGCTCTGTGCCTGCTTGTCCTTGCCTTGCTAGCAAGTCCATTCCTTCACTGGCATTAGATTCCAGCTGAGACATACAGCCTTGTGAGCTGAGCACCTACTGAACTCTTGGACTTTCCAATTCCAAAGGATAAGCCATTGTTGGATTATCTGGACTGCAGTCTGTAAGTCATTCTAAAAAAATCTCCTTTAGATAGATAGATAGATAGATAGATAGATAGATAGATAGATAGATAGATAGATAGATAGATAGAAGATAGATAGAGGGATGGATGGATGGATGGATGGATGGATGGATGGATGGATGGATAGATGATAGATGGATAGATGGATAGATAGATAGATAATTCATTCTATAAATTCTGTCACTCTAGAGCAGTGTTTCTCAACCTTTCTAATGCTGAGAAATCTTTAATATAGTTGTGGTGACCGCCACCCATAAAATTATTTTCATCGCTGCTTTATAGTAATTTTGCTATTCTTATGAATCACAATGTAAATATTTTGGGAGATTGAGATTTGCCAAAGGAGTTGCATTCCACAAGTTGAAAACTGCTGTTCTAGAGAACCCTTATTTAAAACGACCACTCGAGCACATATCCAAAGGATACTTCATCCTACCACAGAGATATTTGCTCATCCATGTGCATTGTTGCTCATGGAAGATGAGGCAGAAAGAACGTAAGAGCCAGAGAGGACACCTAGGAAACAACACCTTCTAAAACTGCATGGTGGATGCACATATGAAGTCACAGAGACTATGGCAACATGCAGAGGGCCTGTGCAGGTCTGCACCATTTGAGGTCCTAGAGCGGGAAGGAGAAGTGGATACAGGGCACCATCTCAGCCCAGAAGCATCTCCAACTGATAATAACTTGCAAGTTTCCTCCAAGGGAACCTCACTGGGGAAACAAACTAGGGTAGGCTGCCCGCCCAGATGACCAACTGAAAATTAACTCAATGGCATCTTTGGAGGTTCCTTATCTTATAATGTCATGTCTTATATAATTTTATCTTACTATTTCTATTTTATTTTTCTCTCCTTTTTTTTTTTTTTTTTTTTTTTTTTTTTTTTGTTTTTTCGAGACAGGGTTTCTCTGTGTAGCTCGGGCTGTCCTAGAACTCACTCTGTAGACCAGGCTGGCCTCGAACTCAGAAATCCGCCTGCCTCTGCCTCCCAAGTGCTGGGATTAAAGGCGTGCGCCACCACCGCCCGGCTTCTCTCCTTTTACCCTATAGTACTTTGCATACATATTATGCCTTCTAGTTTAGTGTTTTTGTGAGATTCCTGAGTGTGTGTAAATGAGTGGAAATCTCAGTTTCTTGTGCCTTCTTTTGTTTTTTTTTTTTCCTTCTGTTTTGTTCAAGCACAAAGTATTAGTTTTTGTCTTAGCACTTTATTTTATTTCATTAGTATCCCATAGTAGCGTGTTTGTTCTCTAATGTGAAACAGAAGTACGGTGGGGGTGGAGAGTTGGATGGGAAGGGATGTGGGGAGGATCTGGGAAGGTTACAGGGATACCATAATCAGGATGTATATAACGTGAGGGGAAAATCTATTTTCAATAAAGAAAACAACAAGAGAAGGGAAAAACTTTTAATGACTTAAATATCAAAGAGTAAATCTAGAAGTTGAATGAATTCAACTCTCAGTCTGTGGAATGCCACGGTAACCAAAATCACTCAAATTTCAGTAGGGCATGTGAATACCTCCATGAAGTGGTGTGATTGGTATCAGAGAAAATGTCAACAGACAACAAAAGCAAACTTTGACTAGCTTCTGCTAATGAATAGATGGGTGCCAATGCTCTGGTCGAACACCTGGCCTTGGTTTTTTATATTCTTCTGGTTTCTTTTCCAGAGGTCTCTCTGTGTAGTAATGCTTCCTAACATGTCAGCATGCTGTACACATGGGACACATGCAAGGGTCAATGTGTCCTCATATGCCTCTGCAATTAAACTGTTAATTCAGTTCTGCCATAATAGAGAAATCTACCTTAAAGTCAACACATCACACAGTGCATGCTGTGTGACCAGGAGTGTTAATCAGTTTTCTGAAGGGTGTTGTCAACTTCCATCCAGATAACTCAATTTTCACATTCAGCACCTGAATGACTCTTTTGATTGCTTATAAGTAATCATTACCTGGTATATTCCTTTTTCAAAAGACAGCAATTTGTGAGATACCTCACTGGATTGTAGAAGTAGGATGATTGTGAGTTCCAAATAAAAAAAATGGAAACTACATAAGCATATATATCATTTATGTATATATAGTATAGCCTGGGATATACATCCACCAAATAAAGAATAAAAATACTCAGAAAAAATAACTGCATTTCTACTTAGGCCTCATGTCTTTCTTGTTATTATTCTCTAGATAATATGGAGTTGCATTTATTTTACATTGTACTATGAGTGATCTAAGTATCATTTAGAATAACAAGCTATACATAGGTTGTATGTATGTTCAATACTGTTTTTGACAAAGGAACTTGAGCAGGTGTGGGTTTTCATATCCTCAGGAGTCCTAGAACCAGTTCCCTTGTGGATAGATACCATGTGTACACAGGTAAGCACATATGTGCACTTAAAACTAAAAACTATGGTGGTCTACTTGCTCTAACATGTTTGATTAATAACACTAATGTATATCCACCTCATATTCATAATCAATATTTTATAAAGTTTGGAGCATTGTAGTATCATACAGTTAAATAAATGGACAACTAACAATCTCCGGTTAAGACATAGATCTTTAAGTTGAATACACTTAGCAATTATAAAGTCAATCAAGCAGTGGTATTCTCTTCCTTCTGTACTGATCTCTGAAAATGCAGATAACTTCCCAGGCCCATTGATTTCTCTGGCTCTCCATCCCACTTTACACAAAATTTTTCTTCCTCTCTCCAATAACTCTTCTCCTCGTCGTTTTTCAAGCCAAAACCCTGCCTTCTAAATAACATAGACACAAGCTAACATTTTCACTCAGTTCTGCAGCAGTTTCTAAGCACCCCAAGTCCAGGCTCGCTCCCCAGCTGTGCACTACTCCTTGGAGGAAAAACCGGGCAGCCTCCCGCTGTTTCCCATGATCCCAGGTGATAAACAACTCAGTATCTGCTGCAGTGACCTAGAAAATGGCTGTGGCCATTGCCTTGAGCCAATACAGGAAGTCTTGAAATATTTCCCGAAAATTGGATTAGGAGGGAACCTAAAACCAACAGTGGCTTGTTTGATTTCTCCAATGCTCACTTTGCAAATTTTTAGAATATCAAGTAATTATTGAGCCTCTAAGCAACAACAGTGACCCCAAGGAAATTGCCAGAGGCTTGTAGAAATGTTTACCATTTCATACTTCACAAGGGGCGTGATCCTTAGTCTGCTGTCACCATTCCTATTAAGAGCAAATGACAACATCCTTTGCAGTGCCTTCTGCTTCACCTCTGCCACCATCTCAAGTTTAGTCCTTTTATTTCCGATAAATAAAAAAGCTTCAGAAAACTTGAACAGATGGCCACTTGGTGTTTCAATCCAGGGGATGTTAGTAAAGTACTCTCCTCACAAAAACAAGGACCTGACTTCAGATCCCTTGCATTCACTTGAAAATCTGGATGTCACGGCATGTATCGGTAATCCCAGGACTCAGGAGCTGAGTGACAGTGGTGGCTCCCTGGAGCTCAGTAGCCACCAGTGTAACCAGGTTTAGTGAGAGACCCTGCCTCAAACAGTGAGGACACCAGTGTTGATATCCAGGCTCCACAGTCAGAGTCAAACTCACTCATGCAAACTCACATGTGTATGTGCACACACACACATGAGCATGTGTACACACACACACACACCACCCAGAGCAAAAGAAAGAAATCCAAACACCATTATTAAGGTGAAGAAAGGAAGTTTCTTCTGAGGGATCAGAGGCAAGATTCTCATGGTGACTCTGTGGCAGAGACTCATGAAGGGTCAAGAAACAAGGACCCAAAGAATAGTAATCCAAGAACTTATTTCCACCTTAATTCTGAAGGTGATAAGGTATGAAATGACGTTGCTGAAACTTTGAGAGAGGTGATACTGAGCACGGAGCCTCCAGATACAACATGACAGTTGTCAGCTGCTTTTGGAACAGGTGCCAGAGCCAGAGTCTGGAGTGAGTTGAAAGAAAAAATGACCATCTCTCTTCCTTCTGCCCTGAATTTCTCCTGGTGCTTCCCATTGGCAGAAACTAGGCAAGCATTCAATTGGCAAGAAACCCATGAAGAAACAAACTTGGGGGCACAACACAAGAGCAGAAACGGATCTGATCCATGAGAGCGGAGGGAAGAAGCTGAGAAATTCTGATAATGAGGATGGACCCATAGTCCGCTTATCTCTCTTCTCCTCCACAGAGACAGAGACACTCAGGGCGAATGGTATATTTCCCAAGGAAAACACCAGTCATTGTCTTTGTTGACTGAAGTTCACACCAAAACTTTTGCATAAACATCTCAAGTTTTTAAATGGAAAGAAAGAACAGACACAGCCCATCTGGGATGGGAAAAAAAAAAAACAAAAAACAAAAAAACAAGATTACCTGAGGAATGAGATGGAGCAGGGCATCCCCAGAAAGCGTCCCCACAGCCAAGCCTACGAACAGCTGTAAAATAAGATTGTAGTTCTCCTCACAGCTGTGGAAAAGGACCAGCGCCGTCCCGAGCATGGAGCCCAAGGTCAGGAGTGTCACTGCCGCTGTGCTGTAGCCATATTCTAGTCAAAAGAGACGACAAAGGCTGTCAGTGTGCACTGCTCTCCACTCATGCCTCAGCTAGTGGAAATCCACACTCCGGAGGTCACAATCCATGGGAATGTGAAGCCCGCAAGGTGAAAGTACAAGGAAGGTGAGGACTTCATTCAGGTCATTGGGTTACAAGGGCTCTGTTCAAGTGAATAGGGTAGGTGCTTATAAGGAACCTCCAGCAGGGGGAGAGAGTGAGCTCGCACCATCCTATGAACCAGAGAGTAGACCTCCATCACCACCTCCATTAAACAATCTACCAATATATTCTTGGCTTCCAGAACTGTGGGAGACAAATTTCTGTTCTTTATAAGTCACCCAGATTATTTTATTACAGCAAAGACTAAGAGAAGAGTTTTTTGTTTGTTTGTGTCACTCTGCCTCCCCCTGACCCCCATCCGGGACCCTCACCTCAGGCTTTGAGACTGTCTTCTGCTTTCTTTAAAATCACTGAAAGAAGTACACACACAGTCTACCTACCACCCACAGAAAAAGGTGATTTCCAGACTGATAAATGTAACACCCTAGTTGAGAGACACTAGCACTAATACCATCTAATGACACTTAAGTACTTCAAAGGCAAGGAAGCTGTGCTGACAGAGTGCGGGAGACCGCCTCACTATAGACCAGGGCTCCACCAGGGTGGGCTGTTCTCTGAAACTGTGAATTAAAGCACATGCATACCCTCCCTTCTTTAAGTTGCTTTTCTCACAGCAACTATAAAAGCGGCCAGTTCAATAAAAGTTTAAGATTGGTTTTTTTTTTTTTTTTTTTTAATTAATATCTGTGTATGGAAAACTAAGGAGCAAATGGAACTCTTCAGCTATCATAGTTAAATCCAATTGTAGTTTAACAGATTTTACTTTTATTATTTTAATTATTCATATGATATGTGTGCAGAAAGAATAAGCATGGGAGGAAGCAGGATTGTCAGTCACACAGGACAACTTCCTTCAACATGCAATGATGCCTGGCCACCTGGAATGTCTGAGGGAAAAGACGCCAATCAGCCTGGTGATTCTTTGCTCGTATATTAGGAGCCAGCCTCTACCTGAATCCCCAGTATCCTGAACATTGTTAGGCCCTAATCCTGCAGTGACTAGAACTCATCCCCGAGAAAGAGGCCCCATGTACTTTGCCTCCTCCATCAACAGAATCTATCCTTAACCTTCATCAGAGAGCTTTCCTCTAGGTCCTAGCCATGAGCTCTATTTATCAGCCAATAGAATTCATTCTTACTTTAAAGGTCACGGGTTACAAATTCTACTATGTTGAAATGTGTAAGAAAATATAAACCATGAGGTCAGTCCCTGGAGGTCTTGACCCAGTGCCTACAAAGATGGCAGTATCCCAAGATGGTACCATCCAAAGATGGTAGTTTCATTCTGCACTTCACATGGATCATCCCACTTGTGTGGGTGAGGGGAGGGGCAAAGGGGAGGGGTGACTGAAGAACCAGCCTGCCTCCAACTTAGATTTAAAAGCCACCTTATAGTTAAGACAAACTAGGTTCATTACTATTTGTGATGAGACATGTTTCTCAGAGATTAGGCTATGCCTCCAATGTCTCACAAATGGTTCTGTACTGCCTCTTCTAAGAATAGTGATCATGCCTTTGTTTCAAAAGGTTAATAACCGTCTTGCAACCCTACCTTTGTTTCAAAAGGGCAGTTATGGCTACCTTGTTATGACTTCCTGTTGTTATAACCACCTTGCAAATCATGTCTTTGTTTCAGGAGGCCATTGTGACTAATTTGTTATACTTATTTTCTGCCCTGTAACCCTGCCTATTTTGCCCATCAAATTGCCTAATTGGAAATTCCCCACCCCCTGCCTTCCTTGAATCCAATATGACCTATCCAACCCCTACCTTAGGGAGAGGCAGCCCTTATGTATGATTTTTTTTTTAAGCTTGCTAGCTTGGTTTAATTAATTGCTTGCTTTAATTAATTTGGCCATGATGATTTGGGTCAGTTGTCTTTCTTCTCCCATCTTTGGGGTCAACATTGTCTGACATATATGAGTGTCTATGATTATGTGGAGCATATGTAGGTGCCAGTGTAGGCAGCTGTTAGCCATTTGACATGGATGCTTGGAACCAAAACCCTGTCCATAAGAGCTGTCCACACTCTTACCTGCCAAGTTGTCTCTAGCCCCTCAATTGTAGCCTCAAAGGAAATATCCTCTTACAGTGTGTTATAATAGAAGAATGCGGGGGGAGGGGAACATGAAGCTCCCTCCCCCAGCTCAGGAGCTATGGCTGCTGGTGGAGGGGAGTGATTTCTCCGCAGGGGTGTGGATGCCAGTAGGTTTCCCAAGTTCAAATGCAGACCTCCACACTCATTAGCATGTTGGTGGGACTAGTTGGATTCCCTGGATTTTGTTGTTGGTTTGTTTTGTTTTGATTTTTAAAAAGAGAGCAAGAAGTAGGGAGGTGTTAGGGGGTTCAGCGTAGTGGGAAAGGAGACCTAGAGGTAGCTATGATCCAGATACATTGTGTCCATGTATGAAATTGCCAAAGGACAAATTGTTAACATTGTTTTTAAGTAACTAATGCTCCTTTCCTTCCATACTTACATTTTTCTAGAAGGTTCGCCCTTCACATCAGATCATGTTAATGATGTAAGCAAGCACACAGCAAGAAGCTGGAGATTTTAAGAGCTGCTTTGTTGGTTCCCAGCTCTCACCTCACAGGGAGAAAGGGAGTTGGTAGTGTCCCGAGTAAAGGCAGGAAGTTGCCAGTCTTCAGTCTTCTCACTTCCTCTACCAACCTTTCACTGTGGAGTCCCTCTATACTGCTCTAGGGGACAATGAAGACTCTGCCTTGGCCGAGTTTGGAAATATGAAAAGTTAGCTGTTCCATAGTTGTGTGAATACACAGAACACTGCTGAACTGTCCGAACAAAAGGAATTAAGGAGTTGGGAGCCCAGCACAGTGGTACAGCATGTGCTTAGAATTCACAGGGCCCCAGCTCCCTTCCTCTGCAGCTGAAGAAAAAAGTGAAGGTAAATTTTATGACGTGCATATTTTACAACAGTTAATTTTAACAACTTTAAGGATGACTAGGATGCTCATATACCTACAGAGCTGTTATATTTCATTCTAATTTATTAAGGACATAAGAACTCCCATGTTATTAAAGCATCTTTGAAGATTTTCATAGCACATCCAGTCTCAGCTGGACTTTATTAATGGATGGCATTGTTTTCTCCATGTATATGTATAAATGTATAAAGTTATTAGAATTTTCAACATGGGCAGCTGGGAGTTTTGAATAGTACCTACAAGAGATCATAACCTCATAAGACATGTGAAAGTCTGAAAGTGTCTGGTATCCCAACTTCCTTCTGTGCTGTGGGCAGATCCATGCTGACACTGGAGGAAAATGGATGTTTCACGACTTTGGAGCTTCTAAAAACTCTCTGAACTGGATTTTGCCTTCTTTCTAGTGAGTGGAATAGCTGAAAGTCGTAAAATCTCTGATGTGCTGTAAAGTACTCTGCTGATATGCCATCAGCCTCAGCCAAGCATCATGGCATCTTGACCTGTGTCTGGTGACTTAGCACCAGCTTCTGTCTCAATATTTCCCATCATTACAGAACTTGCTGAAATTTGATCTAAACAAGGTCATGGGCTCCCTTCCTAGAAATGAGGTTGAAAGTGGTATTTGCTCTATGTTATTAATAGGATATTTAAAAAGATTTCCCTAGAAGATTTAAAAAGTCTAGAGGTTCTTTTTACCCATACATCTTTTCCCCATAAATCTTGAATTCAATTAGCTTTTCTGTAAGCAACTTGTATGCACCAGGCACCAAGAAAAGAGCCAGCCCTAAAATGGAAGAACAAGTTGCTCAGAATCTCAGAGTGCTTGAAACTGAAGAATAGGTCTCAGGTAAACATTTTCAATTCCAATATCAGTATGTTTTCTTTTTTTATATGCCATTTCTCCCCCTTCTCTGTCTGTCAATCTCTTTGTCTCTCTGTCTCTCTGTCTCTGTCTCTCTCTGTCTCTCTGTCTCTCTCTGTCTCTCTCTCTCTGTCTCTCTCTCTCTCTCTCTCTCTCTCTCTCTCCTCCTTCTCTTGTGTGTGTGGTGTGTGTGTGTGGTGTGTGTGTGAACATTCATGAATGTGAACCGTGGTCCAACATAGGGTGACTTCCTTAATTACTCTATATTTTATTTGTTCTGATTCCTTTTTAAAACAGAGTCTCTCACTGAACCTAGAATTCATCTAGAATTCATCGATCTGCCTGTATTACAGACCCCTGGGACTGTCCTGTCTACTTCCCAGAACTGAGATTTCAGCTAAATGCCACCACACTCGGCTTTTGTGCATGGGTGTTAGGAACCCAGTTCATGTCCCCATGCTTGCCTAGTGTGTGCTTTGCTGACTGATCCTTCTCCAGACTCCTTAATCATAGAATTTTAAGTTGCTTCATGATTTAGTCAAATATGAAGGACAGAATCAATATACATACAGTATATACAAAATATTAAAGATTCTCTGAAAATCATCTCGCATGCTGGTACATATCCATTATCCCAGCATTTGGGAGACTATGACAGGAAGACCACAAGTTCAAGGCCCACCTGAGATACAAAGCAAAATTCCATCTCAAAGGTAACAACAAAAAAAAATCACTGAAAAGCATCAGAGGCTCTTGACTTGGCTTGACTTCCAATGCCCTTGTGTTAACAAGTGTGTAATATTTGTGACTGTGTTTCTTCATCTCTAAACTGGGATCATCCCTCCTCTCTATATGAAGGATGAAATGAGTTGGTAAATGAATAATGCTTAGGATGGCTCCTGCTGCACAGTGGGTATGTTGCACTTCCTGCTGTTACTACATGCCTGGTGCACATGGATAAGGAACCCAGACTTACTCTCCAGAGTAGTGGGTGGCGGCTTTGCTTGCTGGTCCATGGGCATCTGACAAGAACAGCTGAGCAATTGCTGGATGATCCCTGGACTTAGCTGCTGAAAGTCCTCCTGAGAAATGGACAGACTGCTATGGTTTTGAAGAAATATCTCCACCAACTGCCTAGCAGAGAAGCAAGCCTGTATGAAGAAAACACGGAGTTACAAACCTCAGCCTTCGATCAGCTGGAAGAGCGACCCAAGGAGGCCGAGCTCCACAGAACTGTAACAGATGTGTGAGACATCATTGCGATGACATCATTGTGAGTTCCCTCAATACCTTTGCATTGTTGACACTTTGTTATCTATCTCCCAAGGTTTATTTTAAAATCTATAGTACCTCTCCTTCATTCTGAGTATAATTTCATATTCCTGAAATGTATCTTTGCTTTCTGGCAAAGAGAGACTGATTTACAAAGTGTTGCATGGTGTTCTAACCAGAGACCCCTCAGAGGTTTACAAGTTTTTGTTTTCCCCCATTTTTCAATTGGGGAAACTTTGTATGTACAAAGCCAACTTTATATGCTAAAAAGGAATCACGTGGTAGTGAAATTGGTGGCTTTGGTACTATCTTACCTAAGAAGGCTGAGTCAAAACGTGTTTTCAAAAGAAATGAAAGGTTAAATTTAGAAGGTAATGCTATATATGTCAGCTAGCCAGTATACAAATTAAATAATAGAGTGACCTGTCTCTGTTAACATTCTATACAAAAAAAAAAAAAAACCAACAAAAATAACTATTATTTTTGACTGACTTTATCCAGTTATCCAGTTTTGTTCTTTCATGTTATATAGGCATACTTAGACAAACACTCCTAAAATAAACGCAACGTTCCTTTAAAACAAGTCTAAAAGTAAAAAGCAGGCTTGTATGCATAAAAAATTACAACGTAAGAAAGTCTTGAATAAAGATTCATCCCACCAAGGCTGAAGGTCTCAGTTCAATTGCTGAGCCCCATGTGATTGAAGGAAAGAATTGACTCCTTCATGTTGTCCTCTGACCTCAAAGAAAGGGTGTGTGTGTGTGTGTGTGTGTGTGTGTGTGGTGTGTGTGTGTGTAAAATGTTCCACAATAGTGTTTCTTATTAAAATATGTTGTGTAATTAACTTACTTGAACAACATTTCCTAAATAATAATCGAATAAAGAACAAAGAATAAAGAATATGCTATTAACCAAGCTATATGCACATTCTGTGTCTGCAATTTAATTTAAGCAATTACTACCTCGATGCCTTATCATTAGGATGAAACATTACAAAAAGTAGTCTTACATAATAGTTTTCATATGAATGAGATAATATAACTCCATGCCTAATGCATAATAAACAGTCAATAAGTATGAGCCATTGCTATGGGACATTAACTTCTGAACATTTTAATGAGCTATGCAGAAAAATATTCTACAATAGAAGTCTGTGCAATGCTGGCCTTCTTGAGATGAAAGAAATTTGTTTTCTAATGGGCTTCTCAAGACTGTCATGTGACACAGTGAAATATCTGTCTTAAGAATGGATTTGCCCATGAGCTGACCATACAGGGTGAGCACAAAGAGAAGCAAAACCTTTGATCCCAGCTGCTGGAGAGTCAGAAGCAGGAGCCCTACAAGCGCAAGGCCTTTCTGGATAGATAAAGAATTCAGACAAGAATGGAGAAATTAGTGAGACTCTGTCTCAAGATAAAAATCGGGGGTTGGGGAGATAGTTCAACATGTTAAATAATTGCCATGTAAGTGTGAGAGTCAGAGATTGGATCCCCAGAACACACACAAAATCTGGGCAGGTCTGGAAACCTGCCTGTACTCTTGGTGTACTGTAAGTATGGAGAAGGGACTGCCAGATCAAACTGGCTTACTGTGGTAGCAGAATTGGTGAGCTCTGAATTCTAGTGAGAGAGCTTAACCTTAATATATAAGGTGACAATCAATCAGGAAGACTCTACCACATCCTCTGACCTCTACACACATGATACACATATGCATACCAAACATGCATGCACAACATGTCAAGAAAAAAAATAAAAATCTTCAGAGCTAAGAATGTAGTTCAATGATAGTGTACTTATATAGCCTAGATTTAATCCCCAGAACCATTTGAAAGAACCAATTTATTATACAAATATGATTCTGTTAGTCAACACACAAAGGAATCTCTTCCTAGTCTACATTAAATTTAAAGTGTCTGCTTATCATTGCTTATCATGCAATTATTATTGTTACATCTGTAATGACTAAATCCTCTACCGATTTGTATGATTCTTACACTCAAGGCCTATCTTTGACCAACGTGGCATTCTTCAGGCCAAGATAGCATTAGCCCATATTAATACTTAGTATGTCTTTTCTAAATTACTTATTCATATATTTAGTATGGACCTAAAAGAAACCCTAAAATTTTGGCCCATTTCTATGTTTGTAGAAATCCACTTACAGAAAAAGAAAACTATAAGCACATCATAGAGAGATAGAATACTTTGAGAAAAACGCACATTTTCTTCGTAAGTTTTTTTTTTTTTTAATTCTGATAGAACTTCCTTCAGCAATAAAGAATGATAACATAAAAAACGAAATACCTGATCCCAGGAAACAGAATGATCATCAGCCATGCTGTCCATTGCTGTAGATGTCTTGGGGTCTCTCAAACCGTGTACCTCTGTGTTCTGTTTCCTTTGGTGTTGATGGAGAGTATCCTTTTTGGCACAGGACCTTCTGGTTGAGAGCATGCTCAGAAGTTGCTCTAGTTCTAGAAATTTCATATAAAATCTGGTGTCACATAGAATAGACAGGTCACATTTAGAGTAGTCACAACTTCCATGGCCACAGCACCAACTTTTTACAAGGTAAACTGGTTCTATTGAGAAAGGTTAAAATGGAACAACAAAAGATGTTTGTACTTCCCACAGGTACTACTCTCTCAACAGACCTTGGCTAAACTTGGGTGATAAGTCTTTCAAGAATAATCCTACATTATTACAACCAAGGCATAATGAATGTGAGCAGCCAGTGGACATACATTTCACTGATGAAGGAGAAAGGAAATGACTCAAGAGTAAAGGTTTTTGCTACCAGACTTTATGATTCACTTTGATTCCTGGGTCCCAAGTGGTGGAAGGAGACAACCAACTCTAGACAGATTTCCTCTGATCTTTTCTTGTGAACTGTGGTACCCTCATCTATACACACATATACACAAACATATCCATGCACCCACACATACATACATATAAAATAACTAAAATGCAATAAAAACTGTAATTAAAAAATATGAAGTTAAAAACTGGCCCAATCTTCAGGAAATTTAGTCCCTTAATGTAACCTACATCCTCAAAAGATTGCACAGTTCTTTGATGTATATAAATCAATCAAAATGTTTTCCTTTGAAATGTATATGCAAAAAGAGAAAATAAGTGAAAGCAAGCAGAGATTAGAGAAGTGCACTAGATCTTATTTTTAATTCTGCTGTTGATGGTACACATATATTGTAGTTCAGTATTCTTAACTCATCTCTTTGCTATTAAAACCATGAATACAGAGAGTAATTAAATAAAATAGCCATTTTATATGGCATTACTTTTAAAGTAAAATATAATTTTCCTAAACAGTATAACCAGTATTATTAAAATTATCAAATAATTTTATTGTAAATGACCAATTTAAAACAAGAACAAAAATATTACCAGCTTTCCAGATGATTTGGAAAATGTGACCTGTGTTCAGGAAAAACAGCAATCATCAGGTATATCTCAGAATATTCCTAGATGTAGAATTTCATACCCAAAGTCCCCAAGGCAGTTAGCAATAGTATGTTTAAGAAACTAAACAAAACCATATTTAAATAATTAAAGTTAAGCATGGTAAAAAAATTAGAATAAAAGCCAATTTTCAATAAGAAAATAAAAATTATATAAAATTTCCAGCAGATATTCTGTAGTGTTGAGACAAAACTGAAAAATAATTACAAAAAAAATCAATAAATGATATTTGTAAGAAAACAGAAAGTAAAGTTCACCCATCATTTAGATTGGGTAACAGAAAGAATTTTTTCCTGCAGAATAGCAGGGTGGGGAGAACTGGTATAAATTTCAGAGACCTAGAAAACAACAGTTATTATCAACAAATACAGATTGGCAGCCACAGGCACACATGACAAAGGCTAATGAAAAGATGCTGATGAAAACAATGATAAAGAACTCAGGTGTATTACAAAATCTTCATTCGATGCTCAGGAACTTTACCAAGCAGAAGGAGGTCAAGTAAGGAAACATCCATGTCCACACACATTATAGTCAACTTGCCTAAAATCAAAGATAAAGTCTTGAAGGCAACAAGAAAAAGTGATTCAGATATGTGAAACAGGTGATGGCTGACTTCCCATCTGAACAATGAAAGCCAAAAAAATAACAGGATGATGATGTATTCATAGGATGGAAAGAAACGGTTGTTAATGGTTTTATATCCAACAAAACAACCCCTCAAAATAAATTGGGAAAAATAAAATCCAAGCAAATAGGAAATGAGAAAACTCTTTGGTAGTGGGCATATAGTACAAGAAATACAGAATTATGTTCTCCTTTTATAAAACATTTGCTTTTAGTTTTATTTATATACATGTATGTATATGTGAGTATGTGTATGCGTATGCAGGTGCCTATAAAGGCCAGAAGAAGGCAATGAGTTCTCTCAAGCTGGAGTTTCAAGCAAGTTGCAAGTCTTCTGGTATGGGTGCTGAGAACAGAAGAGCAGTGAGACCTATTTACAACACTGAGCATCTTGCCAGTCCTGGAATGAAACTCTTTAGGCTGAGAAGAAATGACCTGAACTTTCCTTTAGGTAAAATTTCAGTTTGTTCAAATTTATTAAAGGAAATGAAGAGCTTTGGAAATTGTAGGTTAATGTAAGAGACTCTGTAAATATATCTATAAATATAAATAAATTCAATGATAAAATATTACAGTTTTTTTTCAAACTCAGAACGACAGGAATACAAATAACTCACTATATTCTTGAATATTGTATTGCAATTATTAAACAAAGCAGGCAGATGAGAGGGCAAAGAAAATTGCAGGAATTGGAAGGAGACAATACTGTTTGGATATGATACTGTGTGTGTGTGTGTGTGTGTGTGTGTGTGTGTGTGTGTGTGTGTGTGTATGTGTGTGTGTATCTGAAACTTCAGGAAACCAATGCAAATAATTTTCATGAAGCAGATTATAAACTTAATCTATAAAAGTCACATATACATACACTCCACAAAAACACACATATAGGCATAATGAAGTTGAAAGATATATTATTGGATACAATGTATAATGTGTTACAAATGGCACTGTGGTGTTCTACAAGGGCACTTGGTCTATTGTCTACTGTCATCATGTGAAGATGTGCCTTCCTCTACTCTAAAATGTACCATGCATGTCTTACATAATATGTGTTTCTTTTCTGAATTCTCCCTATAGAGATAGATCAAAAGGACCAGAGACCAGAGACAAGGCCAGAATAGAGCATTAGATCATCATTTTATATAAGCTTCATATAACCACTATAGACAATTACCAGAAGATTATGAACCTCATACAAAAGATAACCAAATATTACCAGTCCTTTGATGGAAATCACCAACCACCAAATGGAGCTCTTCAATAAATAAATGACAATGGATCAAATTTCCACCTACAGCCACCAACACAGAGGAAATGGATGGTGTGGACATTCATGTTAATTCTGAATGCAATCAGCAATCAACAGGGCAATCACTCCTTTACTCCCTCAACAAAATAATTTGTGATAAAAATAGACAGAATGGGGGTAGAGGCATATATGCCACTTATAAAGGAAATGAGAATCCTACCAACATTTTACATTTTGTGGATTTTAGATATAATTTGTCTATGTGTGTGCATGTGTATTTATCTGTGTCAGGATAAACATGCATGTGCATGGCATGCATGTGAAAGTCTACAGTGTCAGTTCTTACTTTCCACCTTGCTTGAGACACTGACTCTTGCTCCCACTGTTTATGCCAGGTTAGCTGGCCCTTGAGCTTCTGAGGGAGTCTTCTATCTCTGCCTGTCTCGCCAGAGGAATGTTAAGATCATTAACCTCTACCATGCTGGCTTTATTTAGATTTAGATGTGCTGTGCGGAATCTCAACTTAGCGTCTTATGTTTTCACAGGAAGCAATTTACCCATCTTTCTAGCTCATTTTGTGGATCTTATCTAGACCCTGATTCATTAAAAAAAAAAAAATAAAAATATTTTTAAAACTCAGGAAAACATGGTCCAAAGTTCTCCGATGCTGAGAAATGATTATTTTAGGCTGGTATTGGTAATGAGATCAAAAAGAAAATTCACCTTCAGACACTTAGATTCAGATATTGAAACTTTCAATTCATTTCAGATACTTAGCTTTCAAGTCATTTTCTTTATTAAGTGCAAAGAAACATATAAAATCAATATTCAGATCTCCTTCTTTGCAGCACATTTCATCTTGGAGCCTCGAAATAATTTTATCAGAAATGAAATAGGTAGCAGTGAATTAGTTAAACCACTTTGACTTGAGGCAGGCATGCACTCTGCACCCACCCAAGAGCTCTCTAGATTCATGAATGAAAGAAATGTGCACGCACACACATGCCAGTTAATTTTGATATGACCTTAGTAGCTCAATGGCTGGGCACTTCTAAACCTCCCCATGGCTAGCAAACACTTCCCTCCCTGATATTCCTGAGTTAACATCTTTTAAAATCTATATTTCATCTCTGCTACCCCTGACCCAATTGGGGAAGTGGCCCCTAGGACTACTTTCCCAGATTCTTACAATGCCAGGGGGCCTTTAAGTTTCATCTTTCTGCTTTCCCATCGTGGTGATTCTCTTCTTCCATTCTCTCTCAGTCCTTTGCCTGAACAATCTAAAAGTCCTACCTCATCTCCCTGCCCAGCCATTCGTTACTATCAGTTAAAGTTGGGGGCAGGGACCCTCAGATCTGGAAGTGTGGCTTTGGGAGCAGAATTCAGACAAAGCATTAGAACCAATTCCCAACACACAAGTAGATGAATAACATACAAGTGACTTCTGCTGAGAGAGAAATGGCTTACTTTTATGATTACATGCAAGCTTCTGCAGACTCTCTTGGGCCATTTTGAATAGCATTTTTATCACTCCATGCTCTGCCATCTCGGGTCCAATGTTATGTATGAAATAGGGAAGGGTTTAGTTAGTTCTCAAAGACAGGATTTTAAATCTGTCCATTTGATTCCATATCCATAAATTTATATCCCTACAAAAATGGGCCAAGTTCGTGTATATGCTTCATCAACCAATAGACTTCTGCCCTAAAAGGCCATCTGTGCTCTCTTTATCACATGCCAAGATAAGACAATGTTTAAAACAGACCTGGATAAATTCAGTCAACAAAATAGTCTAGCCTTTGTTTTCTGGCGCAATTAATCAGACAGATGTGACTTGGAAATGAAATTTGCGAAAAACAATCTTACCAGATAGGTGGAGGGTACTATTGGTACTATTCAGGAAACTGAAAATATATTCTGTAAAATTATCTGGGGAAGGCAAGCCTTTTCTCCCCAGACAAACTCCTTGGAGTGACAGAGCGATGATGGTTTCGGCCAGCTGAGGAAGTGTCTTTTCGTCAGCACCATTGCTGCCCTGAATGCCAGATTTCTTCTGCAAAATCTTAGTTTCCATACACTACAGCCAAAAACAAGGAGAAAATGTTAACTTCTGGAGTTTCATTGGGAACTGTATATCTAAAAGAAGATGGTTTGTAGGAATGATGTCATCATCTACTACCTGGGGCGGGGGAACTCAATTTGGGAAACATTTGACTTTTTCAAACCTAATGCGACCCTCTTGCATCTGAGTTATCTACCCTTCCTTATGATTGTCTTAATGACAGACTTTATGAAGTGCATACTCTGCTCTTACAGCTTGCATCCTTTCCCTTGATGAATTTTCTCCCAGATTCAAGGACTCTTGTGGGCTAGACAACTTTCAACTCTGCATCCTAGGTACACTGGGACCTGCAATGATTAATCTTAACTGTCAACTTAATGAGGTTCAACATCACGTGGGAGAAGGGTTTCTAAGCATGCCCAACAGGAAAGTGTCTTGATGAAGTCAACTGAGGTAGAAAGAGCCACTCCCTAGGGTTGGGATTCTAGGATGTATAAAAGGACAACACAGGCTGGTGACAAGTATTCACTGCTGTTTTCCTACTGGTTGTGGGACTAGAAGACCAAGTATTTCATGTCTCTACTGCGTTGATGAACCTGGTGACTCTAACATTCTTTTTGACAGCCTATGAAAAATTTACATCACCATGAGGGTTGTGCTCTTATGTCTCAACTTGTTCCTTTCTCTCATAGGACTTTCCAGAATTTATTATCAATGTACTATGAGAGGTTCTGTTGAGGGTAAAATCTCCAGCCATTTTTTTGACCCAAGAAGTCCTTAGAGTATAATCATTATCTATCTTCCAGAAGAGGCAGGGCTAGAATGAGCTATGGACAGATCCATGTATGTTTACCATAGACCCAGAAATAGCAGAAAGAACTACAAAGGCAAGCACTGGGGATTGATGAAGACAATGAAATTACTTATGGAGTTACTTATGGAGGTGATAGTGAAGGAATAGGGTGACATTTATATTCTGGTCTTGTAGTATGGCTGGATGAGGTCACTGCGATGTAGAGCCATTTCTCCTAGAAGTTGGTTGAGGACCATCTAGAATGGCTACTAGAGGCCTGCCCTGTGGAAGCCAAGTCCTGTGCATTTTAAGACCTGGGACTACAAGTGATAGGTTGATGTGTAACTCCTATGCTATCTAGAACAAAGCATCAGTCTGCAGAGAGATGTCACCAGCCTTCTGCAAAGGCTGGACTGACTGTCTGACCACTTTGTGGGTAAATAGACTACAGGAACCATCCAGAAGTCACATACATACACTGGTATAGTTGGAAGATCACTATGCTAAAACCTAGAAAGGTGCATGACAGTAGTTTGCTTCTTGTTAACTAGATGAAAAAAAAGTAGTTTCCTATGTCCTGTTATTTTATTCTCTATAGATATTTGATTTCACAAACACTGCAAAGGCTGAATACTGACCATGTAGGCAGTGTAACTAGAAACCCACTGCTACCCATCATTTGCCTTTCAGTTCTGGATTTCCATTTCTATTTAATCTATACCAGCAAAGGGCCAGGATGTCTAAAATCCTAGTGGGTAATTCAAGCCAACCTTACATCATAGAGAAATCGCAATGGTGTTACATTTAGGAACACATCCTTATTCTATTAAGTAACCTTTTTCTAACATGGAAACAGGACTAATTTGGCCAAAGGTTAATATTCACAGGATTAGAGGTGCCATACAGATCGTTGCAAGGTCCTTAGTAAATATGCTTTTCTTGTATACTAAGTAAGAAGAGATATTAAGCACATTTGTAACATATAGAAAGGGAATTTGCTGGTTGTTGAGCCAGAACAGGCCAGCAGAGAGCTTTTCCTCTTGGACAACAGAATGGAGACTAAGAATTAAGCTTTTTTTTTTTTTTTAACAAATCAATGAATAATTCAAAAGATAATAAAGATTCACAACCATTGTTTCATAAATAATGTTCATACCCCTTCAAATTGTGGTATGGATCCTCAAAGAACTCTTCTGGCAAAATGACTCAAGATTTATGAGGCAGAGGGTGTAGTTCAGTGGCAGAATGCTTGTCTAGCAAGCCCAAAGGCCTGAGTTCAATCCCCAGTATCAATGATGATGATGATGATGATGACAATGATTGGTGGTGGTGGTGATGGGTGTGTGTGTGTGTGTGTGTGTGTGTTATAAATATGTGTATAAATGTGTATGTACCCTGATTATGACCATGTGAAAGCCAGAAGTCAGTCAGTAATTATCCTCTACCTTTATTAATTTTCTTTTTTGAGACAGTGTCTGTCAATAAACTTGCAGCTTGCCGTTTTGGCTAGATTAACTGACCACAAGTCCCGAATAACTGCCTTTTCTCCTCCAACCCCAAGACTGCAGGAATAATTGTAACCCTTGGCTTTTACATAGGTGCTAGAGACACAAATGCAGGTGTTTGTGTTGGTGCTTCAAGCATTTTGCTCCCTGAGCCATCTCCTCAGCTTCATTGGTAATAATAATAATAATAAACATTGCATTCAGATACCTTTGTTTGCTGAAACTTCCCATTGTAAACCAGAAAGTAAACGCATGCTTGAAAGGTCAGCATTCCTAGAATAGTAATGAAGGAAGGTGCCCCTGTCCTGGGCTGCGGGTAGATGAGAAGGAGCCCGGACATACGATGCTAAGCAGTATGGCGCTGCTGTTTGGGGTTGAGTATTGCAAATAATGCTTTTGCAAGCGATTTCATCAATGAAATCACTGATGATAAATCATCTCTTAAACTATTTCCGCCTTCTTCCCTGGACAGAAGCCAGGACAAATGGACACATGGCCTTCTACCACTTTAGTTCATCTCTTGGATGTGGCTCAAAAGCTTTGAGTTGTTGTTATTAGGGAGATGAGAGCTGCCCTGTCACCTGGCCTGTCTACTCACCCAGCATCTGGCTAAAAGTTATCTGACATTTAGTCATCCCATTTCCTCTTGGACTTTTAGATTATGTCACTTACTATCCTGGAGCTAAGATGGAAATCGCTACCTCTCTTACACGTTCACCCATGTCCTAGGAATAAGTGGTAAAACTAAGACCAATCCTACAGTTCAGCCATTCCTCACTTCTTACCTGACTACTAGAAGTGCCAAAGTGCTTCCTGGTGAAAGCCAAGATGTCATCAGTCTCCTTCTCTGAAAGGAAATAGGAGTCTTCATCCTGCCTGAGGCCAAGTAGACTGTGCAAGTAAAACTCATATTCTCTGTTGCTCATGTTGAGCTTGGAAGAACAGATCTCTTCCTGATGAATGATGTAATAGAGGAGGAGTAGTGAAACTCTCTGGATCACCTCCTCTCTCAGCTCATCCTCCAAATCTCCCCCAGCTGTGAGTAACAGCGCATCTGGTTCCAAACACTGTAGGGGAAAGTAAGGAAGGAAGAAGACAAAGCCAAGGTTTACACAGAGCTGTGAAGTATTACGCACACCAAGTTTCAAGTGCTTATGCCTTGTGAGGACAGGGCAAAGCGGTCAGTCCCTGCAGCTACATTCATGAGAGAGTGAGTCATGGAGAGACTTTTGTCTGACCACCATCTCCTCCTGGGGACCCTTTTATAAAAGGGGACTCTTTGTCCTCAAGACGTTGATTTGCTCCTTTGTATAAAACCAGCCAATTCCTGGCTTTTAAAATGATGTTCTGTTGTACATAGCATCCTTTGTCTTTTCCAGCCATAAACCTTGAAGGGTGTGGTGTGAGGGATGCTCTAGAACTATGACTTTTCTGACTCACAGAAATAGTAGTCCTAAGTGAGTAAGTTCATATAAATGAATCAGATACATGAAAGTTATAGCAAGTGAGTTGGGGGTGGGGCCAGTTGTGGCCTAAAATCAGTTCCTTAAAACAGTGGCTGTGGCCTTAAAAGGATCTGAAAACTTCATCCTAAGCATCTAAAACAGATGAAGAGGGGAGTGTCTGGAGATGGGTTTCTGGGGAATATCATTGTCCCAGAGTTCCTGCAAAAGGATCATACATTGCCTTGAAGAATAGAGACAATGAGGGACTGAAGGCATTGTTAGTCCCATGTACAGCACATGAATCTGTTTCCACAAGATCCTACAGAATTATCCCAGAAGAGACCCATTATCTTTGATTAAAGATTGGAAAAAGAGGTTCACTATGCCTCAATGGCTAGAAGTTTCCCCACTAGAGGTATTTCTCCTCCTGAAAGCTATTCAGGGTCCTAAATAATTCTATTGGATTAATTCTTTGGAGATAATTCTATTGGAGTTACTAATGTTAATCCCAAAGATGGGAGGTAACCCATTTGAGTCAGAGACAAATCCCCAACCCAAATCATGGAAGGCAAGCAATTGATTAGAGCAAGGTATTTTTTGTTGTTGTTGTTTTGGTTTTTGTTTGTTTGGTTGGTTGGTTTTCTTTTTTTTAATAAAAAAAGAAAAGTTGTTTGTTTGCTTTCTTTTTTAACTAGGGCTGCTTCCTACTAAGGTAGGGTTTGAGATGTCAGTCTTGAATGTGAAGAAGACAAGGCTTTTATAGAGCTCAGGGTAGAGAGTTTCCAAATGGGAGATTTGGTGAACAAAACAGGGATTACAGGAGCAGAAAAATAAGCATAACAAGTCAGTCCCTCCTGAAACAAAGGTAGGGTTGCAAGATACCCCGTTTTGAAACAAAGAAGTGATTCCTGTTTCCTGGAACAGGCAGCACAGAAAGAACCATTTGCAGTTAAAGTTACAGGTGGGGCAGAGGAAATCCTATGCGGGAGACAGAGGTTTAACAATAAACAGGAATGAGCCTAATTTGTCTTTACTATAAAATAGCCTTTAAGCCTAAGATAGAGGCAGGCTGGTTCTTCACTTAGTCACGATGTGAGTCCATTAAAACCCATCTAGGGGCTGGGAATACAGGGCAGTTGCCAGAGCTCTTGTCTATCATGCATAAAGCCCTAGGTTCAATTCCCAGAAATAAAAAAACAGAAAACATTCCAATTATTCTGAGAGAGAGAGAGAGAGAGAGAGAGAGAGAGAGAGAGAGAGGAGAGAGAGAGAGAACACCAGGACTAGGACCAAACTGTTCATTTTTAAAAACTACAACTTGAATGGCTTTACTCTTAAATGCCCCACGTTTGCAGATCCCTCATACTGATTTTTCTAATTCCATTTTACATTTTTTTCCTCCTCACAAAATCAATAGCACCACCTCAGTCTTTCTTTCCCCTGATCCTGAGAGATATAAACCTATCCCTCGCTCTCCTGGTGTCCCACAGAATATCTAACAGGAGCACGACCTGTCAACATATGTCTTAAATTAACGAAGAGATTCAACAACAAGTCAAAGCCAGAACCTGAATTCTGTGCAACTGGATGATTCCTCTCCCCCCACCCCACACCCCACACCCCCCCACCCCCACCCCCCACCCCTCACCCACACCCCACCCCACACACACCCTCCACCCCCTCACTGGCTTTCATGAAGGACAAGAAGACATTTCCAGGCATCTTACAAAAGGAATGTCTTGGAAGCCAAGCCCTCTCCTATCAGTTTCCCTTCTCCTCAGTTTCCCAGAGCAAGAGAATGAGCAGCCCGAAGATGCAGCACTCAGACCGAGCATTTCCGAGCCCAGGAATAGATATAATTCAAGTGGAAGCTAAACAGCCCAAACCTTGATAATGTCACTAAAAACAACATAAAACACTCCTTCCCTCCTCTTCAGCCCCAAACATGGAAAAACAGTCTTGCCTGTTTATGTTCACCCAACAAAATTAATATTCAACCAGCCTTAATAAGGCATCTTCATGTCATTAAAGAAGACCATGGCCCCGCAGCAGATTCTCAGCGGAAATTAATAAGATCTGACTCCTGGTTATTTCCAGTGGGATGTCTGTGTTACTATCTATATCTATTAATGTCATCACAGACGAGCTGCCTATTATAAACACATCTCCTCGGGAACCATTGGGTGTTTTAATAATTATGGCGTTATTTATCATTCACAAAGAGCAGAGAAAAAATTCTGTCTGTGCAAGACCCTTTCTGCCACAAGAAGGACAAAACCAGAAAACATTGGCCAGGAAATACACACCCTCACCCAACCCTCTGTCCAGGTCTCTGTGGGAATGAGAAAACCAGTCCAGATTGACTTTGGAAGCAGCCATTCACTTCTGGTTTGCTTATACATGCTTTCAACTTATCTATGTATCTATAGTTTTTCCTTTAAAACCTCATTCATCTGGGATACAGTGACAAAGAGGGATTTCATAGGCAGTTGTTTTACAACCCAGGTTCTCCTCCACAATGAGACTTGATGGACCTCCTCCAGGGACTCAAAACACCCACACTGGAACCTGATGGACCTCCTCCTACAACAACCAAACCCTGGAATTAGCAATGCCTCCCCCTCCCCCACCCCACCCCCACCTCAATTTCATGCTAAAGCAATCTGGAGAGGATTGCAAGGGCGGAGGGTGGATTTAAAGGGACGGGGAGATGAGTGGACTGGGGTACATGATGAGAAATTCACAAAGAATCTATAAAAAGTGAGTGAGAAAAAAAGAGGAGGGAGAGGGGAAAGGGGGAGGGAGAGGGGGGAGGGGAGGAGGGAGGGAAAAGCTGAGGGCGCAAAAACGTGGGAGTGGGAGGAGAGGGGGAGGGGGAAGGGTAGGCGGGAAGGGGAGCTGAGGGAAGGGGGAGGAGGGGAGGGGGAGGAGGTGCAGGGGAAGGGGAGTGTGGGAGCTGGGAGTGGGGAGGGCATGGGAAGGATTAAT
The DNA here is from genome assembly GCA_021653895.1 of Mastomys natalensis. Lineage (NCBI taxonomy): Eukaryota > Metazoa > Chordata > Mammalia > Rodentia > Muridae > Mastomys > Mastomys natalensis. The sequence goes on from JAJTUV010000298.1 coordinate 1,726,751, forward strand.
CACTCACATTATCATCAACAATCAACTCAACTCATCCTAGGCAAGCCAGATTCACCTGGTAGATGACAAGCCTTAACTCAGGAACAACTGTAGATACACAACTAACGGACGGACACGGTTGGGCACATTTTTCAGGATGAAGCTTCAGACAAGTATAAGAGCTGAGAGTATGTCTCGACCGGAAGAGATCACAATCGGACGCTCTCTGCCTGGTCATAACTAATTCGTCACGTGTCGGTCACTGCAAGTATGCAAGCAACATAAAAAAAGGATCTCAGGAAAGCTGAAAGGAGGATGGGCCAGGCATTCATCAGCAAGCCAGTGCCCCTAAAGAAGCAGAGAGGCTCTGGAAAGCGTAAACACTATTTTCCCAACGAAAAACACAATCCCTTGTGAATGGGTTGTAGGATGGCAGATTCGGGCCATTATGCGCCACGCTGCACTACCAGGCTTGCATATGAGCTTTGCGTGTCATTTTGTTGTGATAAAACGATCTCTACGTGGTTCACTGTTTCCCTTTGGAGCGATTCTTAGTACCCGACCCCATTTATTTCACTAACCAGCTCGCAATCTCCTTGGGTCCCATTTTTTCTCTGTGGACACCCAGTTCTCTCCAACAGAACTTTGATGAGACTTTGTGGATGTTGTGGGACCGGTGGTCACCAGCAGAGAGGACCCTCAGAACTTCTAGCAGGTCTTGGCTCCCAGCTCTGCTGTTATCCTGATTGAGGGCTTTGCGGGTCTCAGTAGAGGAAGCAATGCTGATGGAGTGGGACAGCAGCACCATCCACACGGAGAGGTTTGTCCAGAAGCACATGTCCACTCTGGCTTGAGTTGCCGTGGACGTCAGTGGGAGGCTTTGTGCAGGATAAACTTACAAGCAGAGGGATTCCTGTGGTAGAAAGGGAAAAATAAAGACTTCAATGACTGTGCATGCAACATGTTTGAAATGACTCACTAATTGGATGCCTGAGCCGATTCCCAACAACAGGGGGTTTGGATGTAACTTATAACCCCAAGACCAGACCAGGCAAGAAACTTCCTACCTCACAGTGGGCAGGAAACTGTGCCTACATTACTGAGTCAAATGGATTAAATAAGGAGTGCACTTTCCTTGTCTGCAGCCAGTGCCTGGTCCAGGACCCAGAGTGAGTGCAACCCCATTAAAAAAAAAAAATCTGTGCAGTCAGTGGAGAAAATTAAAGAGAAAATGACTTCTAATACACTTCCAATATCACACTGAGTCAGAAGCCTTTGAAAAGGACAATGTCTTAGAGAAAATTAGTGACGTTCAAGAAACACTAGTTAGTTTTTAGCTTGGTAAAAACATCCACCAAGACACTGGTGAATGAACTATCTCTGAAAAATTCCAAGACCAGAAGGATGTTAAATCTACTTACTCAATAGTCTGTGAAAAGATGGGAAATCACTTTAGAGTCATCAGAATTTACAAAGAAAACAAAGTCTTGAATTGATTGTTTAAGGAGTGCAAAAATGTTAACAGCGTCTCTTGTAGTATCCAGAGTTGAGCCAGTAATAATCCCTCGGAGTAGTAACGAGATCCTGACATTATTTTTATGGCTTAAACAACAGTTTCTGACTCTTACGTTAGCATTTTTAAAAGGAAACACCGGAACACAGACCGTTCTAAACCCAGCACTTACCTCAAGAAAGAGAAATGGTTATTTATCTCGAGCTCCCTGGGCCTTTAAATTTCTGAGAGCATTTTGTGGTCTCACAGTTCTCCGTTTTAAAATTCCTTGACTGTGTGCTGGGAGCTGGAGAGGATTATTTCAGCCCAGAGACATTTCTAGTTGCTATGGCAAGAGCTGCTCAGAAGGTAAAATGAAGGTAGATGAAAGCGGACAGTTTCTGGCTGACATATTTGCAGGATAACCAAATAAATGTGCTTGAGGAACTATCCTTTTATATCAACATTTAGCACAGCATTTTAAAATTATCTATAGTCATTTGTCTTCCAAGGGACAGAATCTAGGTCAAAAAAAAAAATGCAATAAAATTCCACCTTGCAAAAAGTGAAAGAGATTAGTGTTAGATACGGCTTCTTCCTGAACCACTGTTTAACCCAGGCTCAAACCAAAAGTCAACACAAAGATTGGCCCTTTAAAACTTTATTTTATAACTTGGAAATATTTTAAAAATGTGAGAATGTGATAAATAATGGTTTAAACTAAAAGTACTTGTTGAAGGAACACATTTCTTACCTGGAAGTAAATAGATACAATTGGAGGACCTGTGCCAATCACCCATTGGGTATGGAAACTGGACGCAACCACTGAGGTAACCAGGGATCAATTTAACTACCCATGTGATACATGGTTTTTGTCTCATATGTCAAAGAAATGGACTTACCTATGTCTCAGAAGCACCATGGTGATAGTAACTGGAGATAAAGACCAGACTCACCCAAAAAGTTAGGAATTAGACCAAAGTTAAGACTTTCAACTGAAGGTTGAGCAATAACCGAGGAACCAGGAGGCTTTGGACTTTGGACCACAGAACATTGAACCAAACTCCCTGAAGGCATGTGCTCATCACTTGTGCCTGTCCCTCCAGTAGGAACCACCATGTAAAAGGCTTGGATTATCCACTATCAAGAACTTGGTTAAAACGCCACTAAAGAAATAATAGTTCACTGCTTGTGCAATATAGCAGGTCTTAGTCTTTTTGTTAATTAGTCCCATTACAAGGAACAGATCATATCATCAGATTCATTTAACTCCCACAGCATAACTTGCCCCATTATTCCAACACTAGTTTCTGATGTGTGCTGACCACTACTCTCAAGACCACAGCCTTGCTAGAGCCCTTCCGCTCATCCCTGTTCCCTTTAGCCAGTGTCCAAACTGAAAGTTCCACATGGTTTCAAGTTATCTGACTCACGGGTGTAGCTTACACCTTTGTGCTCACCCTACCTGTTTCCTTAGCAAGCCTAAAATTAATCTTTCTTCCTTCCTTCCTTCCTTCCTTCCTTCCTTCCTTCCTTTCTTTCTTTCTTTCTTTCTTTCTTTCTGTCTGTCTTTTTTTAGGTGTTTTGAGACAGGGTTTCTCTGTGTAGCCCTGGCTATCCTGGAACTCACTCTGTAGACCAGGCTGGCCTCGAACTCAGAAACCCGCCTGCCCCTGCCTCCCAAGTGCTGGGATTAAAGGCATGCGCCACCACTGCCCAGCAAAATTAATCTTTCTTAAATGTGTTTCCATTTTCAATCCAGACTAGTTTCCAGGAAGTGAACTACATGTGTTTACTAACTCCGTAACAAAGGAGATTATCTACTTTTGTTGGAAATATGTGAGATATTTGGCTCACATTTGTAACCCATCTCACCTGATGCAGCATTTACTAATTTATAGATGCTTATGTGCAACTTGTATAATTTATATATACAAATTTATTTATGTGATGCTTTGTATATGCTTGGCCCCAGGGAGTGGTGATATTTGGAGGTGTGGCCTTGTTGGAGTGGGCATGTCACTATGGGCGTGGGCTTTATTACCTAGCTGCCTGGAAGCCAGTCTTCTGCTAGCTGCCTCCAGAACAAGAGGTAGAACTCTCACCTCCTCCAGCCCTAGGTCTGTCTGGACTCTGTCATACTTGCACCGTGATGATAATGGACTGAACCCCTAAACCCATAAGCCAGCCCTAATTAAATGTCATCCTTATAAGAGTTGTCTTGGTCATGGTTTCTGTTCACAACTGTAAAACCCTAGCTATGACTACATATATATGTATGTATGTATATTTTATGTTTGTGTAATTTATAGAAGGTATGGTGGAAAGGAAGGACTGAGTCTGGTTGATTACCCCATCATTTAGCCCAGTTATTTGCTTTCTCATATGTCTTGAGCTTCACACTTCTACCATACGGTGTATTTACATGTGTTTTACAACAAGAAAGAACTTCAAGGGACCTGTTAAGATGGAAGAGACCAATGATTGAAGAAGATGAGACTCAAGCAAGACTGAGATATTCAGTCCTGGAGTTCTATGTAGGTATCAAGTAAGCCACTGTAGGGACTGAGTCTCACTTCTGTAATAATCTTGAATTTATATATTTATTATGACAGATTTTAAGGCACATAGATGTATTGAGACTCCTGATAATTCACACATGTGTACATTTTGACCCAATACCATGGCAGAAGATCTGCTCTTCCTGGATACTCAGTTGTTCCTAAGGAGGTATCTCTGGCAATAATCTAGGATCCAATAGCTATGAGCTATTTGTAGGCCACTTTCCCCCATATTCACTCTGTGTTGCCTACTTCCCTCTTTCCAAACACTAGCCCTCTAGATGGCACTTGTGATACTGTCTCTTAATTTTTAGCCTCTTTTATGCATAAGTATTGTGCCTGCTTTAGCTTCCATCCTGAAACACCAGTTAAATGTTAAAAAAAAAAAAAAATCCTTACAGTACTATTCAGAAATACTCAGCATCACACAGCTAGTGTGCATCTCCAGAAATCTAAAGCTGTCTGCATCAGAGGTGGTACATGCCCTACCAAGCAACCCTTGGTGGCCATGTGACCCATGGCTTGTTTGTCTTTTAAGGTTTATTTATTTTTATTTTATGTGTATGTATGTGTGTTTTTGAGCATATATATATGAAACACATGTGTGCAAGTCACCACAGAGGCCAGCAGAGAGCACTAGATCCCCTAGAGCTGGGGTTGCAGGCTGTTGTGAGCTACCAAGTGTCGGTGCTGGAGCCAAACTCAAGGTCTTTGGAAGAGCAATAAGATCTCTTAACTGCTTAGGTCAGCCATATTTTTTTAAGTTCCCAAACAACATGTGGCTAATAGGAAGAACCAGGATTCAGGGGACAGATGGTTCCCCTGAGAATATACTGCAGCGGTAACAATACACCATGTTTTAATCTTTGCTTTCTTGTCCCTTCAGTCCAAACATTTTCAGAGAAAGACAATTAGAAGGTAAAAAGTTCACACAAATATAAATTAAGGTTTACTCCATTTGTAATACTTGCTAGTCATATTTATTACTGGGTAGCTGAATTAAATAATTTTCTTTTCCTAAATGGTTTTCTCCAAGTATGTGTCAGCTTTCATCACTGTAATGAAATATTAAGAAAGCAACTTAATAGAGAACAATTTATCTTTCCTCACAGTTTCATGGTTCCTAGGTTCCATTGTTCTGGGCCTGTAAGTGGTGAATGGGGTAAAACATCCTGACAGGGAGCATGGCACACTAACCTCATGGTACACAGAAAGAGAGGGAGAGGGAGAGGAAGAAGAAGAGAGAGAAAGAGAGAGAGAAACACTCTCTAAAAACACACCTCTATTAACTTACTTTCTCTAGCCAGCTCTACTTCCTGACAGCCCTATGTAGCTATGAGCTCAACAGAGTAATCCACTGATGAGGTCAACATGCTCATCACCCAGTTACATCTCACCAGCATCATCCACTGTGGACCACACCTCCTTATGAATATGTAGAGCCATTGCAGGCTATAACAGAGTATGAACCCACTATACAACCAAACAGGGAGTGCTACAGGCAGCGACTAGTCATGTACACCCCTCTGTGACATTGCAAAGTCATAGCATTTCCAATACTTAGAAAACTGTCACATTGTATGCAATTTAGCTCGATGAGTTGCCTTTCCTTTGGAAGCTGATAGCAAATGATAAAGGAAAATAAAAGCTAGCAATTTTATATGAGACTCTCCAACATTGTTACTTTCCCATGTAGAAATTAGGCATGGTTACAAATTAAAATTTGTAAAAGAAAAACAACAAAACCAAACAAACTATAACCAAATGAATAGGTTAAAAAACATCAATATTCAACAAAGATAAAAAGCAAAGATAAAAGAGGTTATCTGAGATATAGTTTGGGTCTTCACTCTTTGCTCCTTTAATGCAATTTCAATTATATATCTATTTCTGTGTTCACTCTTTATCTACCGCATTATACCATTCTTCTTAGATGTTATCTGCTTCATCTTGTATGATATGTATCTGTCATCTTTAAGGTTCGATTCTCAGAGAATGTAGCATGCTTTCGATGTTCCTCATTGAGTTGCTGGCTGCCATCTTTGAAATTTAGAGTAAGACCAATAAACTCCCATTTCTGTGAAAGTACTTTTCAGCTTTTTCACTGATTTGAGCCAAATGTCAACCCAAGTACAGCTTGATGCAACAATGAGGTGTCTTGCCATCTTTTTGCAACACTGTTTCTTCAAGTGACATTTTCAGGCAAAGGAGAAACTAGCAAAAACAGAAAGCTGGTGTTAGGAAGAGTAGTGCTTTCAATTTCACAGCTACTGTCTGAGTCACTAGGAATGAGCCTCCACATAAACAAGGTCTGCTCTGGGTTTCAGTATGACAAATTGACATGAAATAAGTCACAGGGAGATGCATGACTTAAGCCACAATCTTTGTGGGCCAGGAATCCTCTGCTTCATGGTGTCAACATTTTCAGCAAGGGCTGGGGCTTCTTTGAAGGCTTGCCTACATGGGGTCCCCTTTCAAGCATACATGAGTGTTAGCAAATGATGGAATCTAATTGGAGTATCATCTGCATTATAGTGGTTAAAGGTGAATCCCTGGTCCCACTCATACTTGATGAACTACTACAGGCTCCAGCTCACCAAAAACATATTTAGAGCCATAATGTGCTAGAGGTAGATGGGTAAGATATTACAAGTCAATGAACATTCCAAGAGAGCATGTTTGTCACCCATGGCCTTTCCTGGGGTGGGGATGGGTGAGGCATTGTGTCGTCGCTTGATGATCATACTCCAAGTTTACCCATTTTTAAATGCCCTGAATTAGTTGCAAATACCACCAAAATATAGCTTAACATTAATATTTATTCAGAATCCTTAGTAATCAAATAAAAAGAAATTTAGTAACACTTTGTTTTGGTCCAAGTTTGAAGGTATAGTTCACCATGTTGGGTGTCTTAGTTAGGGTTTTACTGTTGTGAACAGACACCGTGACCAAGGCAATTCTTATAAGGACAACATTTAATTGGAGCTGGATTACAGGTTCAGAGGTTCCGTTCATTATCATCAGGATGGGAACATGGCAGCATCCAGGCAGGCATGATGCAGGAGGAGCTGAGAGTTCTGTATCTTCATCAAAAGGCTGCTAGCAGAATACTGGCTTCCAGGCAACTAGGATGAGGGTCTTAAAGCCCACACCCAGAGTGACACATTTACTCCAACAAAGCCACACCTACTCCAACAGGGCCACACTTTCCCATAGTGCCTCTCCCTGGGCGAGCATATACAAACCATTACAGTTGGCATTAAACTAGCATTAAAGTAGGCGGGCACATTGTATCTACTGTCAAGAAGCTAAGCATGATGAATGCTTTTACTCAACTAATATTCTCCTTTTTGTGCAGGTCAAGTTCTCAGTCCAGGGAATGACACCCATAGTGGGCAGACCTTCTAACCCCAAGTATTCTAATCAATATAATAACACATAGGCATGCACAAGGACCCCTCTCTCAGATGACTCTCGATCTTATCAAATTGACATTTGAGGTTAATCATCATAGGATAGCTCAGAGAGTTTAACAAATGAGCTTTGCTCCTGACTTACTCTCTGGCTTCTTGTCCTGAGATGGTTTCCTCTCTGCAAAAGCCATCTACTTCCAGGTCCTCACTGAAGACTGAACCAGAGGGGCCCACTCTGCCACCAACTTTAAACCTCTAGAACTATGAACTAAATAAACATTTTTTATATATTAATTTAGCCTGCCTCAGGCACATATAGTAGTAAATAAAGACATGATTTTACTTCTCAGATCAAAAATATTGCCATTTTCATGATGTCCTTATGGATATATCAAATCACAGAACTTAAGTTAAAAATTTTTACCACTTAGATAGCATTCAAAATAAGGACGTAAAAGTTCATGCTCAAACATTACTGAGAAAGAATGATTTAAGACTATGCTAATTAAGTTAATGGCATGGATGAGTATTCTAGAGTGAACCCTAAGGGCCATCAGAAAGAATGGAAACAGGCAACCTCAAGAAGTAGGAGATGGGGGGTGGCTTCTAGATGAATCAGAGACCTGGGAGGTGAGAGACTCTCAGGACTCAAAGTTAGGGACCTTAGATAAAATGTCCTACAATGGAGAGAGGGAACTTGGAGAGCCCACCTCCAGTAGAAAGACAGGACATCAAGTGGAGGGGTAGGATTGCCATATCACAGTCAAAAACTCTGACCCAGAATTGTTCCTGTCTAAAAGAACTGCAGGGACAAAAATGGAGAAGAGACTGAAGGGAAAGGAGGTCCAGTGACTGGTCCAGCTAGGGACCCATCTCAAGGGGAGACTCCAAGACCTGGCACTATTACTAATGCTATAGTGTGCTTACAGACAGGAGCCTAACATGGCTGTCTCTGAGAGGCCCAACAAGTATCTGACCAAGACAGAAGCAGATACTTAGACCCAACCAGTGGACTGAAGTTGGGGACTACTGTGGTTGAATTAAGGAAAGGCTTGAAGAAGTTGTGGAGGAGGGCAACCCCATAGGAAGACAAGCAGTCTCAACTAACCTGGATCCCTGAGATCTCTCAGACACTGAGCCACCAACCAGGCAGCATATACTATGAGGCCCCCAACATATATACAGGACTGGTCTGGCCTCAGTGAGAGAAGATGCACCTAACCCTTGAGAGACTTGAGGCTCCAGGAAATGGGGAGGTCTGGTGGGTGGGATAGGGGGGATAGGGACATCCTTTTGGAGATGGGGGAGGAGGAATAATATGAGAAACTGTCAGAGGGCTGACCAGGAAGGGGATAAAAACTGGACTGGGGAGGGAGACATGGAGGCTGGAGGGAAGCCCACTGGACCTTGCTCACCCCACTTCAAGACCTTCTAACTCTAGATGCTGTCTCTGGTGGATACTTACTCTCTTGCCTTTGGGTTGTTCTGGCCTTTGGTTTGGCTCCACCTCATGGCCAATTTCACTCTATCCTGACCCATTCGTTCTCCCTCTTTCCCAGGAAAGAATGCACAGAGATAAAAGTCCTTGTTTTCCTCCTGTTTTATTGTTTCATTTCTTTCTCTTTCGGAGTTATCTTGATTACTCAAGAGCCAGCCTTTCAAGGCTCAGATTCTGCCTCTGCTACTTGGGCTACAAGAAAAGCTACATGATAATCCTAAATTTTCTGAGTAACTATCTTAGCTACTGCTCTGTTGCTGTGCAGAAACACCATGACCAAGACTGCTTGTAAAGGAAAGCATTTAATTGAGGGTTTGCTTACAGTTTCAGAGGGGCATCCATGACCATCATGGCAGCAAGCAGAAATGCTTAGCTCCAGAATGGTAGCTGAGAGCTTAATACTTAAGACAGACCACAAGGGCAACGAGGGAATAGCATGGGCTTTTGAAATCTCAAAGCTCATCCCTACTGACCCCCTCTACACAAATCCACACTACCTAATGTAGAAGGACCTAAGGTGGGAGGAGTTAGGAGAGGAAGAAGAAAAGGAAGAGGAGGAGTTAGGAGAGGAAGAGATAAAAAGGAAGAGGAGGAGCGAGAGAGTGGGATGTAGGAGCCATGGAGCTGGATGTTCATGTGTCTGTAGCAGTCAAAAGTAGTTGGTATATCTAGATTGGGTATTGGGTTACACTTCTGATTGTATGGGTATCTTGTTACTGATCATTGCCAAATATATAAGCTTTGATTAATCTATAAGAATTAGAGTCTCATTCTCTTACTGGGCCTGCATGGATGGTGGAATGGTCTGGGCAATGCCCTGCCTTGAGGAGACAGCGTGGAAGATTGGCAGAGTCATCTCTCACGATGGCATCTAGTGGGTGGCAGGGCTGGTGTTTCTGGTGGCCAGTTCTAGCTGCAGCACAAACTTGGCCTCAGGCGGAGAAACATGGCGGCTCGGCTAGGCAGAGCGGCTGCAGCTTAGATAGTCGGCCTGAGCAAGAGGCCTTTTAAAATAATTGCCACAACAACCTAAACATTTCTAAACAGTTCACCAACTGGGAACCAGCCAATCAAACATATATGAGTCTATAGGAGGCCATTTTCATTTAAATTACCACAGTAAAAATAGAAATGTATCTTCCAAACACAATGGATAACGGTTAGGACTACAAGTGCAGCCCGAATTCCAGCACAGATGAGAAATTAGAGGATTCTCACCCCTAGCAAAGGTGTCATATTGATAGCTGCTGAAGATGGGGGTGGGGTGTAGCAAGTAGTTTCTACTACCCCACTGTAAGCTCTGGGCAAACCTTGCCACCTGCCACTGTCCTGGTTCCCTTGGATCTATGGATGAAATACACACACATCTTAGTTTATTTTTAGTATACTTTTTACCTCAGTGGCTGGGCACTTCTAAGCCTCCCTTGCCTGATGTGCCTTTATCTTCACTCCCAGCTTCACTCTGCAAATCTGCCCTTAGCTTAGTTTCCTGGTTACCTTCTCCTTGCTCAACGCCCTACATCTTCCCTGAGCTTAGTTACGTTTCTAATCTCTCCACTAGGGAAGTAGCCAGTAGCCACTCCACCCGAGATCTCACATGGCAAAGTGTGGCAAAATCCTTTTCCTCCTCCTGCATCTATCTCCTAGCACACCTGTGGAAACCTGGAAGTCCTGCCTCTCTGTTCAGCCATTGGCTGCTACCATCTTTATTGATCGATCAAGAACCAATGAAAGGTTGCCTAGGCTGCTGCACTAGCTGGTCTCACATTCATAAACCACATAAAACAGCCCTAAGTAGACTTTGTGGGGTAAAAAAAAAAAAAAAAAAACAAACAGCTACATGAATTTGAAATTGGAAAGGAAAAATGGTAGGGGTGATAGGAAAAAAATCTGGAGGGGATGGACTGTAGATTTTATTAAAACACATTATATATGTGTGTGAAATTCTCAAACAATAAAAACACTAAAGAAAAGTTATTTACTGGTCTGTGAAAATCCTTAATGTATTATTGAGGACAGAAAATTTGGGGCAATAAAAGTTAAATTGGCTTTGAATTTTATAATAACATGGAGATTTCTATGAGAAATCAAGTGGACCACACAGGTTAGGAATGTCCTAGAATAAATGTCTATTGCTGGGTACCAACTGGCACGTAGCCACAGCTGTCAAGGATTCCTGGGGACTTGTATTGGACCCTCAAAGTAGGTCACAGTGTATTCTGGCTCATTAAGAGGCAGCGATCGCCAAGTATAAATGTATCTCCTTGTTTGGACTCCACAGGCTTCCCTCAGAAGAAAGTGGGAACACTGAAAAGGCAAGAGGCACCATGTCTCCTGACACAGAAGGTCAAATGCTCAGCTCACGACTCTCAGACTGTTGTGAGCACTGTCATGGTACCCTAGAATTTATCTCTTACATACAAGATTTTCCTACCATGAACTTGGAGGATTATTCTCCCTTCCTTCCTTCCTTTATTTATTTTCTTCAATCCTATCTTGTTTGCTGCCCTATTCAAACTAAATCTCTCAATCCCCCCCCCTCTCTCTGTCACACACACACACACACACACACACACACTACACACATACAGATATATACATGTATATCAGATATATTTCCTAGTAAGATTATGAAAAATTAGCTCACAAATTGTGAAGGCTGATAATTCCAAGACCTCCCTGTAAGTTGGAGACCCAGAGGAGCAGGTGATATAATTCAATTTAAGTTCTAAGTCCCACAAAGCAGGGAAGCCAGCCAGTGGTGTGAATCCTAGCCCAAGGACAGTGAGGTGCTGTGCTCCCAGCTTAGACAGGAAGACTAGAAGCAAAGGGGTGGACTCATCTTCCTTCTGCCTTTGTTCCTCCCAGGCCCTTAGTGGACAGGGAGATGCCCACCCACACAGAAAGGTGAACTACACTGTTGAGACATCCAGATCTCAGCTGAGGGCGATGGCACGTGCCAGAACCTTGGCGTTTGGAGGCTGAGAAGGACTTACTGTGCTTTTTTTCTACCAAGAACTCACGCTCATGTGCTGGGGCTTTCCGTTTTTATCTTAGCCTATGTGAGATTTCTTGGCAGGAATGTTATCTTGGCTAAAGCGTTCTGCTTCTTGTGAAGGAGCAAGTGTTTTGTAAGCAGTTCTTTGGTATCCTGAGGCTTGGCACCACACAACGTACTGGGTTGAAGATAGGCCAAAAGAACACAGTGGCTTGGATGTCCAAGGATCAACTTCAGGAAAGGTGTCCTGACACAGCCTCAACTTCCTCAACTAACTTTCCTCACTGCTGCACATGTTCAGGGCTCACAGATTTGCTGCCCTTCAAGGAAGGAATCTGGCTTTTAAATAAAACAAAAAAGGAACAACAACAAAAACCAGGAAAACTGTCCGCACTGGGTGGGGTGTGGGGGCGGGGCAGAGGCGACCTTGAGTTTCAGACGCACAGGCTGGCCAAGGCGCTCAGAACCAGTGCCAGATTCCTTGCTACTTGGCAGTAGATTCGAGTCAGCTGCTCAGGCTAAGGTCCTAACTGAATCTGCTTTCTTCATGCCCTGCAGGTTTTGCCTGGAGGAGGTATAGCCCTGCAAACACCAAAACAGAAATGCTACTGTGATGCGTGTGTCACAGGTGCCTGAGAGCCATGGCTGACACACATTCTGCCTGGTTGCTGCACATACAGTCAGGAAGACGGCTGTCAGCAGAGGTTGCTGAGCACATTCAACATGAATAAACTATTCTGACAGAAGCATTTATTTCATGACCCGTTCCTAGTAACAGTCAGGCTGGCAATAAGGCCCAGTTGGCAACGCTCTTGCCAAGCAAGTACCGGGATGTGTGTTTCATCTCCAGAACCTACATTTAAAAAGGTAGCACACAGTTGTAATTATAAATCTGGAGTGGTAGAGACAGATAATGTGTTGATCAGCCTCCCCAGCCTACTTGCGAAGTTTCACTGGGAGAAGGAAGGAAGGAGAAGGAAGGAAGGAAGGAAGGAAGGAAGGACAGACAACATCACAGGAATAATACCTGTGATAGATCTTTGGCCTCAACATGTGCATGTGCACACACACAATCACACATACAAAAATAATAACAGGAAAGAAGAACTTGTTCTAAGACTCAAACTAAGTAACACAAAAATCACGGAGAAGTAGGTCCATCCCTTTGTTTAGAATATTTCCAAAAGAGTCAAATCTTACCAGCAAATTAAATGCTTATATTTAAAGAAACAGATTCCTAAAAACTCAGTAACCTTTTTCCATTGGGCACTTTAAATCCTCCTTTGCTCCATCAATATAAGAGCCAGGGCCTCTGAGTTTGGAATCAAGCCCCGGGGCAGCAAAGAAGGGCGGTATGGAATCCCATTAGTTTCCATGCTACTGCCCCGAGCACAGGATAGATACCAAATCGATTATTGTATTATAACAAATGGTACTGTTACCTTCATGCATTTGAGGGGAAAGAGCCAGAATTTCCTTCAAAATATGCATTGCTGTTCTCTTAAGAAGCTGATGTGGTTTCTATTTCTGCCTTAAAAAAAAACCAGGAGAGCAGAGCTGTGTTAACAATTTCTGTTCGTTCTGTGCTCTCAGCACAGAAGCCCGTGCTTCCTTCCTTTTAGGAGAGGAACAAACTCTGACCCAAGGATTCTGAAATTCTCATGAGGTCAGCATAGCTATGGGGACACTCTCCACTGTTGTCAATAAGGTAGAGATCTGGCTCCTTTTATTAGGCTGTACGTTCCTCCCCAGAACTACAGAATATCTGGCCACTCTGCTCTTGGAGTTCATACTCCAGAATTTGACAAATGAGAAGTATTTGCTTGCACATACTCATTAATGGTGCTGATGAAAGGGACCTGGGAACAATAGAGTGCAGGAAAATGAAGACAAAGCAAATGTCTCATGCTACCAGTTTTCTGTTACTATAGCACAACACCTGAGACTATTCATTTATAAAGAGAAAAGGGTATATGTAGGGTGCCTCCTGTTTTTAGTTCCAACATTCAAGTGCTGAGAACATAAGGACCATGAAAATTTAAGGACAGAATAAGCTACATAGAAGTTCTAGGCTAGCATGAATGAGACAGTAAGACCTTGTCTCAAAAGAGAGAAGGGAGGAGAGAAGACACACAGGAAAATAGGGGTGAGCTAAAGGAAAGATGGGAGGAGGGAGGGAAGACATTGTTTTTTATCACAGTGTTAGAGATTCCAGCCTATGACTACTAGTTTGGGGCACTGTTCTATTGCTGTGAAGAGACATCAGGACCAAGTCAACTCTTAGAAAAGAAAGCATTTAATTAGGATCTGGATTACAGTCTCAGAGGATAGTCCATTATCATCATGGGGGAAGCACAACAGTGCAGAGATGGACATGGTGCTGGAGAAGTGGCTAAGAGTTCTATATCCTGATCCATATGCAGAGAGAGAGAAAGAGAGAGAGAGAGAGAGAGAGAGAGAGAGAGAGAGAGAGAGAGAGAGAGAGAGAGAGAATGAATCTGGGGCCAAGCATAGGCTTTTAAAAACTCAAAGCCCTCCGCCCTAGTGACACCCTCCCTCCAACAAGGCCACACCCACTCTAACAAAGCCGTATCCCCTATTCCTTGTACTCCTTTCAAACACATCCACTCTCTGGTGACTAAGCACTCAGATATATGAGCCTATGGGGACCATTCTTATTCAAACCACAGGAGCCTATGTTAAGGCAACATGTTGTGGAAGGGGTGAATAGCACAACAAAGATACCACACAAAGAGCCAGAGAACAAGGATGAAAAGAAAACTGGGGACTGGAGGTCCCATAATTACCTTCAGGATACACCCTTAAGTACCTAAGGAGTTTTCACCAGGCACTATCTCCCAAAAGATCCTCCACTTCCCAGAACTGCCACTGTGAGACCAGGCCTGGGGACTATTTATGACCCAATCTACAAAAACACAGGAGCTGAGTTTAGAACCTATGGTTACTGACAGGGAGAAAAAATGGAGATGTTACACCTTTAGTTGATTTATATGCTCTTGGGCTGTGCCCTCAGGTTTTGTGGATTCCTAACAATTTAGGGACATACTATTTTAATACATATATCTCCAAATGTAGCGTGCCCTGAAGGCATACAATTTTGGCAACCTACTTTTAATAATGGTTGAACGTTCCCTCTAGCCCACAACCCAGCAGAGGCTGTGGAAGAGAAAAGTTATTAGGATGTGGGGGAAGTGGACCTGTTCAGCAATAGTTCTTTGGGGCGAGCTTGATCTTCTTTGTCAGCAGGTCAGTTCCGTTGCAAACACCAAATAAGACACAGCAGCTGCAGATCAGTCATCTTGGCAGGAAGACACCACACAGGAACCAGCAGTTGTAGTTCAATCCTGAAGAAACCTCAAGGCTCACCAACTGGTCTGAGGCAAGGCCATGGAAACAGCAAGCTGCTGAAAGAACTTCACGAGCAGTTCTTTCTCGAGAGAGTTTCTCTCAATGGCAGCATTACTACAAGCAGAGCTCAACAGTGCTATGTAAGGCAAACCAATACATGCGTGTCTTTAGTGAAAATAATGAGGTGAAACAAACCAAACCAATGAATGCTCAGTGCTCATCTCCCACTGTCTGTGGGGTCATATTTATACTCCTTTATCATGGGTCCTTTCGTGTGTTTGCTATATCCAAACATCCATTCACTTGTATCTGCTTCAGGAAAACAGTCTTTCACATGTTTGCTTTTAGCAAGACATCATTTCACCTGCATGCCCCAGCAAAACATCACTTGACATAACTAACTTTCCAAAGAAACTAGAAGTTTCCACTTCAGTGTCCATCAAATTCATTGAGGATCTGATGGAAATACAGGTTCCAGGACTCTGGCCAAGGTACTTCATCAAAATTCCAAGCATGGACCTAAAGAAATGGCAACTTTAACCAGACTCCAGGGCTCTAGCATGCAGCAGGATTGGAGATTCTCCCTCAAAAGCCATGCACCAACGAAAAACAGAGACAGTTTGGACTTTCTTGTCCTTTTACAGAAAGTAGATAAAACCTATTGTTTTAAATAAATAAAATCTGAAAACCGGCAAGAAAAAGAAAAAGTTATGTCGAGCCCTTTAACATCCACAAGGATCTAATCAGACCCCAAAGGATAAAGCCATCCAAGGAAGGATTTCCACTTGTCATTCAGGGCTAGCTCTAGATTAATAATTATTGCTAAACAAAATTAGCAGCACGCAGTGTCTCCAGCCAACAAAGGGAGACCTCTAATGTCCCTGTCACCTTCTTTTAAAGGAGCTGCCTGTCAGGGGCCATTCTAAATGAAAAAAAAAAAAAAATCTATTTACAGAACACAGAAGAATTGCTAATACCAAAACAGACATTTCCGGTACTTGGTGGTGTGGTTTGGGTAAAATTTTTCACTGAAACCATCTTCTCCTGATACATTTTTTACAATAACATTTCTTGAGACTTAACCAAAACCAATATTCTTATGGCCATTTTTATGTGATCTTTGGACACAATATGTATTTCCTATGAGAAAAACAGCAACATGCAACAGGCAAAAATTAGATCACTTTTGCTTAAAGCCCATCTTGAATGGAAATTGGTTGTTTAAGGAACAGTCACACTACACTGGGAAATGGACTCACTGCTGTCCCCATAACTGGGAAAGAGCTCCACCACCACCTTCATTTCTCAGGAATTCAGACACCTCAGGAACGGTGAAGAATGACTGACACTACCAGCATGGACTGTTTTGTCTCACTTCTTCGTCTCTGAGGCCCCATTGTGCTGTCGTGATATAAGTGGGTAACTTAAGAGAACAGAACTATTTAACTCTCTCTCAGTCTCCAGGAGAGCTCCACGGCAAGGTACTAATTTGCTACAGCCTCCTACATTGTGCTTCAGAGGAGAAGAAGGCCTGGTCCTCATGTGGTAGAAGGCACAATGACAAAATAAATCTTAATGTGTGTGGTAACTCTTTCCTAAGGAACTCAATCAAATCTCCAAAGGAGGAATTCCTGACCTAACACCACGAAGCAGCCATCTGGCAATACCATCCCACTGGCTTGTAATTTGGATACAACTTTAAGATGATGTCTGTCAATCAAGCCACAGAAACTCATTACCTAGTAGAATTGTCTGGAATTTTTCTTCTGTCTGGAAATTTTCTTTGTTGTTGTTTCAATGCATACATAGGCACAGAGGCCATAGGCCAATCTCAGAAGTCATCGTAGAGATGTCATCCATGTTCTTGAAAACATCGTCTCTCACTGGCCTAGGGATAACTGAATAGGCTGAATTGACTGGGTACTGGATCCTAGGAACTTTTCTGCCTCCACCTTCCTCATGTTTAGATTATATGTGTGCCCCACCATGCTGATTCTTTACATAAATTCTGGGGATCAGGGAATCAATGTTAGGTCTTTATACTTTCCAGGCAAGCGCTTCATCAGCTGAGACACACACATGCACATGCGTGGGGGCTGGTGTGTGTGTGTGTGTGTGTGTGTGTCTGTCTGTCTGTCCTGTTTCTTTACCTAAAGGTTTTATTTATGTTATTGAATCCCTCTCTCTCTCTTCTGATCTAAGAGGTCTGGGGGAGGACCAGGTGATTACATCCAGTCACAAGAGAACACTCTTGCTTAATGAAACTGTCTCTTCCAAAATCTCAGCTGAGAAGCTCTTACTAGCACAGACATTTTATTCTCTTAATAATACAAAGGTTTGCAAAGAAAGGACATGCTGAGTCTAGTCTGCTACTGAGAAGGATGATATGGTGATTTGGGATTATTATGTGTTTATGCACATAACAGTTCTGTGTCCCTGAACTGTGGAGATATCCGACCCTAATTCTCTGTGATTATACCAGATTATGGCCTGGGATTTAAATGCATATAAAGCAGAAGTACTTCTGGCTTTTAAATTAAGACAGGTCAGGCAGGCAGCTTTCATTATGCAGTCCCTTTGATAGGTCACTTCAGCAGAGCCTGACACCAAACACATCAGGGTACTCTAGATGCAGGTGGAGCACAGGAGCCCACCATGTCTGAATCACAGTCGGAGGCCAGCATTCCTCTTACATTTCAGATTCACTGGCTTGCATGGGTCCCTTCCAAGGCCCTAGCGGGGCTCTCACATAGTTGTGGTATTTTGTTGCTGTTTGTTCTGTTTGGGGGGTGGGGTCTTCTTTGGTGGCAGGGGTTGGGGGAAGGTCTTGTTCTACAGGGAAGGCTAGTCTCAAACATAATCTTCTGCCTCAGCCTAGACTGCATGCATCGCTATGCCTGGTTATCATGATTGTGTTTAAAATTAAACATTTTGTAAGATATTTTAACTATAACAGTTTTTATTTTTTATCAAAAAATATTTTTGCCTATATTTTTGTGATAGCATTTATCTATGTAGGCAGAATGTCCCAATTCTCACTGTGTAGCCCAGATACATTTCAACTCACAGCAAATGAGCTCTTAAGTTCTGGGATTGCAATCATGCACCACCACACCTACCATTATAATTGCTATAGATCTTTCATTTCAACTCTCCCACAATTATCTTCCTCTAGTACCAAATACTGATGAGCATTTGGGGGAATCAAGGTAAACAGAATTGAGATTGATCGGGATAAATCGTGTGGCTATGGACATCGTGGAGATATATAAGTCAAGACCCTACTATGGATGGAAAACCTAGAGGGGGCTGGCAGTGGCGGTGAACTTCTGTCATTCCAGCACTTGGGAGTCTGAGACAAAAAGATTAAGGATTCATGAACATCCTAGTAAAACCATATCTCAAAAAAAGGAAAGAAAGAAGAAAAGAAAGGCAGGGAAAAGTAACAGGAAATATTAGAAATGAGAGCAAGCCAGAGGCTGTCACATGCAATTGTGCTAGAATGCCACATGTGTGACACTGACAGGCCACCAGGAAAGGGGGACCAGGGCAGAACTGGAACTTGCCTGGTCAAAGCTGTGCTCCAGGCAGGAGTTCCTTCCTTCAGCCTTCAGAATTAAGAGAGACTTAATTTCTGCTGGTAGAGAGAGAGAGACTGTAGATACTTTATTACATTAGACTAGTAAACAGGAAATTTATCAGACTAATTTCTAATAGTATCACACAGCAGTATGCACATTGTGATGTCATGCCTGGCAATTTCTCATGGTCTCTTTATAGTCTGTAATTTTTCCTTGCATATCTATGTTTGTGTTTCTATGAGATTGTCTCCTTAAATATAATATTAAAACTTGAGTATGCCCCTCAGAGGTACTGGAGTCCCCTGCTCTCTCCTCCACAGATACCTGTAGAATGACTTACCTACACACCCACCACATTGTCATAACATGATGGTGGTGGGTCTGCAGCTCCCCTTCATGAATACAGGCACCGCTTTTCACATATTTGTGAATCTACCATGCATCTGTCTGATGACAGAATGGACAGCCTATAAGCAGAAGCTCGAGTCGATACTGAGAGATACAGGAGTGACCCAGACTCCATTGAGATCATCTTTGCCTTTAGAATTCAAGTTGTACATGATTCATGGGGTTTGTGTGTGTGTTTATTTGATTTGGAGAAAAGAGTGCTTAAGAATTGTCTGCCTACTGAACAGTGTTGAAAGCCAGGAGCTAGTATAAGACCAGTGAGGAGATCAAGGAGCTTTGAAACGGCTAATCTCAAGGGAGAAAGTTCCAGTTAAAAACATGTACCCACACCAAACCCATTTTAACAGCCCAAGGACATGAGTGGAGTAAGACAATTCACACAGAGCCTGGTCTTTTCTGTGCACTGTTCACTCTCAAATCTACCTCTGATAAATTAGTGCAGTTGCAGATCGGAACCTGCAAATGCAGGACTCTTCTATTTGGTTTTATGTTTTAGGGAGGGTGTGGAGGTGTGAAATACAGTACTCAGAAGTTCTATCAAGCACAGGTTGTCCCTTGAAATGATAGGATTTATGGGTCTGGGGTGAATGCTGTTTGTAACACAAAGAATTTTCTATGGGAATATAACCAAACTTACAATGAAATGACTGCTATAAGAAAGTATAAACTACTTTTACTTGTGTACTGCCCCGTTCCATAATTGCCATCCTCTCCTGTATCTCAAGGAGGGTAGGTAGGACAGGGATGCATATATACACAAAGAGAAATGAATGTCCTTCAGATACTTTCCCAACCACTGTTTTGACACCAGCCATCCTTTCTGTTAGAACATGCTCAAATCGAGTAGGTATCAGTTTTACCAAAAAAAAAAAAAAAAAAAAAAGAAAAGTGTTTGCTTTTTATTATTTAATGTGTAGAAAGGAGTTGTTGGTACCTAACAGCATCCCCACAATCCCCCACATCTCAACTCCTGTTTCCTTCTCCCCATAACATGTACAAGCTGTGGTAGTGGCAACTCCATCACAGGACTATTCAATAACTGGCTTCTTACCCTTTTGTTATAGTATGGGCTTTCTTGAAAATATAATTCCTCTGTTCTCAAATAAAAACCCACAAACCCATATGCACACAAACCCACCAAATTCTAGCTGGGCATAGTGGTGCAGAGCTATACCTCCAGAATGGAGAAGCTGAAGCTACAGGACTCCAGCATGTCTGAGGCCATCGGAGGTTAAATAGTGAATCTGAAGCCAGACCAGACGACATAGCAAGACTCTACCTCAGAAAGTCACAGGAAGGAAGGGAAGGAGGAGGACGGAGGGAGGGAGGGAGGAGGGAGGGAGGGAGGGAGGAGGGAGGAAAGAAAATACATTTTACATCGTCTCTGCCTCAGTGATGCAGGCCACAGAGGCAAAATCTGGGTGAGAAAGCTTGTGCATGAGTGATCCATTAGGCAAGAGAAAGGAAACGGTAGTTATGATAGCACACTCCTGTAATCACAGCACCCGGCAAGCAATGGGACAAGAATCAACAATCTGAGGCCAGGCCAGAAAGATGTCTCAGAACGTAAAGGCAATTACCACCAAGACTGACAGCCTGAGTTTGATCCCTGGAACCCACAAGGTGGAAGGAGATAACCAACCCCCACAAGCTGTCCTCTGACTTTTATATGTGTGCCTATGGCACGTGGGTGAATGGATACGTGTGCATGTATGTACACATGTGCATGCATGCACAGAGAGAGAGAGAGAAAAAAAGAGGGGGGGAAATATATACATAAGTCAAAATAAATCTTTAAAATTTAAAAAACAATTTGAAGACATCCCAGGCTCATAGTTAAACTCTAAAACAAAGAAGCAAAGAAACATAAGAAGTGGCGGAGGGATAACTGTGGGAAATTTGAAACCTGTATTTCACAATTTACATGAAATGTTATCTAAGGCAGTTTTGTAAATAATAAGACATTACTAAAGGGAAGGTAGTTATTTGTATTTCTCATTTCCAATAGTGATGTCATGGATTGTTAGATCTTAAAAGATTGTTAGCTTTTATAAAAAATAAAAGATCATGTTCCACAGTATTCACCCAGAGATGAAATCAGTTGGCATTTCTCTACAATTCGTTCATCCATTTTAATAGTTAAATGTAAAGCAGCTAAACCGTATGTTCAAGCAAATGTATACTTAAGATCACAGAAAACTAAAATAGATGTCCTCTTTAATTTTTATTTCACATTAATTCATCACATTAATTAGATAATAAATAACAGTATTTATTATCTAAGTACACCCAGTTATGTAAATTTACAGGATTTTTTCTTCACATAGTCACCTTCCTAATATACATACAACAGAACACAGAGCACATTTGCAATATTCAGCCTGTCAAACCTTGCCTGGGACAAACAAGATTCTCCATAGCTTTATTATTCTACATGTGGATAAATACAGTTCTCAATAATTGACATGAATCAGGACTGTTGAAAAAAGAAACTGAATACATTCTTATTCCAGCTGGGGTTATGTGCACTTGTTTATTTTAATATGGTCTTCTAAATGATGAATTACAATTCAGTGCATAACACATCTCTGGGAGGTCTTGAAAATACCCTGAGTGGTTTACGTGGTTTGTTTCTCTTGACATCTGCGGAGTTGACATGAGGCCTACCACCAGTGTAGCGGTGTGGAGATGTAGTGCTGTTTATTCACCAAAGGGATCTTCAAAAGTGGTAATCAACAATCAACAGTATCCCTCTTTTGTTTTTTGTTTCTCTAATCTTGCCAGGATAGAAAATGAGCAATTATTGTTCCATTAGGCGAAGAAAAAAGACAGACCAATGCAACCCAGTGCTAATTTTTTTTTAAAAAAGAAACAATCATATTGAATTAACAAATTGAAAACTTTAGTTAAGACTTCATGAACTTTGAATATAAGACAATCGCATCAGAATGCTAAATGACCACATGCTCATTCTGTTCGATGTTGCCCATGAGATCTTTCGTGTCACTTGTTCCTGGACTTGGATTACTGTTGAAGTAGAGAGTGTTTTCAAAGCTGCCCTCTGGAGGCATGTGGAGTGCACGCCTTTTCTTATAAAAGAAATAGGCTGCAACGCCGGCACCTATCACAATCAGGAGGACCACAATGACCACTCCCGCTGCTTTGGAAGAGCCTTTGGGTTGAGGATCCATCTTCCTTTGGTCAGCTACAGACAAATGAAACCATTAGCAAACAAGTGGCGCATGGGGGAAGGGGTATAAACAAGTGTCATTCATGAGATCAATAAGGTATTTACTAGCAAGTCATTGATCTCATTTTGAGTTTCTGTAGCAACCACCAAATAGGTAAAATAGGATTAGTTACTTAATTAATGTTGTCTATAAAGATGAAAACAAACTTAAAAAACAAGCAAACAAACAAAAAGAGAGACCTAGAAAGACCTTGAAGGAAATATCTTTCATAGGATGTCACAAGGCAACTTTTTGTAATTCAGCAGTATCTTCAAGAAGTTTTTAAGATAAAATATAAATTTTTTTTCTTAAACATTATGAAAGGTGGATTGTGGCCTAATGATGAAAGTTAGTGTGAGGCATTTTACTGAAAGTGAAGGAGGAGAAGGAGGGATACCATGGCTTTTAAAACAAGCAGAATCATATGACTATTGGTGAACTTGAGATTTCATAATGATCTTACCTTTGGTTGTAATGGATGAGTGTGTAGTTATAGGATCAATAACTGTTGGAAAAAGGAAAAACAAATGCTATAAAGATCCATAATAACTAAATGTAGATAAATTGTATTCAGGTCAGAGATGCATGACATCTTCCATTGCTAACTGTAATGTGATCTGATATGATGTAATCTGATGGGTTCTCATGTAATCTGATGTGATCTAATCTGATCTGATATTATGTCGTGATGATGTGAATGCTCGGATGGTGTGATTGATATCCATAAATATATAGACTTAGGCATATAAATAGAAAGATTATCTGTACCTTCAGCTATCTACTACCTACTTACATAACGACCTATCTACCTGTCCATCCATCTTTCTCTATGTCTTTGTATGGAAATGCAGCATCCTATACCTATGGATAAGTTTGATATTCTAGATTTGAAAATATGAACCTTCAAGTTTTATGTGAGCATTAATACATCTAAACACCTACAAAATCCATATGGAGCTAAGGTAATCTAGACTAGGGGTTTTGAAATTGGCACACCAAAGTCTAAACTGTTATAAGACACTTGACTGAAAAGTAAAGTAAGACACCAACATTGGTCCAGAGACTGTAACCACAGCTCTATACCAAAGGGTGTAGAATCTTAAAGTAGAATTATAAACTAAAAATCTACACAGTTACAAAATAATAAGACCTATTGAGGAAACAGAACTATGTTCACTGCTTGCTTGTTCCTCCTTGCTTGCTTGCTTGCTTGCTTGCTTGCTTGCTTGCTTCCTTGCTTGCTTGCTTGCTTGCGTGATTACAATCATAGGAATCAAAATCAGGGTCTTATTCATGCCAAGCAAGGGCTCTGTCACTGAACGACCCCAGGCCTCCTCATTTATTTATTTCAGATTCCAATGAATAATTTTCTCTTGGGAAAGATAATGCATCAGGTAGAATGGCATAAAAATATCACTCAAGTACAGTCAGTGGCACACGGAGGTTTACCAGTTGTTTCTCTTTGCATGCTATACCACTCAATCTCAGATGGAGACTGGGCTGGTTTTATATGACTTAATTCTCTCGTTTCTTATGATGTGGACCAGTGACTGCTCTTCCCTTTTCCCTAGTGCAGTAGCACTGTGGAGCTAGGCTGTCCAGATTGCTTGTAACTTAGCAGAACATTAAAATGTACCAATAAACCAAGGTTTGGCAGAGCTATCACCTTTCACTCAAAGCTACAGGTGGAGATTGATCTTTATGGCAGGACAAATTCCCACCAATAACAGGAAAGTTACACAAAAGGTATGCAACTACCCTAGTACTATGTCAGCATGTTACAGTCAGAAAAAGATGCTAGAAACTTATAACCATAGTACAAAATGTTTAACTTACTTTTTGGCATTTTACAAATAAATCCTTTGTACGAAGAACAGTGGATATTACTCCAAGTGCCAGAAGATGAGGATAAAACTACACAATCATTCCGTTCCCCAGAGGGATCGCCTGATTTCCAGTTGACAAAGGAGACAGGATTGTCGTTCAACCAAAGCCACTTTCCTGGTCATCAAATAAAACCAGCAAAAGCACAAGTTAAAAATAATCCTTTTTATGTTCCTCTCCTTAACATAAAATGCCTAGCCGATTATTATTATGTTATGCTAGAACTAATGGTTTCTACAACTTCTATCAGACAAGACACTAATAGAAAATTGTTATAGAAAAGAAAAACAATGTATTTGTTAGATTGTTAGTTGAAAATTTATTTCTACTTAATGTAAAAATGTACACTCATATTTCTCTAGCATTTTTATTATGGTGTGAAGAAAAAGAAACTGTTCTCTGAATATTTTTTAACTAACAGCTACAGGAGAGCTTGTTAATTGACAACTTTCAGGGCTGGACAATATGTAGGTCATTTAAACTTTGGTTATTGTAAATAAAATATGATTTTAACTTTTCAATCTCACCACAGATTAATTATGATTTAAGGCAAGTCTTGCTGGAACCAAAACACTGTTTTCTATGCAACATTTAAAAAATATTACCCATTAAATAATGGTTTCGTAAGAGTTACCTTCAACATTTCGGAACATGCCTATCCAAAAATTGGCTTTACTTTTAAGAGGCTCAACACGGTATGACAGAAAACTTGATTCGGCAGCACTCTCGATGGAAGCCAGGGAGGCACCTGCAAGGTGTAAGATAATAATGGGAGCAGTGAGAGCATTCCTGTGAATATTCCTGATATTAAGAACAATAAATGGCAATCTGAGCTCTACTCAAGGCTCAGTACACTGTAGGAGTGTTAGCCCAGGGCCATGCATGGAATTATTCAAAGACTGAAGAGAAAACTGAACACCTTTCAGACAACATATAGCAGATAATTCCTCATCAATCACCGGTGTTTGCTTTTATAGTAAAATCCTACAGCTTAGTAATAACTCATATATTTTAAACAGTTATGACAGTTTGCCTTGGACCTCACAAACATTCTTTCACTAAATCTTTCTAAGACCATAAAATAGATACTTTTGTTAACTCATTTTATAGATAAGAACAACAAAGCACACACATAAGTAAGTGGGGTCCAAGACTAACTGAGCACAGAATCTTGGATTCAGGCATTCTGAACCTGAGAGTAATATTTAACCATGTGGGTATCCATGTATAAACTGGGTTCTGAGTTATCCCCTCAGTGACTGTTAATTGCATGCTTACTTAATCCATCATTGAATGTACTTCACAGATATTAGGGCATTTTAAAATACTTCTGACATGTTTTGATCAAAGAGAATTGCTCCTATTATCTGCTAAAAAAAAAACAACACCTAAAACTGAAAATAAAGTTTGTATATATTCATTGTAAAATTTAAAAACAAAGCACTTAAGCAACATGTAAGGATTTTTAAAAAAAATTTTTGAGAAGTCAAAGGCATATTGCAAGTCCTCTGTGAAACAATGGCAACACTTTCTTAGCCATGGGCTTGCAAGGATTCAAGGAGGACAGGAAGGAGAGGAAGAGAGGGAGGGAGGGACAGGAGGAAGGCAGGGAGGGAGAGAGAGAGGGAGGAAAGGAGGGAGGAAAAGAGGGAAGGAGGAAAGGAGGAAGGGAAGGAAGGAGGAAGGAAAAGAAAAAGAGAGAGAGAATATGATCATGGTAATATGTCCAGCCTTTCTCTAGCCTCATGGTACCTTCGAAAGACAAAATCCCAACAATCACAGTGAAAACCAGCAATCCAGTAACCACGGGGGGTGGGGGGCGTGTCAGAATAAATTTGGAGCTCTTTTCAAATTATGAAGTTCATTGTAATCCTCATGATAATCACTAGCAAAATAATTAAACAGGAAATAAAGGTTCCTTAGCTTCAAGTGGGGCTGGAACTCAATAAGCTCATTGTGTAGTTCAGAAATCTTAAGCTTGAATGAACCATTGTAAGTTGGAAACTCTTTTTAACTTGGACATGGTGATGTATACTTGCTATCCCAGCACTTGGGAAGCAAAGGCAGGTAGATCAGGAGTTCAAAGTTATCCTCGACTACATTTCAAATTCAAAGGCACTGGAGTATGTGAGACCCTGTCTCAAAACAACTGCAACGAAGCTATCTTTGCCATTTCTGAGATTGAGTTTGGTTTTGTTTTTCCTTACAAATAAAATAGACAGGCATAAAAACACTTCTATGAATAATAATGAAGTCAGTTCCTAATCAGTTATAAAATCTAAATTTATTAGTGATAAGGAAATATAATGCTGTGAGTAACTTAGGATCAGAACCCTAAGAATTTAGAGTATTGGGATAGAAAGATTTTATATTTTAATAAGAGGACTTTTAAACCTAAATTCTTCAAATTCTTCATTTGTGGGAAATGATGCTGACTATTCTGTTAATAGAAAATTATTCTTACAAACTACCGGTGGTTGGGCTGTAGCTCACTGGCAGAGCTGTAGAGCACTTTCCTAGGAATGCCCTATTTTGATCCCCAGCAACAGAAAGGCACTTAGACCCCTTATATGTTAACTCATAGCATTTTTAATACCATTGATCTAAAAATAGATTATTATGGGATTTTCCTTCAAGAACTGTGGCACTCACCCATTCGAAAGCATTCCAGGGAAGCTTGACCCCAACTCCTTGTAAAAGAAGATTCAATATAGTAGCAATGGCCAGAGAAGGGAATCCACGCAGTCTGCTCTGACTCTGGACACTTGCCAGGCAGTTGTGGAGGCTCAGTAGCAGGGATTTCTGTACGTAAACATGTATTTAAACATAATCAAAATAAATCGTAAATAGATCTGGGGTTGCTGCAATATGTGGAATCTTATTTTTATAGCTAAGGGAAATTATATCCTCTACCATTACATAAAATTTACTGATGTTCATTATTTAGAGCCACCATTTTTCTTGGATTTTCATTTATTTCATTGTTTCAAATATATTTCAATAGAAAACAGTGGCCATGAATCTTATTCCTCATAATTTACAATTAGTGATGTTTAGATTTCTGCAATGATGTTTGAGATTAAAGTTGGGAGTGGTGGTATATGCCTTTAAACCCAGCCCTCTGGAGACAGGTGGAGCTGTGATCCAGCTTGTTCTACGTAACAAGACCCTGTCTCAAACAAACCAACAAACAAAAGTGGTAAAAGTTTAACAAATTATGTCAAAACAATTAATGAAGTGGATTTCCTTGTCAAGCCACTTCTTTTCTGAGATTCTAAGTCCTGTAATGTCCTCTTAGCTTAGGACAGCTGTGACAAACTGCCCTAGCTTGAATTCTAGGACTGTGTCCATAGCTTTGCTGATTGTAGTCAATTTGTACACATCCTGGTATAACTCTGCTGAAGCAGATGTACTGACACCAAACGGAAGGCCACCTTCTCAGAGAATCTGTCACTATAGATTCAGAGGACAATTTCAATAACAAACACTCAGAAATATATCACCAGCAAGTAATCCTAAAAATGATACAATTTTGACCTGCTGCATACTGGTTGATACCTTTTTGTTAGGTTAATCAGACAGTCTATTTTGCTCTCAGCTACCTAGCATACTCACTGGTTGATAAAGTCAGCAGTGATGGGTAATAGTTTATTTCAGACAACTTGATATTCCCCGAACCCCTTTTGTTTATCCACTTACCATCTGATTTTTTGCAGAGAAAATAAAAACTTTCGTTGCAGTATGAGGTCTTCCAGTAGCCATCGACGTCCATGTAAACACAGGCTGACTTAAGTTTGGGCTCGTCACTGCCCCAGTTAGTGTACCGCATTCTCCATGTATCCGTCCAAGTATATTCATTGTTGGTCTGCACAAATAAGGACAATCATGAAGCCTCAGGCTTACTTCTCAAATAAAGCATGAAGGAAGCAAGCAAAAATAAGTATAATACTTAAGGCTATAACTGAACACAGAACCTTGAACATTAGTAACTTTTAATAAATTTTAAGTCATGCTACTAACTCAAATTCAGTAAAAGCACCCTTTTGAAAAAGTGATTATTTCATGACCATCTTTAGGTCCACAACTAGAAAGTATTTATAGAAGAAGAGAGGAAGGGGGGAGAGAGTTTTGAGACGTGTGTGTGGTGGTGTGTGGTGTGTGTGTGTGCATGTGTGAGAGACAGAGAGAAAGACACACACGGGGGGAAGGAGGGGGAGGGGGAGGAAGGAGGGGGAGGAAGAGGAGGGAGGAGGAGGAGGAGAGGGGAGGTAGGGAGAAGAGAGAGAGAGGAGATGAGAGAAGAAGAAGAGGAATGAGACTAGAAATTGATGGGTACAGATATGAAGATGATCCCTTGGATGGAAGGGGTTGGTGGAGTGGAAAAACATGAACAAAACTATACATATGAATAAAAAATTAACGAAAGGAGTTACAACTGATGGTTTAAAAACAGATGATTGGTAAGAAAAGAAGACAATGACTAAAGAATATGTGTCTTATTCCATAAAGCTGCCTTTGCTTTCAGCTTCTCATGGCCAAAGAGAAGTTAGATCCTGAAACAATAAAATGTTTATCTTACTGAAATTAAAGTAACATCCATATCATCGAATCCTGAAAGAAAGCCTCATTTGTTCTCATGATCTTGTTCTGCTGCTGAGACAGTAATGGTAAGTGATAACTGAGACCATTTATCCTTGTTGAACAAATGTATGATCAAATCCAAGCTAATTAGTAATATAAAAATTACCACTTATCAATAATAGCACACCATCTAAAAGTGGTTTTAGAAGTAATGCCTAAGTACTATGTTATAAAACATTAGCCAAGGAGAAATAATTGTTTAAGGCTGAAACACCTTCCTCATCTTAATTCCATCATTTAATTTACCAAGACAATCACTAAAGATACAACAGGCAAAATTATAAACACATTTTATCTCAAGGTGGAATTGTGCAGCATTCTCTCATTTACTCAAATTATTCTTCCATATCATTGACTCTAGAGTTGTCATGAAAATGGCATTACTATTCTAATCATAAATTTTGGCATTGAGGAAAAGTACTTCATCTTTCAAAGTATATTTGATGGCCAATTTGAAACACAATTATGAGAAGAATTGAATGATTTATCAGATCATTTATTATCTAAAAAATAGTCAACAGAAATATGAAAATCTCTTATCTAAGCACAATCACCAAAACCACATGGGGCTAATTATTTTAAATATTCTTCACCCTATTGAGGAAGTACCTAGTGTATGACTAGCTTGCATCTCTGCATCGCAACCTAAAGCTTGGCAAAACCTGACCTCAGTCCACTATCCATTTTATACCTTTCCTTCCTTCTCATCCTCTCTGGTACCCTCCCTCAGCTCTTACCACCCTGAGCTATGCCTTGAAATGGTGAGTATTTGGGATCAGGGCAGAGCTCGGTAGTAGAGCCTTGCCTAGCATATGTGAGGTCCAGATTTAACCCAAGTACTGAAAAAGAGAATTTCTCTAAGAAGCCTTCTTGAGCCACTCCTCTGCCCCAGGACCTCTGCAATGCTGCGTGCTGATTTGCTAGCTACCGGGTGGTGGAGGAATGATGGGTAGCATATGTTTCAGGAGTCTTACCTTATTGTCTCTCTTAGTTCAGAGCTTCAACCCTCACTTTGCCCCAGTCCTCCACCCTTCTCTTTCTACTTTGGAATAAAAGTATGTGACTTGACGAAACACTTCTCATACATAGATGGAAACTCTATAAGACTGGGAATCGTAACAATTCTAAACTGTTTTGCAACAAAACATGATCCCATCCCCACTCCCTATGCTCCTGACCTACTTTCTCTTCTCGTGCTGCAGCTGTGTAACTATGACTCTGGAGAGGAATAAACAAATGCATGGAGCGCTTTAGATGTATAATATAATTTTGGAATAACTATTCAAAGCCAATTATTGTAAATACCAGGGAGTTCTCGGTTTAGTTTCTGACACATTATCACTAGGTCACTAGACCATTGACAGTGGAACCTCATGTAAGTTTTCAACTGAAGAAACAGAAAGAGAAACACATTGGACTAAAATTTATCAATCATGTTAAGCTGTGAATGTTCTAGCATCTTACCAAGTTGCTGTTCAGGGCAATCCATGCAGGTACATTAAATGGGTGCATTTTCATCCATGCAAATGCATTACTGTAAGGGTCTAGAATGCTAGCAAGCAGGGAATTATGAGCCTTGCAATGTTTCTCTGCTTCGTCCCATGGTAGCTTCAATTTAATAAGGGAATAGCTGCTTTTACCGTAGTTAATAAAGCCATCCTTTGGAGTTGTGGTTGGAGAAACAGGCAAGGAAGGGTCTAGAATAGAGTGATTATTTTCATTAGCATTGTCAATGGGCCAATAATCGAGTACCTTCAATATCCAACTTCCTGCTCATCCATCATAGATATAAATACAAATTCCTAAGTCCAAACTGCAGGGCTTAAAAATATTTTCACCACATATTTTACAACATAAAACTAGTATTTCTGTGTGTGTGTACACATTTGTGTACATTGATGTGTGCAGAGTAGCACATGTGTGGGGGTGCACATATGTATCATGTGCATGTATAACCAGGGGTCAACCTTGACTTTCTTTCCCTATAAGTCAACATAGTGACTTTGAGAAGGAGCCTCTCCCTGAGCTGGAATTCCTCAAAGAGTTGAGCTGGCTGGACAGTAAGCCTCAAAGATCCACCTGTCTCTTCTTCCCCACTGCTGGGATTACAAGTGTGTGCCACCTCACGTGTCTTTTTATGTTGGTTCTGGGGATAGAACTCCTTACATCTGCATGGTAAGCACTTGACTGACTGAGTTATTTCTCTAGCCTACAAAGCTTTATTTTTAATCAGTATGTCGGATTAAACAATTTTCAAACTGTATTTTATATATATATATATATATATATATATTTATATATTATATATTATGCTATGTTTAATTATGCATCTGTATGTATATCATACATAGTGTGTATAAGCATATTACTAGTAAGTAACTATATATGTATATGTACACTATTTTATTCGATACATATATATGAGTCTAATAGGAAATCTCAGTAGTTCAGAACACTTGTTATTCTTGAAAGGATCTGGGTTCATTTCTCAGCAACCACATGATGTCCACAACCATCCACAACATCAATTCAAGGCATATGATGCCTTCTTTTGACTTCCATGGGAACCAGGCATGAACATGGTACACAGACATATAAAGCATATCACTTTATACATAAAATTAAATTAACATTGTTTAATATATATAATATATATATATTATATATATATACACATTGTTTAATATATATTAAACAATTTTAATTTTATTTTATATATAAAGTGATATATATATACATACATATACACATTTATATATATATATACACATATTATATATATATATATATATATAATATATATACAGTTTCTAAGTAGGAAACAAAGACTCTTGAAAATCTTCTGTGATCTAGTGCCCCTATAAAAGAAAGGCCAGAGTTTAATGCTACAGATTAAACGTCTTCCTGCCATCATTAGTCTTTGCTTTTTTCTCTTGGTCAATGGCATAATCAAGAATTTTTACTGGGGCTGGAGAGATGGCTCAATGGTTAAGAGTACATGTTGCCTTTGCAGAGTCCCTGTGTTTGGTTCCCAGCACTGACATAACTGCTCACAACCATCTGTAACTCAAGTCTCAGGGTATCTGTTGCCTTTTGATCTTCCAAGTGCTGCATGCATATGGTATACAGACAGGACTGCAACCAACACACACACAAAATAAAAACATATATTTTCTAAAAGAAACGTCTCCAGGCCTTCTGTGGTTTCACATTTATATCTATCCAACTCTACCTGTAATACACCTGTAGAAACTAGTGCTGTCTTATCGAAATTAATTCTGAGCCTTGGAGCCCTTGAAGACAGGTCTTTTCTCTTTTCTTTAATGTTCCAGCTTGAACTTACTGCTATTTTCTATCTGGATTCTAAAGCACTTAAGACACAGGAAGCAGAGGTTGTTCTTGTGAACCTGAGCTAATGCCCCTGAGCAGAGACCAGCAAACAGGAAGAAAGCTAAATCTGATCATTTCTCTGGTTTTGTAACATATAAACTACAACTTGCTGTTGTGGGTAGGGGCATAAATGATTAATGTTTCTTGATATCATATGAAAATCAAATTTGTGCCTGTAAAGTTCTATTGGAAAGCATCCACTTTCATTTGTTTACCTATTATCTAAAATTGTCCCTAACCATGACTGAGTAGAGGGATCTTAACAGACATTGTGTGGCAGGCACACCTCAAACACTTGGGTCTTTATAGAAAAGTAGTCAGTAGCGGCCAGTTCTATTTACTCTTACAGGTCCTGACTGGGCCAATTCTCTAACCTGTTCAACATAAACTCTGCCCTATTCTGTACCTAAGGTGTACGAAACTTTCTCTTTTCAGTCATGCTCTTTAATCATAAGACATTTTCAGGAATTAGCAGCCTCTCTCTCCTCTGCTGTTGCTGCCATCTTGTGTTGATGCAGGGTCCTTTGACCAAGAGACCCTGGACAGACTCCTTAAACTATCACATCTTACATGGAAGTCTTAAAACTTCCCAGCCTAGGAGAACTGGGCACCATGCCATAGGAATTTTTTTTGGACCATTAAAAGTGCTAAACAAGGCAAGTGAAGAAGAGGAGGAGGAAGAAGAGGAGAAGAAGGAGGAACAAGAAGAGCAAAAAAGACAGTTTTACTGAAGTCAATACATAATCAAGACAATTGGGGTGTTAGGTCCAGTGCACTAATTCCTTAAATATCTGTAGAAAAGAAAAAGAAATGCTACCAAATATTGGGAGATTGTTTCCAGGTGGTTAGATTAGGCAACTTTGTAGTTTTTATGTATTTTCTATGTGGGAGTGTTTTTGGTGCGTACATATTGGTATACCATATGCATAAAGTGTCCATATAGTCTAGAAGAAGACGTTGGATCTCCTGGACTGGAGTTACATATGGTTGTGATCCATCATGTGTGCACTGGGATTGGACCTGGGTCCTGCACAGTGCTCTTACATCCCTCCTGTCTGCTTTCCAGAAGCTTCATCACTAGCTTATGGCAGTATTATGAAGAAGAACATTAGAAATGGATGAATTAACGTGTAACATGGCTGCTCTGGAAAGAATCATATCTGAAGATATAATCAGGTAGGAATTGCAGACACAACATGGATTACAGAATGATTTGCCTGGGATACAGACATGCCCTTAATATACACCTTTAATCCCTAACAATGTAGGTAAGTTTAGTTTGTAGAAGGAAGCAGCCATATTTGAAAAGGACATCTAATTGAGGGGCAGACAAACTGATGAATTAGAGAACAATTTGACAGAATGAGTCAGAGATAGGATACACCCCAGTCTCACAAGAATAGACTGGAAAGAGGATACTGAAGAGAGCAGTGTGGGGGTGGAGGGGTGCGGTTTTATAGAGACGAGCTATGGAAAGAAC
Organism: Mastomys natalensis; assembly: GCA_021653895.1. NCBI lineage: Eukaryota > Metazoa > Chordata > Mammalia > Rodentia > Muridae > Mastomys > Mastomys natalensis. Next base: position 1,760,675 of record JAJTUV010000298.1, read on the forward strand.
AAGTTAGACACAGGTGAGGACAGAATGAGCCAGAGAATAGAAAGAGTCAGAAGATTAGAACAGATTGCCAAAGTTAGTATGAGGCCAAGCAGAGCAATTCAGTCAGAAATCAAGAGGAGCCAGTTTGAATCAGTCAGCTTGGAGAGGAGTTTGGCCCAGGACAGCTAAATTGAATCAGCTAGTCAGAGATTAGAAAGAACTAGAAAGCTTGAGCCTATTCAACAGTAAGCTTCTGAAATGACAATTATACCTGGAGAATAAAAGATACTTTTATAACGGAGCAATAGCCCTTCTTTTCTTTCCCTTGTGTTTCCCAGCCACTGTGACATGGATGTGTTGACCTGTTCCACATTGTATTTTCCCTTACCACAGGCCAAATGTGATGGAGCCTAGAGACCAGACTCTGAGACACAAAGCCAAAATAAACCTTTCTGCTTTTACAATAATTCCTTTGGGTATTTTTTCACAGTCACAAAAAGCTGACTGACATATATTACAAGTTTCTAATAAAAAAGAAAAAACACTTCAAGCTTAATCTGCACAGAACTTTCTGTAATAAAAGGGATCTGATTCATAAATAAAGTATAGAAAATAGCACCTCTTTGGAGAGGGGTAGCCACCTCTTTTGTCTGTCATGGGCTCATGTGGCTTAAACCCAGCCCTTACTGGTGAGGTTCGGCAAAACTTACCAGTCTGTGTTTGGCATATATAGCCTTGTTTACTTTCACAAGTGTCATCCATCCAGGTTCCTGCCTCTCGTGAATTGCCACCAATCACAACAACACAGTCAGCCTGTCCATTTGTGGATAAGGAAAACAAAGGCAACAAGGATAAATTAATAATGACTCAAATCAATCCATTATTAAGAAAATGCACTCTTGTTATTCCTCCTTTACAATTTTTAAGATTATCTATCTGCACAGCTTATCCAGCCCACTATCATCTTCCAATTGATGCATCCACCTCCAGTGCAGATTCTCCTCCCACCTGAACTTTTACTTTTTATGGCTTCCTAGTGAATTCCATTTTATTTCAACCTCACTATGATTTCAGCCATAATTTACACACTCAATACCAAATAATTTCTACAAAGAAAATCACTTACACATCAACAGACTATAGCTGTCAAGGTAACTGTCATAAAAGCTATGTTGATCAGATCATTCCCTACTCAGCCTTACGCTTTGTTCTCCATCTGACAACACACAAACTCTGTCATAGAGCTTCAATATTTCTCTCAGTTCTGATTGCCTCAAGCTTACTCCTACTTTTTTCTAACACAGAGACTCCCACTGCCATCTGAGATGTTTACCCATTTTTAAACACACCTGGAACGTTTTCCAGAATGACTTTGTTCATCTCACTCACCTAGCAAGGCTGCCATCTTCATCCTCTTTAGTTTTCCTGATTATTATGTTTTAAACTTCCTGAAAATAACTCTCCACAGCTGATTCTTTCTACCTCCACCCACTGTGTTCTGCAGTGACAGTGTCTGACACAAAGAGCCCCATAGGCACATGCCCACACAACGAAATCACCCTATCCTCTGTCTTCTGGCGTTGGACAGCAGACTCTGTCATGTTACACTCTCATTTCTCTATTACCACATTTGTAATATAAGACTTGTATTCCGGTTTAAAACTTTCATTTATAAATATGGATAGCCATATTTAAACATATCACAAACAGATTCATAATTTTTCATGATGTTCATAATCCCTAGGATAATGTTTAACACTAGCCAATTGATCATTCAATGATATAAGAATGAAGTAAAAACTTTAAAAAGAAGGTAGAGAAGCAATAGTCTATATTCTGATGTATAGAAGCACTTAGCATGGTATTTGTCATGGATCAAGTGCTGTATAAATGCAGGGTAAATAATGGTCACCCTGCTGCTGCTATCTTCAGAAGTAGTGGTGGCATCCAAACCAGCATCCCAATTGCTGCAACAGCTACAAGGGATAAGGGGCAAATGGTGCAATTATAACCTTGGGATCAAGTTTGTCTCTTGAGTACCAATGAGGCTTAGAGTGAAGTTAGATTTCTACCACTCACTGCCAATGAAGAGTTCTTAACTAAATATCACTTCTCTAAGGTTGATTAGGTCTGAGAAAGAAAAAAAAACTACCTAATCAGGACAAAGGAAGGAGGATTGTGGGGGGTATATCACAGAAAATTAACCAACAACATGACTCTTTTTACATAAAGATGGTGTGGAGAGGTGATGCAAAACTTAAGCTCACATCTTCGTAAGACAGGCTGCTTCTTCTTCCACCAGGATATCCTTTCCCCCAGTTTGTATAATGAACTCCTCGTCCATCTGTCCACAGGAATGTGTGTTCTGAGTTGACATCATTCAGCCCAGTCCAGGCATTGAAAGTAGAGTCTCTCATGTGATAGGTAACAAATGCTGAAAACAAGTTATACAAGATGATTTAAAACTTGGGACTGTGAACAGTGCAAGTACAAAGAAATATTTTAAACATGTTAATTTAAAAATACTGACCACATAACTCAACTCTTGCTAGTATTCCCAAGCCAAAACAAACAAACAAACAAACAAACAAAAATCCACAAAAATAGACAGAGTCTAATCTTAGTATCCCCATCAGGAACCAAGTTTCAGACTCATTGATGCGAGTCTGGGGCGCATACTACTACTGCAGATAGTTGGGAAAGTTGTATCCCACCCAAAGACACCAGATAAAGGATTATGAGAGTCTCAAAGCCATCCCATCCACTCATGCTGGCTACCTCAATATGAGCTGTAGCTGGGGACTGCCTACTAGCTTACAGAAAGAAGCATGCTCTTCTAATTTAATAAAACTCATACTATAATTCTATTTTGTAGTTTCATTTTTAAGGGTTTATTGTAGTGTGTATGTGTGTGTGTGTGTGTGTGTGTGTGTGTATGGTCACATGTGTTGGAGTACCTCAGAGGTCAGAAGAGGATGCTGGATTCTTTGGATTTGAAGCACAAGTAGCATAAGACTTTAGACCCAGGATTCTGAGGCAGGAAGATCCCAAGTTCAGTGCTCTCTGGACTACAGGATGAATTTAAGACCAGCCTGGGCAACTTGGCATGACCCTAACTCATAATGAAACAAAAAAGATGACAAAGCATATAGAAGGAGCATTGGCAAGGCCCTGCTTTCTGCCCCCTTGTACTTCTCCCTTTCAAAAGAAAAAAAAAAAAAAAGCACCATGTAAGTTCCCGTTGTCCTGGTTCTGTAAATAAAAACAATCTGCTGACAATAATTAAGAGAGGAAGAGTTTCCAAGCTAGAAAGCTCTGAAGATCAAAGCCATTTATCCAAACAAGAAGCACCCTGCTCCCAAATTTTAGTTTCACTCAGCAGCAAGGGTTATCTAATTAGGATCCTTCCAGAGAAGCAAGTCCTGGGGAGCATAGGCCATCTAATGAGGATGTACAGACCCAGATATCCTTAAGCTAAAGGGTTCACGACACAGAATTAGAAGATCTGGAGTATATAGAATCGCTTTTTGTTGCATCCAATAATTCTGTAGCAGAAGGGTAGGAAAAACAACAATGGAGATTTTATTGCCCATATGCCCTGTACCTTCTCTTCACCCTGCCCCCTAAAGCCTCACTCAGTAGCTGCCTCTTAATTCCACCATCTATACCTGCTAGGTTAACAGTATCTCTGTTTACTAAAATAGCAACCTATACCCCTAAATATGGACAAGAAATTGAAGGACACAGCATTTGGGGACTCTGATAGAAAATACACAATATTTTCTATCAGAGACAGAAAATATTCTGGAGAGATGGTCTATATTTTAGAATGCTTGCTACATTTTCAGAAGGCCCAAGTTCAATTCCTAGTACCTATACTGGGTAGTTCACAAGCACCTGTAACTCCAGTCTCAAAGGATCCAACACCCTCTTCTGGCCTCCACAGGCAGCCACATCCAGGTGGCTTTCATACACACACAACACACACACAGAGAGAGAGGAGAGAGAGAGAGAGAGAGAGAGAGAGAGAGAGAGAGAGAGAGAGATGCATGCACACACAAATAAAAAATAAATCTTTTTTTAATGCAAAATAAAATCTGCAGAGGTATAACCACCTGCTCATGTATGAGCACGAAATTCTGTGGAATAGTAGTTCCCAAATCCTAACCCCATTTTCAAACAGAAGAGCCTTGTTCATTTTTACATTTTTCTCAATTAACTACCAAATGTTTTTATTCCCATATTCTTTAGTGAACTAAGAGTGCAGATGGATATTTGTTTTGGTTTTATTTGTCTCCTAAACAAGATTGTAACTTCTGCCTCCTGCTCAACTTGAAACAGATGTGAACAGCTATGTGGTAGCATACAGCACTGACTCCCCCACCACCACTGCCAACAACCACATTACGAATTCAACAGAGTGTGTCGTTTTGCCAGGAATAATGTTATTTTATCTGAAAATTGTTTCCTTCTGCACATCTTACTGCTCCGGTTCTAACTCTGTTATGCCAGGAATCAGCACTTTGTGGGGAAGAGAGGAAATCCATTACTGTGTTTCCCTGCTGGGTAGCTGAGGCAAAAATGTAGTGAGCCAGCTCGAGAAATGTGAATGTTATGTTCTTGTATCATGTGTTACTGTCTGACCCTTTGCTGTGGGTGTCTGAATAGCTGGTGAACTTGTCAAAGATTCTTGTGGAAGCTTGGTTGGTTTCATGTATCATATGTCCTAAGACAGTATGTATCTGTGCCTTAATAGAGCAAGCATTTGGAAAAAGCAAGATTCAGGTTTCTAGTGTCTTCTCTTCTGTCCTTTACAGATACATAATTTTGGATATTTTGTAGATTATTTTGTAAAGTCAAAGATGCTCTAGGGCTGGAGATAAGAAGCTATAAGAGTTAGAACCCAAGTCTGGAGGATAACAAAAGACCAGATAAAAATGGGGGTTATATGTCTGTAACCCCAGCATGGTAGAGGATAGAGGCAGAAGGATCACTGGAGATAGCTGGATGCTAGCCCAGCTGAAACTTCAGTGAGAGACCCTGACTCAAGATACAAGGCACAGAGTGACAGAGCAAAAAGTACCTGGTGTTCTCCATTGGTCTTCACATAAGCACACATATCTATGTGCCCCTGCACACCCATCATGTGCATACCATGCAAGTATATATTCCCCCACATCTATCCAACTAAAAGAGAAGTTAAAGCATATATACTCTAATTTTTCCTACAACCTTTTTATAAATTTACACATACAACAAACCTCTATTGGACTTTTTTTGTACACAACATATGGGCCAGTATATGTGGGTCTACCGTGTCTACTTGAGCACCACCCAACTTAACCATTTCAAAATCCTTTGCAAACCTTGCTCCATTTGTGACACAATGTGTCTCATCAGTCCTGGCCACGGGAATGGCCTCCTCATTTTGAACCTAAATACATTTCCCTGTATCCATCACTCATTCACCCAGATCATCCTCTGAGGACCATACAAGGTGGACCATCAAAGGACATATGTTCTTTTTCTCAAGGTGTTTAACCTGAGGGTCTCTGATCCATACTTCAACCTCTATGGTTTCCATACCCTTCAATAGCCTAGTCTAAATCTCCCAAAATTGCTCAGGATCTACCTTAGAGCACAAATCATGGTTCAAATAAGATACTTATTTCAGCAAAGGTGGTCCCCAAAGGATCACCCAAGAGTAGTCAGTGCCTTTATTTCTGGGTAGAAGAGAGAAAGTCTGTGTATTCAAGCATGTGGGCATGTGTGTTGCGACGAGAGTACCTCTGTGTATTCTTCAGGATCCAGCCAACTAAGGTTTTATGCAAAAGGGTCTCTTACCAGTCCCATAAACTGCTGGTTTTATTAGGATGATGGGCCAGAAATCCTCAGTGATTGTCCTTTCTCTAACTCCCCTGTGCTAGAACTACACATGGCTGTCACCACCCCAGGCTTTGCACATGGGTGCTGAGGATTAAACTCAGGTACTCATGGCGTGGGCAACATGTGCTTCACTGACTGAGGTTTCTCCCCAGCTCCAATTTCTTTCCTTTGACAGAAGAATGGATTTTACAACCCTCTGTATGGTTGTGACAAACGTTCTCTTGTCAGATACTCCCATAGCTCTGGCTTATCCTTGTATCTCATCAAAAAAAAATTTTCCTGCATTTGTTCAAAGTTTACATTAAAATATCAGCTTTGCTGTGTTGTAAATTATATGATCCGGGGCCAGCCAAGGAGCAGCTGGGAGATCAGCAGCTGCTCATTCCATTCTCAGAGCTGTTCTTCCTCAGTCCCTTGCATAGCAGATTTGTTGGCAACAGGACAGGATACGGTCTTATGGTCTGGTACCTAGGGTTTTGATGCTGACCAAGCATGCTCCTTCTCTCAAAGTTCTATGAACGTCATTTCTTTGTCCATAAACTGGAATAATAATAATGCCTGGCTCATAGAGTTGCTATGAAAATGGGAAGGAATTGTATGGATAATTAAAAAAAAATCCCAGTATATCTAGCATCAATGAGAGGGGAGGCCCTTGTTCCTGTGACGGCTCGATGCCCTAGTGACAGGAAATGCTAGGGCAGTGAGGCGGGAGTGCGTGAGTGGGTATGGGAGCACCCTCATAGAATCAGTGCAAGAGGGATGGGATAGGAGGTTTGCAGAAGGGAAATTGGGAAAGGGGATAACATTTGAAATGTAAATAAATAAAATATCCAATAAAAATACATAAAAAATCCCAGTATAGTATCTAACACTAAAGAAAATAAAATTACTCCTAATAAGAAATTGAGAAGATTTTCCCCTACTGTATCTTATTCCAGGAAAAAGAAAAAAGTCACTTATAATAAGCAACATTCTATCACTTTAGGGCAAATTTATGAGTATATACACATATACTCATAAGTGGCAGGAGTATTCATAACTGCCAAGGTGTGTAGGTTTACAAACCTTGCTCTTTTGCATTCTCTATGGACACCAGGTTTCCTTTCAGTCCTATGCAAGTTTTCCGTGCCTCTTGCCAGCTTTTTTTTTCTTCTTCACCAAATCCAAAAATTTTAAAGCACTGAAACGGAAGGGGAGGACAAAAGCAGAGGTTTTAGCTAAAGATAATAAAATTCACATCAAGAAATCAAGTTATTCATGACAATTACAGATAAAGAAAATTTTTCTCAGGTCAAAATGAGAATTAAAAAAGAAAATTAAACCAGCTTCATGGCCCACATATACTCTCTGCAGAGTTTTATTTTTCCTTGAGATAAAGGGCAAAGATTTTGGCTAATATCTCATGTATGCTATTACTTTCCATTGAGATTCTGTGATGGGAATCGCCAGTTATTCTTGCACAAGTTGTCCTAATGTGATGATGTAGGCAGAAGTTAACTCTATGGGCTGCAGTTAGCATCTGCCACTGTCCTACAGTGAACAGCATTGCTGGGGTTTAGTGGGAAATGATCCCCACAGGCTCATGCATGGGAACTCTTGCTCCTCAGATGATGATGCCAGCTTTTGAGAAATATGTAACCTTTGGGACATGGACCTGGCTGGTGGATACAGGCCATAGAGGTAGGCCTTCAGGGATGCAACTGGACCTTCTTCCAGTCCTTATCTTCCTAATCCACTATGGCCTGAGGAGTATTTACCATTTGTTCCCACCTCCATGGAGCCGTCTGCTCCACCTGCTTTGCTCTGATATTACTGGGTCCTCCAAAATAGGGAGCCAAAGTCTCTCTTGCTTCTATTGTCTTTTTTTTTTTTTTTTTTTTTTTTTTTTTTTTTTTTACAGTAACAAGAAAACCACTTAATACAAATACCAAGATTGAGATCAATTTTCTCCGATACCTTGTTGTTGTACAAATGCCAACCTTGCTTGCAGCCACCAGGGGTCGGGGGCGTGGTAGGTATGGCAGTGGCATTGATGCTGCTGTTGTGTCTCTGGCAGATGAAGTTATTTGGATAACCACAGTTGATGTCATTCCAGGACCCTGTAAAAGAGAAGAGCTAAGGTAGAGCTGCATAGTCTTAGTTTAAAACATAACTTCAAAGGTACGATATCTCAGGTAGGATCTCAAAAAATGGTTCAGAATAACTTTACCTTATTTTCACATGACTAGAAGAACCTATGCAATCTCAATCTCTCTCTCTCTCTCTCTCTCTCTCTCTCTCTCTCTCTCTCTCTCTCTCTCTCTTTCTCTCTCTCTCTCTCCTCTCTCTCTCTCTCTGTTTCACTTAGCTCATAAGAGTTCAGCTTTGCAGAAAGATTCCTATATGCTGAGCATGCTCTTGGTGTTACAGATATATTATTAAATTATTTATCACCAATATCAGTCATATAATACTAAAGTATGTATTTAGCATTAGATGTTACTTTATTTAATTCTCAACAAAAGACAAATTACATTAACACTCCCATTTTATGCATTGAAAAAGAGCTAGAGAGAGAGATAAAGGTGATTGGTTACAAGCATATTCTAGATATTTTCCTCACATAAGAATGTAAAAAAATGCCTCACAATTTGGAAGAAATAAGATGATACATCATCTGTTAGCTTGCTGATGAACATACTGATAAATTTATCTTTGTAATCGGAACTGTTACACAAATAAAATTTGGAGTGTCTGTTTTTTTCCTGTGAAAGGGTATTGCTACTTTTAGCCTAAAGATGCAAGAAGTAGCACACACCACACCCCAAAGCACATTCAATAAGATCGGTATATGATTATGATCTACCTGAATTTGTGTACATCGTTACACAGTTTTCATCATCATTTGCAAAGTTGGGTTCCCCTGTAGCCCAAGCCACAAAATCTACTTTGCTTCCATCCATCCAACTGCAAAAGAAAATTGAAGCATCTTTCAACAACCCAGACAAAATGACTACAACTTAGAGGTGTGAAAAGGCCAATGCATCAAGACGAAGGGGGCATGGGATGTGTAGCTAATAAGAGAAACCTAAAGAAATAAATAGGAACTCTGAAATGTCTGGGACTAGGTATCCTTTGTGTTCCTCTGTAGTCTCCCTGATACCTTCAGGTCAAATTCACAAGCAACCACAGTTAGAGTGAATCTTGTAAAATAAGAATTCCCATTATTTGGGGAATTCATAGTCCATTACTACAGAATCTACTTAAGAAGATGCAGAAGACTGATGTGAATACTGAATGCTGGTTCACCCTCTTTGCACTCTTCAGAACAAACTCCCAATAGCAGTGAAGAGAGAAACATGTAAGCCTGATTAGTCTGGAATCCAGAAGCGAAATTCCTTCCATAGTACTCTTCAATAATGATTTCCATACAATTTAATGACATACAATTTCCATACAATTTATCAAAGAGGTGGCAAATGAATTATTTCTCATTAGCTCCATTCTGAATTTTTTTGCTTACTCCATGTTTTCATAAGTGGGTAAGCCAACAACTATTGTCATAAGTTATAGAAACTCAAGGACTCTGGGAGCTGGAAATAAAAGAAATAATAAAAAATCAGCCCTCTTATTCTGGAGATGATCAAATGGGTATTTGTCCTATTTCTATTCCCTAGAAATAACAAACTCGACTTTAGGTCTCAGTTGCTTAAGGGTAGCAATCAAAATCCCAAAGAATGCATGTTATTAAGATAGCTGTATGTGGGACAGATAGACACATCTGTTCTTGAAATTCAGGAGAACATATTAATGAACATTGAAAAAAAAAAAAACTCCCGAGATAGAATTCACTTTCTCAAGTACAGCCATTCCTGGCCCAGAGTCTAAGGAAGGAGCAAGTCTACTCTTCTGGGGGAAAGTTTCAGCATGAACTTGAATACATTGCCACTCCAAGGTGGGACATAGAAAAGGGGACATTTGACCCTGTGTACCAACATTGGTCAAAACAGGGTTGCAATTTTGAAAATATATTCAACATTCCTCTCTCTTTAAGACATCTTCTTAGCCAATGATTTGCTGATGGCTGAGTACCCTAAAATAAAGACTAGAAACATTTTGTGAGATCAAATCCATTTTTGAGCTTTTAAATAATTAACAATGCTGAAACTCTTAATAGAGTCATCTTAAATAGTTTTACTTTCACATTCATATTGTCATGGAACTTTTAATGCCATTTGGCAAAGGTCTCAAAACAACTCATATGTGTTTATCAGATCTCTTTTCTAAGTCATGATGTTAGCTTGATTTACTTACATGAATTTCTTATCCAAGCTGATCAACATGCCAATAAAATATGGTGACTGTCCACCATTCTTGTTTATCTAGAATGCAAGAGTTCATAGATATAATTTATAGTCATCTACTAAACAAGTTGGGAAAAACTTATGTATGAGTAAGGGGGCCTATTTATGTTTTCCAAGGAGGAATTTGTGCACAAATACTATAGAACGATATTCATAAGGATGAAAAATATGTTCTCAATGCAATAACCTGTGTTTATAAAGTTAATACCTTAAGAAATTAACTATAATAACAAATATCTGTAACAGTTGGGTGCTGAAGAATAAAATGGGCAATGGGTTTTGTACATCATACATAAGGACTTAATATATAGCATGTATTACAAATAGGCACTTATGCAACATTAGGGCATATCCTGAGAGTTTCAAAGCAAGGCATATCCACAAAGAGGAAAATGTTAATCTATATTTTCATATCTTTATACTTAAGTGAAATTTTCCTTTAAATATTGAAAAAATCTATTTTCTGCTATTCTGATCATTCCCTCTCTGGCAAATGATGAGGAGGCCATATGAAGATTCTTTTTTTTTTTTTTTTAAGCAGAAAAGTACTCAGAAAATACTTTTAGAAATATCTGATAACTTGGGTACTACTGAGATTTTTATATGAATAATAAAACTGTACTATCTGTTCACAAATAATTTGAATTATATTGTATGTTATACAAGTGGTCTAGGTTGAGACATAACAATTAGTTAAGACATGATCCTTGAAAATTAAATTCATAAACTGAAAGGGATCATCACAGTGTTTAGACTTAACAAAGTATTTCTGGTTTCTGTGATTCTACAATTGATGTTCTAACAATAAAGAACATCACTCCGTGTGGCTCTGTATCAGGGCCTCAGTAACTAGAATCATTTACCCTCAACTTAACCTTGCATTTAGCACAGAATTTGAAATTTTATTCTAAATTACTGAATGCACAAATCATTGGGAGTGGGTGTGTGGGTGAGGGAACATCCTCATAGAAGCAGGAGGAGGAGGAGGGATGGGATAGGGGATTTCATGGGGAGGAGACTGGGAAAGGAGATAACATTTGAAATGTAAATAAAGAAAATATCCAATAAAAAAGAAATCATCTTTCTTTATAGCATGCCATTCTATACTTAACCATATCCTTACATATTTCCATAGAAACTTCTTTTCACTTTCACTTTTAATAGTAGCAAGATCACCAAAATTCTTCTTGCAAAATGCCCGTGCGTTGTCCATGGTTTCCTTCTCTTTGCTAAAATAGTACTGGTAGTCTTTGTAAATGACCCACCCATCTGCAGTAACTGGTGGATCTGAAAAAATAAAGTCAAAGGAAAAGATATTTCTTTACTTAGATAAATTAAGGAATGTGGTAAACGAGGATAAGCACTACGTCAAAGATATGAAAAACTCCAAGACCCCAGAATATGCAGAATGTCCTCAGGGAGAGAGTGGATTGTTCCAAGCTAAATATCTACCTTCCATCAGTTCAATGAAGACTGGCCTCTCTCCTCCTAAATAAGATCCATGAGTGACTAGTTAAAAGAATTCCTGGCATCATTTTTACTGGCAGGACAGCAGATCTAGCAAGATTTATACACATGCCTGTGATGCCCACGGGCCAAGACTTAGGAACTATGAAAACTCAGATTTCATCTACACCTCCAAGACTTCTTATACATGGATTTGAATTGTTCATGGTAGAATTAAAGAGCCAGGAAGGTAATTCATGACGAAGATGTCTAAACACTCTTTTGAAGCATGGATTTTTTTTTTTCTATACTGCAAAAGGCTGTAAAGGCATCTATGGCCTAATCCTAGTATGTCGGATTACAATGAGGACTTCGTAAATGTGATTAAATTGTCGATCTTGAGAAGGCGAGATTATCTGGGATTATCTGGGTGAGCTTTAAATCTAATGCACAAGATCTCAGAAAAGGATGCAGAGACAAAGGTCCTATGCATAAGGATGCAACGTGACAGTAACCATATGGAACAAGGGGGGTTGAGGTTGCAGCCAGGGGCATTTAGGAAAGAACTCAAGGATACCAAGTGAAGGCCAGGGGCCAGAACCTCTGGTGGGGGAGGGAGAGGTGGTTCTGTGGATGAAAGCTTGCATTCTGACTCAGTGGAACCAATTTCAGATTTCTGATCTCTAGAACTGTCAGCAAATAACTGTGTGCTGCCTTGAGTCACCAAGTTACAATTGGTCATGCGCTAAAGAAAACCCTGGACCCTGTATTAGACTCATGAAATCACAAGAAAACATGCTAACAGGGCAACTGGTGTGTGTTGTCTGCTCTCTGGAGATAAAACTCCAACCTTTCATGAGATCCTCAAAGATACTTAGAACTCTCTCCCCACCATCTCCCTTTTCACGAAGGTGGGGAAGGAATCAGAAAAGGCTATAATTGAGAAATGAGAGAACTCAGAGACACCTACTGTCTTGTGGAGCAGGTGTGGGCTCAGGTAGTAATGTTTTCCCTGTAAAAATAAAATATAGTTGTTAAGCATTCACGAGTGCCACTCCTTGTATTTTCCTGTGTCAATAAAACCTTGGCAATCTTCCACACTTGTCCCATCTTCCCTCCAATGCACATCACATCATGTGGGAGAATGAAAGAAGAAAGAAGGGTGAATTGAGGTTTATACAAATGGATACAAATTCAGGCAGGCAGTATCTAGGCTCAAATAGTGCCATATAAAGGAAAGAAAAGAACATTAATTTTAGAATCGTGAAGTTAGTCTCCCTCCCCCAATTATAAAAATGAACTAACCATGTTTATAATTAGGCAGGGTAAAAATTTAAATTTTTGGTATGTGGTCATGGTTCACTACACAACAGTCTTCCAGGTAGACATTTTAGTAGCAACTATGAAAGAATGTATATACTCATTATCTGAAACTATTTGACATGAGTTGTATATGGATAAGACACAAATATAGTCCTTTCAAAGAATCATATCCTTACTAAACTTTTACTTATAACTCTAGGATTGTTTTTTTTTTTTAAAAAAAAAAAAATTTCTTTCAAAATAGTTAATATCTGAATTTTGTTAGAATCTGGCAAGAGGGTACAGATAATTCTTAGCTTTCCAGGTAACATATTTTCTATCTGACAGAGTAAAACAAAGCTACTAACAACATAAAGAGGTCACGATGAGTAGGCAGCAGGAGACTGTTCTTAAATACAATGCAATGATTGTTCCATTCCGGAAACTCAGAAGGATGCTAACCGAGAACTTGGAAACATTTGCATCCAGCCAGCAGAGGGCAGTCCCAGGCCTCTTAACTGCAGAATGAGGGCAGCGGCCACGATTCCCTAACAGCAGAGGGCAATGTGGTTCCATTCATCTATTGCAATGGCGTCAACACATGTTTTGATTCAAGGGTGAGCTTGTTTCCTCATTTGTCATAACCCAGCTCCTCTGACCTCAATGCCTAACCCGTCTTTGCACTAATTTCCAAGTCATCATAAATAATAAAGGTGGGTGCCATAGCACCAGGGCTTTCACCACACTACTGGTTCTGTGTGTGTTCTGGATATTAAAATATCTGACTTGAAGGAGCTTGTACCTGTGTCACAGATAAAATAGAAGGTCAGAGGGTGAAAGCTCCAGAAAGTGAAACTGCATTGCCTTTCTACAGCAACTAAAGGGCAGGACTCCACTAGCCCCTGCAGCTGCAGAGGACTGCCGGAGTCCCTGCTGTTTCTGAGGACATGACTCTCATCCAGGATTCTCAGGTGGCCTTTTGGTCTCCTGTTCTTGGGAAAACTTATCTTTTCCCAATGCTACCATTCTTTATCCTGTGAAATAAGAGCCCCACAGTTCTGTGATGCTGGTATTTTTATTTGTATGTGTCAACAGAGGAAACAAATTGGGGAAAAGGGAACAGGATTCATACCTTTTTGTATCTGACAAATCCAGTTGTTGAGGTGTTCACAGTTAATATCATTCCAGGACATGCCAGGGTCACCTTTCAGCTCACCACAATATTCAACATTTTGGTAATTATTTGGTTCACCGTAAGCCCAATTTTCATAGGAAACCTATGGTGGAAACATCACACTTGATGTGAACCCACAACACCAGATTGCTATGCTGTGCTAGAAACATTAGGCTGCAGATATTAACAATGTATACCACACCAGTGCAAATCCAAATTGGGGGAGGAAAAAGAGGAGCTGTTTGGATTCTTCATTCATTTTGAGTTTTACTTTTAGCTTGGGAAGCACATTTTATGGGCATGAGTGAGAAAGAAACAGCTTTTATTACATGGAAACTTTTGAAGCCGACTATGGTAGGGAATTGGTTTTTATAACATTTCCTTTATTCCCATTAAGCAGAATGGATCCAAGGGCCACAGCAGTAGGATTTATATGTAGGAAAAAGTTAACATGAAACTTTCACATCTCAGTCAGCAGTTGTAATTTCCTAAATTTACAGCCCATTCTTAAGGGATGATATTTCAGTAAGTTGTTGGAAGCTTTCCCTCTATTACACAGGCTACAGAAAAATAATTAGAGAAGAAAAAGCCTTATAAAATGTGGCTAACGGAATGACCAGCCTTTGCCAAAATGAACAATGAAAACAAACTGGGGACCTGGGTGGTTTTCAGTGATCAGAGTCCGAAGGGGTCTGGATTAAGAATTATGATCTGTTTTCCATAAATACAAACATGAAATCCAAACACTAATGCAGCCACCAAAGAAACCATGTCACCTAAGTACCTTGGAAGATGCCTGTGGGTTCTAAGAGCAAGTAGTGTTAATATCATAAAACATCTTTCCCAAGATGACCAGGACCACTAATTGTTGCTAGCAAAAGCCAGAGCTTCTCATTTCTCAAATGTGGAGAAGTTCATCTAACTCCGATGGCTACCAAAGTTGTGTCTGGTTTCATTGAGCTAAAGGCAGCTGCAAAACAGTTTTGAAGATATTTAACCATCTACATGCTGGTTTTGTGCAGAATGGAGTCATTTAGTATAAACTGGGAGGTGTGGCCTTTCATTCCTTAGGTTATTCTCACTCATAGCTATGTTTAAAGTATGTAGAAGCTGGGCAATGAGTCTCTACTATACTTGTATTTACTTTACATAAAATGTCGCCAACTGTCTTAATGGCATATCTTGATAAAAACACCAATTAAGCCAAGTGATGATGCCAAAATAAATATACTACAGGGTAAAAAATAAATGATATATTTAAAATCACTTACAGGAGAACCATCACTCCAGGTGAACCCCTCTGAAGGACTTCCATAGGTCAATCCCAACCAAAACAGCTCATGGTAGGTTCCACTGCTCCTGCAACATACAAAGAAAGAATATGCTACATCCTGGAAGGGACTTCAGTTTTTCAAAGGACCAGCAAGAGTTGATAGGTTCCTCTAAAACACACATTAGATCATTAGATAATACATAAGCAAAGAGAATAACAACTAAATATGTCCTACAAAAGCAATTGCTTCTGGTGGTTGCTGTTGATTGTACACTTGATGGGCTCTAGAATCATCTAGTAAACAAGTCTCTGCACACATCTATGAGAAGTTATCTAGATTGTATTAGTCTTGAGGCAAATTGAGGCATGCCTGTGAGGAATTATCTTGATTAGACTGAAGTAGGAATACCCACTCTAAAAGTGGGTGGCACCATTCCTTGGACTTGTGTCCAATACTGCATAAAGAGATCACTAGCTAAGCACTCCACTAATTTTCTATTTCCTGATGGCAATCCAATTTCCATATTGCCAATGCAATGTGACCGGCTGGTCTCCTACTCCTATGACCATGCTTTCCTGCCATAATAGATATGAGCAACCTCTCAAGCTATAAGCCACAGTAAACCACATTACCTTTAAGCCACATCACAGCAAGAGAAAAGTGATTTAGAAATTGTGGTACCACTTATCAATGTTTTGAACATGGACCATGATTTGGGGAAGGGGAGAGGATCATATTAAAGCATCGAAGGATATTCATTCATTCAAAGATGTATTGGATGTATTGTACATTTATAAAGTGACTGGTTGTAGGATTTATAATTATTAAAGTGTTTTGAACTGAAACTAAGTCAAATATTTTTTCAGCATTATAGGTACCACATGGGTAACACACAGCAGCCCTGTGCAGAAGAGGGACTTACGTAATCAGCCTCCATATCACTTGCTGTTCATCTTTGCTCTTGATACTCGCCAGCTCCCCACCTATAGCTTTGCAAAAATCTCGAGATTCAAACCACGTTTTCTTTTCATGTTTTCCCTTTGCATACAGCTAAAAAAAAGTAAGGAAAATTATTTTACATTTGGTAGCTGATCGAATCAAAATAAACAAGTCATCTGCTTTTAATGAGGTGTCATTTGTAGACAAAGCAAGCAGTCCATGTTCCCAGACAATGCAGGTCTCTTGGTTGAAAATCGATTTCTGAGTGACTATTTGGATAGCTAAACACGGGGTTTCATTGAGAAAGCCTTACAAAATAAAAGTAGTTTAAAGCCTGGGGGAAATTAGATTAAAATATTGGAAGCTGAAGGCATGTGGATTGAGTATACAGATCATTGTTGAAGAGAAAGAGAGAAATTTGATTAAGTATAAAAAGTGCATTGGGACACACACACACACACAAGTTTTGAAACAGAGAAAATAAACAGGAATAAGCAAAGCACTGTTCCCTTTGTCATCCTGTTCAACTTAAACAATGAGTAGCCTGGCAAACTTTCAACCATGTTGGTGATGTCCTTCAAAACTGTTGTCTTTTTTCCTTAAGTCTGCATATTTCAACAACTACTAGAACACACACCACAGAAGACTTTCATCTGACAGAAACGGGTTAAAGTTAAATTTTACAGACTGTATAAGTAAGTAGTAGGTCCTATCATCCTGAGAACTGCAAATAGGATCCACAGTGGTAGTATAGGGCATGCTTAACGATGCGAGCAGGAGCTCGCTAACTGTGGGGGGTAAGGGAAAGGGGCCATGGTCAAAATGGCAAGTGGCTCATGTGTCACAGTGAGGAAGGATTCAGGGAAAAGGGAATGTTATGGACGGGAAACAAATAAGTTTGCAGCAGAATGCAAGCTACCAAGCTAAATAAGCAAGAGGGGGGGCAGGGCCCTGAGCTAGTGACTTCAGGCCCACTGGTCTCCTGAAGCCCTTGAGGAACGTATGTAAGACAGCACTATCCTTTCACACATCTTCTAAGGCAACTAACTAGAATCAACAAAGATAGCTGCTAAGAAGTACCCATTCCAGGAAGGAGAAGCTAGACTATTAAAGTTAACTAAAACCATTGCAGCTGATGAGGAACAAGGAGCATTTGGACCAGTTATCGGCCCTGTGCACGTATAGAGGAAGCAGTGGGCCAGTGACTGACAGCTAGCAGAAAGTCACAGTCTAACTAACCAAGAGAAAGTCTGTAGGGAGGAAAGAGAGGCTCCACCTACCACTGACTGGGTTGGCTACACAGGAACAGGGCATGACCATTCCCTTGGTTAGGCCAGAAGAATATGCAGAGTTGTGCCAACTAATTGGTCAACTAATGAAATTACTTTAGTCTTTGTCCAGAGTCTGCCATAGAATTAACCTGAACAAAGAAAATCAACAACTTTTCCTCTCTGAGGAATTCCTTGCACTCTTGAGAGTTACTCTTGCTTTGCCTTTATCATCATCATTCATCACCATCATCACTCATCATCATCATCATCATCATCATCATCATCATCATCTTTCCATTTGTCATTTTTCTATAATTCTCTTTCAGAAACTGTGTTTCTGCTTTGCTTAATCTGATAAACATCTTCATCTTTAACCTTTGTTGACACTCAGATAATAAAATCAAGAGTTATTCTCCGGGTCTATTTTTGGTGACTTTTTTTGGGTCAAGGATACCTAGGCCAAGAAAGATACCATTTATCTTTAAAAAAAAAAAAAAAAAATTCACCAGAACCACTAAGCAAGCAGAACTAGAACTCTCTGGAGCCACCAACTTCTAAGGTTTTCCTTCTTTATTGTTCATGAGTCATGGCTCCCACCAACATAGGCTTGAAGAAAAGGAATTAGCTTCCTATGGGTTGTGGCTGCCTATGTGGTTAACACCAATACCTTGACCTGGACTTGGCTTGAGCTTCACAAGTAAGTGTGTCTTAAGCCAGCTTAGTTAACAGCAGCTCCCTCAATCCTAACTCAGCTTCCTGTATCCTGATATTGGATTTGTTTCCTTAACTTATCTACCCACCAAATATAATCAATTTCCACGTCTTAGAATTTATAAGGATAGCTTTTATGTATGTAACTTCAC
Source organism: Mastomys natalensis (assembly GCA_021653895.1). Lineage (NCBI taxonomy): Eukaryota > Metazoa > Chordata > Mammalia > Rodentia > Muridae > Mastomys > Mastomys natalensis. The sequence continues at coordinate 1,779,152 of JAJTUV010000298.1, forward strand.
TACTTCAAATACTTCTGAAACGACATAATTCATACTGAGGCACATAATTGGATCTTGTAAACATCTGGATTTTGTTGTTACTGGAATTTCTAGTTCACAGCATAGCTATAGACAATTCTACTGCGATCAATCTCTACAGCCTATTTTACCTTCAGGTATTTGCACCGTGATAGGTGTGGCATTTGAATGATGATGCATAATTTCCAATATCTATTTTTATAAATTTTCTCTTGCCTTGCCCCATATATTCCCTTTCATAAGAATTATGTTTAACTCTTAATAGTCAAACTAGATTAAACAACACATGGATCTCCACATCTACAAAAAAGGAGCTCCAGTTCAATTAAACATTCCCTTCTTCAGTTAGAGCCCAGACAACTTTATTTTCTCACCAACTTTTTTTTTTTATTTAGCACTGAGAATGGACCCAGTGTCTCTCACTTGCTAAGCAAGGACCCTACCCAGAGCTACATCCCTAGGCTCTGATTGAATTCTTCAAGTTGCACCCAGCTGTCTTCTGAAACATGTCAGAATCATGTGCCTTTGAAAGGGATTGAACAAAAGAGGTCCTGAGCATAAGACTTTATCATTAAGCAGTAGTTACATTTCTGTATTAGAGTAAATTTAAATTTTTCTGGGAAGTTTATGTCAACATAGAAAGGGGAAGGGGATGAAACAAAACCTTATTTCACTGGAGCTGTGATGTTTTGTTTGGTTGGTTGATTTTGGTTTTGTTCCTATTTGTGTTGATTACATAAAGAGAAAACAGAGGGTTCAATCTAAGAATATGTAAAAATGACAGAAGACCAAATCCCCATTTAAAGGAATTGAGGGGCTATGTACACTTCCATCGTCCATCATTAGAGTTATGAAGTGTTAAGTTAGAGAAGTAGAACATGAACTATGTAATACTGACACAATATAATTGTAGACCAGTTTTTTCAATTAAGCTAGCTAAAGTTCAGGCTTGAAGGCAAGGGCAAAACAAAATGCCAGAGGTTAGAGTAAGAAAGAACAGATGTTTTTTTTTTTTAAAACGAGCATTAGGGCATTACAAGATCAGTACAGGGCTCGAAAGTAACGGAGGAGAAATGAAGAGGGAATGATTACAACAAAGGAGATGAGGCAAGAGGCCTGAGAGTCCTCTCTGGCTGTTGCCTGTGTTTGTGGATCTCAGTTAATGAGTCGTTTATCTGTATTCATGGCCTCACCATCAATAAAATCTGATTAAATTTCTACAGGTGGAACAGGAGCTGGAGGTTGCATCTTCTGTAATTTGATTCTAGTTCTTGGATAGTTGAGATTCTTTCTTAGTTTGACAAGTGATCCTTACCTTGAAACACATGCTGGTTTTACTGGTGGTACCCCAGTCTTCTGGACATTTGGGTTCAGGAGTTGTCGTGGGCTCCGGTGGGCGAGTCACTCCTTCTGCCCAATGTTTGCACACAAATTTTGCCTTTTCTTCACAATTCAAAACATCCCATAAACCACCTGCCACTCCGGTTTTCATGGCAACACATCCTGCCTTTCGTCCTGCATTAAACAGAAAGTAGAACTCAATCAATGGGTTGCATACTGAAGATCCACCATGCTCAAAAAAGGCAATCAAAGTGGTGAGACCGTGTGGCTCATTCCTACAAGTAAGAATGAAATGTAGCACTTGGAAAGGTGGGTTGCCATGTTGTGCCTTTTATTTGTGTGGTCTATATTCCCAACGTGATCATCATAAGTATGGGAAGTTTTGATAACGTCTTATATTTTCCACATCTGGCAGGGTGGTCCACATTTAGACATTTGATGATAAAATATTTCTGCTATAATGGCACAGATCATAGCATAATGGATTTTCCTCCCTGTCCTTCTACAGGACTTCCTCCCTTTCCTTTTTAATTCTTTGAGATTCTCCCCTCCCCACCATGATCCACTTCAGAGTCCAGGACCAAAGCACTTGATACGATTTCCAAACAAGACACATCTGGGTTTGAGGATTTGGGAAAGGTACTCAAGCTCTCTTGTTTCCTTGTCTTAAGATGTAAACTGCAGGCTCTCCTATGCAGAGCAGTGGTGTAGGTAGTGAAGAAGTTCATGAAAATCAAACTGATCCTAGTAGAATTAAGTTTGTAATTCTGTTTTATGGCCATTATAGTAAGAAGTTCACACAGAGGTTTAAGAACACCAAGACTCTTGCTGCTAAGAGGAGCTAATAATGTTATCCGTAGTTTTCAAAGGATCTTAAATGCTTAAATGTTTATTATCATAGTTCTAAGAAGACATATATCCTTTCTAATTTGTTTTCTCTAAAGCCCCCAGTTTCCTGAGCCATTTTCATATTCCTACAGTCATCTCCTCTCCATTACAGTCTTGTACTGTAACAAACTACTGCTGCACTGGATGGCAGCTGAGGCTGCTGTGACACACAGACCACTTAGTTACAAGAGTCATTCATCTTTCTTGATACTCAGGTCAGGCCCCAAATGCCTTGCCTGTTCTTGAAGCTGTACGTTTGGGCACTCAGTCATCTTTCCTTCAAGTAGATACAGGATAGTGGGGCCTGAGGGCAACACTGTGGTGCCAGCACATGGAGGGCTGATGCTGGAGGATCTTGAGTTTAAGACCAGCCTACAGAGTGAGCACCATAGAGAGTTCTACCGGCTACAAAGTGAGATCCAGTCTAACCCTGGACTATACAACAAGAGGCTTTGTCTCCAAGACTCTCAATGGTCACAGCTGAGTTATGGTTCTAGTTTAATGAATTTTTATTCTTGAAGGTATTCCAGGGCTCATCATTCAGAGTCCTCCTGGCGAATAAGTAACTGAGGCAAAATAAAGCCACCACAGTAAGAATTGTGACTTTCACCAAAATTGAAACAAACAAAACAAGAATGTGTTCATTTACATGATCTGGAATCTCACAGCTCCTATAATGTTTGATGATTTTATAATCAAAAAGCAGTTGTACAAACAATAATCTGACTGATAACATCAGTTCCCCACTCAAAGCTGCTTATGCAAATTTGAATAACAGCTGGAGATTAGGATGTATTGGGCCAAGTAGCAAATCCATGCACTTAAGTGGTTATTTCTCTTTTAGTTTTTGATTCTTGCACACTGACTTGTTTTCTGTAAAGGGTGTTAAACTGTCTGAGAGATGGCATAGTCAGTTATATCATTTGCCAGTAACATCAGTGTAGAAAGATGATAAAGGAGCTTTTATGGTCTGTTAGAGAGGCCACTTCGGGTCTCCAGTTAAAGGAAGCAGGTCAAAATACCAGGGCAGTTGGTTGATCCAAAACCAGATACCTCAGACTAGCTTACTACCCAGATTAGTATAAGTCTAGGCTTGGGCATCTCTAGTCTTATAAATCCTGACTTTCAACTTCCACATCTTTTAAATGAAGATACTTAAATGCCCCCTTGTTATTCTTGGAAAGATAAAATAAAACCCAATGTTTGTAAGGGGTCAATGACAAAGATACATGGAAGAAATTGGAATGATGATTCCCCATGAGCACTCCTCTTAGTCCCACCATTCAGGGACATTCATATTCATATTCAGCCTCACTGAAAAGTTTTGCATCTACTTCCTATACAGTCCAGTTTTGGGGAAATTAGGCAGACATTCATAACATCTGAGAGCACTTGATATGTTTTGTCTTTATGAATACACAGAACCAAATTACTTAGCAATATTCTCTTCCTCTTTGCCCCAAAATACTGCAAGCTGGATGGGAGGACATGAAGGAAGAGAAACGTAAAGATTACGGAAACACAATTGACTCACATGTTGCAATAGAGAGGTGTATGGAGGACCAAAAGGCTCTGCTGGCAGGGGTGAGAGAATGCCCTGAGTACAGCACCCCCATACCTGCCCTGAACACACCACCTGCATACCTGGCATGTCGACATTCCAGTGTGTAAACTGCACCTGCTCTTCCACAGTCCAGCGAAATGTCCCTTTATTTTGAACATCTGACAATCCTGTCCAAAAATATTTTTCAGGCCTCAATCCAACCAAACTAGTCAGGAATGCTTGTTCATATCTTTAAAAAAATTAAATTCAACTAAACTTTAGAAACATTTATACACATTGCTTAAATTATCAACAAGAAAATGATTTCAATTGTATATCTGAGTTATGATTTTGATGATAAATTCAAACAGAACATTACTATCCTGTAGCTATTTCCTCTGGATTCTAACATTCTCTCTTAAAGACAGAACATATCTCATAGATCCAGGAAGCTAAGGAAACTTAGAACGTTCAGGGGTTTATGAAAGTTACAAGACTCACAGGACCTCTCCCTGGGATTATAGAAGCAATAAATAATTGCTAGGGAGGCGAGACTCCTCTATGGAGCTACCTGTAAATTGGTCAGGGAGTGTCAGGGATACAGCCTTCATGAATCAGCACTCATGCTGAGGTGGGCTTTCCAGTGAGGAAGCTGTCAATGACTCACTCATCCTCATCTATGTAACCTTCACTCACATTCCTCCTTAAGGTACCCATAAACTCCCTGATTCACCATGCTGGACCTGGGCAGAAGCGTTTCCTTTATGATCTGGCATGAATAAGCATTTCATAACTTCCCACAGAGAGTCACACAGGCATCATAGCTTTATATCATTTACATTATAATATTCTTCACTAAGGAAATGTAAGTTTATGATGTTAAACTACCACCTAGTTGAGTGGATCAATTCACTCAGACATTGCTCGTTCTCATATTGACCTCTCTAGCCTTCACAAAATTTAACCGAACTTTGAAAATACAAAGGAGAAAACTACAGCAATTGGAAAAATTATTTGAAACGACCAGGCTACTTTTTACACAGGTCAAGTGTCCTGCTCAATTCTTGAAGAGATGATAGAGTTATCAAGGAGAATCACAAATTGGGACCACTATGCTTCTTTCTCTTTCCATTGATAGGCAAAGCAATAAAGATCTGCCTTTCCTAAAAATTTTGAAACGATGCAGGCAACTTGAACAGAAACGTCTCAGAAAAGAGGCACTCCATTTTCTGGAACATGGAGAGCCAGGGAGAACAAAGAAGACTGCAGAACCTGCTAAAAATGACAGATGTCTTATTTAACCATAGTCCGAATAATTCCAGATGCCTAAACACAGCAACCAAAATGCTATAAGGTCAATTTAGTTTTTAAAACACGAAAAGCAAATTTAATGACAGTTAGTCATTAAATTTTTCCTAAGTACAAATAGCTCAGAGAACACATGAAGAATAATTCTCTTCTTGAATATGCTTCTTTAACCAAACAGTCACAGTGTAGGCTAAAATGTATCCCCATGTACTTAAACAATTCACCTTCTTCGCCATAAGAGAATACATATCTGTGTTCTTGTAGTCAGACGTTTATATTAGCATGCCAATGCCGTGAGAGGAAGATGCAGTTTGAAACACAATCCTCTGATACCTATTTTTATCACAGGATTTTTTAGTATCAGCAGGACTCTGAGGATTTTGAGTCTGCCCTAAAGCAATAAAATGTCACTAACTTTTATAATTTTGAAGTTTCTTTAATGTATAATCCAAGCTTTGAAAAGAGTAAGAAAGAAAGAAAAAATAAAGAATTAAATAAATCTCAAAAATGGATGGAACCTCAGAGGTTAAAGTTACATTTTTAAAACCCTCTATTTTCTATTTGATTTTTTTTTTTTTTTGGCTTAGCAGTCTATTAGCCAAGCCAAGCAAAACTTCACTGATTAATTAATTAATTAGTTAACAAAAATAAAAAAATAGAAAGAATTAGTAGAATATCTGCAGATATTGCATTATATGTTTAGGAGGTTGGGATCATAATTTTCGGCCTCCGACCTTCCTTCTTTAGTAATAAGTGATAAGACCCGTCCTATCAATCCCAGAATCTATGTGCCACACCCTGGAGGGAGAGAGGCTGCAAACACAGAGAGGCACAGAAGAATCTTGGCACGTGCTGTGTTTCCCTGCTTAGTCTATTAGCAAGCATCCTCAAGCAATAGGGTCTCTCAAGCAGCTCACAAAGTGTTCAGAAAGCTTCCACATGGCTGAGCAGGTGGAGATTCCTGGATGGTGACAGGACGACAGAAAAGATGGAATCTCCATGTACCCTTGTCTTACACTTCACCCTGTGTTTCTGTGTGCTTCACATATGAAAACCAGAGATCAATGTTGGGTATCTTCTTTAATCTTTCTCCACCTTTCGACCTTGCGTTTTGAGTTTGGGTCTCCTGAACCTAGAGCCCACCAGTTTACCCAGGCTATCTGGCCTTAGGGACCCTCCTCTATCTTCCATAGAGCTAGGATGACAGATGTATACTACAATGCCTGGCCTTTTACATGGGTGCTGGGGATCCAATCTCAGGTCCTCGTGCTTGCATGACAAGCACTATATTCACTGAGCCCTCTCTTCTGACTCTCTCCTTATGACATCCCCAAGTGAATCAGGAAGTGTAAGTGCTTCCCAGAGTTCTCTGAGTTGTTCAAGCAAATGAGTGGAACCTAGTGTGGGGTTGTAGGAATGTCTTTCTAAAGCTGGCCATTCAGAAATGCAGGCAACATGGCTTAGAGCTTGCAATTGGACCTACCATGAGTAAAGTACAACCTCCAGAGGACCAAACCCTGCCTATGGGATCTAACATTATTGCCAAGCAGATAACATAAGAACTGAATTGAGTTCAGGGATCCTAGGGTGGGGTCACTGAAGAATTGCTTGCTGAGTGCTCTGTAGGCTTCACAGAGGAAGATTTAAGGGGAAGTCTTGACACCTTTGAGATTATAGAATTGACTTGACCTGTGAGTGTGCATTAGGAGAACATATGTGAGCTGGTCTTTCCTCGGTGTCAGTCCCCTCTGCCCCTCTTTTCCATAGAGTGAGCGCTAAAAGCACAAAATGGGGTGGTACCTGGACAAATCTTACTCTTTTTTTTTTGCTTTACAATTTGACAGCTAACACACTAGAAAACACTTGGTCTGTAACATACATTCAGTAGATTAGCGATAAACTTCTGAATAGGAATGCCAGTCATGGTGTCTCACACCTTTAATCCCACATCTCAAGGCCAGTCTGATGTACATAGCAACTTCAAATCAGCCAGGCTACATAATAAGACCCTGTCTTAAAAGTAATGTTTTAAGTAAACAGATGCCTAAAAGTAACAAACATAGCTTTGTAGTGTTTTCAATTAAGCCAACAAATAAGAGTATTTTAAACATTTCTACCTTTATAAAGCATGACTCAAGAACATATGTAATCTATTTCAATATGTATAGCATGCTAGCTAACGCTAAGATTTTTTTTTTTTAACAATTTCACCATTTGGCTTATTTTAGAATGAGATTAATATAGTTCCATACCTGTCTTCAACTGTTGTTAAATAAGCCTTCTCGTTTGTGCATGTTTGGTTTGCATCAGCGAATGTTGAAAGGGTGGGTCCAATCAAGTAGCAGTAAAACCCATGCCGTTTCCAGCCCTATGAACATCATCATGTAACAAGCAAACAAGAGGGTTACCATGCATATTTATTAGGAAATACTTTTAAGTAGTTCCTTCCTGTAACACAAGTTGATAAACTGGAGAGTCTAAAGGAAACACATCAGGGTGCTGTTAAATGCAATGGGAACTCCTTATGCATTTGAATGATGAAAATAGCATGACATTGCCCCTCACAGGACAGACAATGACACTAAAGGAAGGGTAGGCGGTCCTCTGGCATTTAAGGCATCCCCAAAGGCACACTGCTTGTGAAATGACCCCTCAGGAAAGCAAATAATACAGCACAGGATCCATGTCACATGAGGTCATCCCAGAAAATAACTTGAGAACTGTAACCGTAGATGTCTACTGATGTCAAACGTAGATGGTGAACAAGAAACTGTATCTTCTGGCCATTGGACTTCATGACATTCTTTTCCCACATTTCAAATACACAAAATACTACATAAAATCATGCAAATTCAAATTCCAGAGAAGAGTTTGAAAGGAACTGAGGAACTCTCCAGGTACAAAAAAAATCAAGTTGAAAGCTAAACTTGTAGTTGGCTAGGAGTATATCAAATGAATACTGGGTTCTGGGGGCAGGGTCCTGCTGTCAACACAGAGCATAGTGTTTGCCTTTCTTCTATGGTGAGAGCAATAGAAAATTCTAGCTACACAACTCCAAGCTAACAGGCCTGTTATCTGCTTGGTGTGTTCAATTCCAGAAAAGAGTCTTACATTTCAAAATAAATGCCATCCACGTATGCCTGCAATGCTAAACTTATGAGACTTAAAAGTTAGATTCCAGCCTGGGCTATATATAGCAGGACCTTGTAAAAAAGCCAAAGATGGGTGACTGTATCTCAGTGATGGAGTGATTGCTTGCTGTTTTCAAGGCTGAGGTTTAAAGTCCAATACTGCAAAAATTCAGTCAATCAATTGACAAGGCTGTGCTATAGAAAGAGTCTAGTTCCAACACTGCTGTGCAGACACTGTGTGTTATATTACCAAATGACAAGGTAGTATTTTGTTTCCACAAAGAGAATATCTTAGATATTCCAAGAAGAATACAAAAACTACACAATAGAAAAATTTCCACAAACCAGACCATGGAGGATGTTAGCACCTGGGAGTAGCCAGATGGGCACTAACTTACACACAAAAGTTATAAACTATTCGAGAAGATGTCTTGCATTGGGTGAGAACAATTAGAAATCTATATTACACAGATAATCATGTTTGAGATGATTTAACAACCAAAGAGAAAATAAAAATCAAACTTGGAATATTTAAACTAAAATAGCACTTCTAGAAGAGGAAAATAATATAGAAATGAAGTTTAAAAATACAACAATCAGATTAAATGCAGTAACTAGGGTTTGAGAGAGAAATAGTAAGTTAGATAGATGGATGGGAAGGAGCAGGGGCTGTCTCTGACTCTGTTGCTCCCTTTGGATCCCTTTCCCCTACCTGGACTGGTCTCAGTGGGAGAGTGCACTTAGTCCTGGTGGGACTTGATGTGTTAGTGCATGTTGGTACTCAGTGGGGGGCTTCCCATTCCCTAAGGAGAAGGGAAGAAGATAATGAGAGCAGGGATTTGTGAGGGTGAGACTGAGAGGAGGGAAGGGGCTGCAATTGTGATGTAAAGTGAATAAAGAGAGAGAGAGAGAGGAAGGAAGGAAGGAAGGAAGGAAGGAAGGAAGGAAGGAAGGAAGGAAGGAAGGAAGGAAGGAAGGAAGAAAAAAGAAAAGAAAAGAAAAGAAAGAAAAGAAAGAGAAAGAAAAGAAAAGAAAAGAAAAAGAAAAGAAAAGAAAAGAAAAGAAAAGATCCCTGATTTCAGCACTTAGGAGGTGGGAACAGATAGATCCTGGGGTTTGTTGGCCATTCACTCTGGCCTGTTTGATGAGCTGCAGGTCAATGAGAGACCTTGTCCCCCCAAAAAACAATGTGAGGTCATCATCAGATAAACTTCCCCCAGCAGCAGATGGGAGCAGATGCAGAGAACCACAGCCAGATATTGGAGAGAGAGAGAGAGAGAGTAACTGGAAGTTCTCCATCAAATCCCTTCCCTCAGAGCTCAGGGAACCCTGTAGAAGAGGAGGCAGAAAGAGTGTAAGAGCCAGAGGGGATGGAGGGCACCAGGAGAACAAAGCCCTCTGAATCAACTAAACAAAGCTCATATGAGCTCGCAAAGAATGAAGCAGCAAGCACTGGGCCTATGCAAGTTTGCACCAGGTCCTCTGTGTATATATTATAGCTCTTAGCTTACTATTTTTATAGGAATCCTGATTGTGAGAAAGAGTGGGTCTCTGATTTTCATGCCTACTCTTGGGACACTTTTCTGCCCGTTGGAGTACCATATTCTATTTGATATGATGATTTTTGCTGTATCTTATTATATTTTATTTTCTTGTGTTTATTATCCCTTAAGCCTGTTTTTTTTTGGTTTTTTGTTTTTTAATAAGTGGAGACAGAAAGGGAGTGACTCGAGAAGGGAGGGGAGGAAAGGAGAAATGGGGAGGAACTGGGAGGAAGAGAGAAAGGGGAAACTGTAATCAGGATATATTGTAGGAGATAAGAATCTATGTTCAATAAAAGGAAAAGTAGCAAAATAAAACAAACAAACAACAATAAGACAATATGGGAAGCCTCCTCATTAAGGATAATATAGGTTGCCTGAACAGTCTCAACTAACACACACATATAAACACAAACATGCACACACACACACACACACACATACACAGAAAATGAACACAGTACTTGAGGAATGACACCCAAGGTTGATCTTTGGCCTACACACACACATGTGTACACATGCACAAATACCAGCATACACACACATGTGTATCCACAGAAACATGCACACAAACCAAAAAAAAGAAAGAAATCTTTATAACTTCCCTGGCTATGTTTCTGGAATGCAAAATTAGGAGGAATTTCAACCATTGTTAAGGCCCTTCATGAATCTCTCAGATGCTGTGATTTTTCTGGTATCTGCTGCTTTTCTTTACAGCGTATTTACCCCATGAGCTGTTAGGAGTCATATATTCCTATCTTTCAGTGTTTGTTATCAGATGATGTGACCACAGCATAGCACTGGAAATGCTACCAAAAGACCATTAGTTTTCAACTCTGCCCTAAATTCAGGAGAAGTGAGAAAGTACAAAAGGGGAAGATGAGCTACTCATTAGATGGGAAAACAATAACCATAAGCCTACAAAATTATGTTTGTAGTTTCTTCATGCTTTTAGAAGTCTTTTATAATATATTTTAGCCTCCTAAACTCTGCATGTTTCTGTGTCTGTGCATTTCTGTCTCTGTCTCTATGTGTCTGTCTCTGTCTGTGTATGTGTATCTGTCTCTCTGTATCTGTCCATATTTATGGACATTCTACTTATCATTATCTATCTATCTATCTATCTATCTATCTATCTATCTATCTATCAATCATCAGCCTACCTATCATTTATGTCTCAGAGTGTCTCTGCCGATAAGGTGCATACACTGAGTTTATGTGGTTTTATTTAGCAGTGTTTCTCAGCACAAGTTGAAGGCTAGGTGCCCTGCCTCGTACTGTAGTGATGTCCTGAAAAGTTTCCCCTACTGGAAGAAAGCTCCTTTAAAATACCATAAGCAGGAAAGTGGCTAATAATGGCTTGCTATCAGTGTGTCAGCATTCAAAATTATTCATGCTGTTAACTGCCCACAGGATCTCAGACTCCCTGATTCCTGCACAGCAACTTCTCATGAGTCTGTCTTCATCTCATCTCCCAGCCCAGGGTTTCATTTTATTTTCTATTTCTCTTTCAGTCCTCATGACATTCTGAATGGAGTCAAGGAGTGCATGCACCTCCCCATTAACCAGAGACTGCCCAGGAAACCTTTGAGAAGGGTGGAGTTATCAGACACAGTAAGACATTGAATATTTACACAGTTCCAACACTGGCCTTTGATGATAAGCAGGCACTGCCTCCTACAAAACAAAGCCAGCTGTACCAAATGTCTATCTTAAACCACTGTGGATGTCTGTACTCACCTTCTGGCAGCCCTTTTCTGCTCCCTCTGGTACTACAGCATGGGTTTGTGATGCCATCTTACAGATGTAGCCCAGTGGTTGCTCACAGGTTCTATCTGCCCAGTATCCATCCTACAGAGCAAAAAGAAAAATAAATGATTATCTGTTTTAGGACCTTGGTACATTTGTTTCCTTCCAGTGCTGAACTCGGGGCTTTATGTATGCTAGCTAAGGGAAGCTAGCATCTACAAACAAATTGTAAATTCATATCTTACATGTTAGCAGTATATTTGTCTCTAATTGTACAGATGTAAAGAGATTGTGGGACTAATGTTATTCATTATCTTGAATATTCAAAGCCAGTATGTGTAGTGGGTTGGCTTCATGCTGTTTGTACTCTGATGTTAACTCTGCTTCCTCAAGAGTGGTTTCCCCTGGATGACCAGACCATCACATACTCAGGTATATAGTATAATGTAATTTACATATTAACATGTATTAAAGTAATACATATTGCAGAATTGCAGCAGACAGTATGTATATTAATGGAATCTTTTTCAAAAGTAGTGTTTTATGGGAATTTTAAGATTGACAAAAGATGCACCACTGCCCATTCCCAGCCAGAGCACACCATCCCATCACCTCTCCTGTTAATGCATTTATGACACATTTAATTACATGTATTGCATAATCATTCAGCCAAACTTTATATCATTACTATTATGTCTCATAGATTTGCATAGACAATAAGCATGTACATAATAACTGAATCTAAATTGTGCAACAAAAATAGAATCCATCTCAGCAGATAATAATCAAGGAGATAAAGAGAAGATAGAGTGAAGACTGAAGGAGTTGAGAGATTCGCAACACATGAGGAAAGTAACAATATCAACCAACCAGAGCCCCCAGGGTCTAAACCACCACCCTGAGAGCGCTTAGGGGAGAGACCCATGACTCCAGCTATATATGCAAGGGAGCTATATATAAGTGGGAGAAGAGATCCTTGGTCCCATGAAGGCTGGACATAGTGGGGGTTGGTATTCGAGGGTAGGGAGATGAGGTACGGGGGAGGGTGGGTGGGGTACACCATCATAGAGGCAAGAGGACGGGGAAGGGATAGGGAGTTCCTGGGAGGGAGGGGGGAAAAGGGTAAGGGGAAAACATCTGAAATGTAAATAAACTTTCCAATAAAAAAAAAAAGGAAAAAAAAAGGAGGTCTCAGCATCATTGTCTGACATCAGCAGAGTGCCTCACCTTGCCTTTCATCACCACACAGTCCTCCTGCCAGTTGTTCTCATGGCTTGGCTCTCCGGGAAGCCATTTAGTAAATGTCACTGGGGTCCCATCACTCCACTCAAAGTACATCTGAATTTTGATGTCGTTTAAACCAATCCACAGCTCATCATTTGGCTCTACAAAGAAGAGAATCACCTAAGTACTTTATGTACTGCTTTCTAAAAGTAATACACAAATACAAAAGGAGTATACTTTCCAAAGGCTGGCAGAGTATTTGAAAAGGGTGCTGGGCTGGCCCACTCAGCTCTGTTCCCTTGATCTATAGAACTATCATAAAAGATAATCTATATGCAACAAATACATACTGACTACTTATTATGATGTCAGTTTTAGGTTATTCAATGTTTTCTTTCTATTGTAAATGCGACTATATTTCTAGTTACAATATTATAATTTATGGGAGTTTTAAAAATGAAATGAGCAACCCCATTTTGTGAATCAATGTTATTGTTACAAATAACTTATACTTCTGTAACTACAGTATGTGTACACACACACACACACACACACACACACACACATACATAGTAATCAATGATAGTCAAATATATAATGTAACAAATTTAGAGTGAATGAAGATCTCAAGTTTCATGGCTACAAAATAAACATTTCCAAATTTAAAAATTAAATGCTATACAATTCAGAATCTGTTTAATTTCCTTAATTGGGAATGGCATTGTAGCTTTGAATCCCATCTTTGACCAGTACAAGCCAATCACTTCAAAGAATTATAAAGATGGCATTTGGTAGAAAATGCTAGGTGGCTGATTTTCTTCCTCCTGAAAGCTGTCAATCAACTTCATTTTTGCAGAAGTCCTCAAGTGGCCTTTTGCCAGCTTTAGCAGATGTTTCCAGCATCCTGAAGCATGGGGGATAGTTCCAGGATGGGCCCCTCTTCCTTTCACTTGAGTTGGCAGATCAGGAGCTTTTGAGTAACAAACATAGGCTTCAAAGAAACCTTCCACAACCTCAAGAACTTTAGGATAAAGACCAGTATAAAATTACATACGAACATGGTACATATGAGTTTTCTGTGTATATTTGCTTTGATTTTTTTATTATTTACAAAGAATTAGACAAAGAATTTATTATGCATTCCTATGTATACTTTTCTTACTAAACTGTTTTCCTGTTAGATTGCTTACAATTCTACTAAAACACACACACACTCACACACACACATACACACACACACACTGTGTGTGTGTTTCAAGCTGTTAATCAATTTTCATAAACCAGTTAAACAAATTGTATGAACTGGAATTTATTCCTTCTATCCTTGGGCTCCATATTATCTATTTGTACTTTATTTCCATGACTAATATTAGAGCTTCTATCTCACCTAACTAATTATGTTTTGAAAATTTTTTATTTAGAAGCAATACTCTTAATTTTATATTTTACTTTTATTGAGATTATTGTGTTCTATTAAATAAGGAAATGCTGTACTAAAATATATAATGTTTTTTAGTAACTTTTCTTCTTTTTTAAGATTTCTTTTCTTTTATGTCAGTTTTTTTTTCTTCTGTATGTCTCTGTACCAGGTGTACAGTACCCACTAGTATCAGAAAAGGGCATCAGATCTTCTTGAACTGGTATTACAAATGGTGGTGAGCTGCCATCTGGGTGCTGTGAACCAAACCTAGGTTTTCAGCAAGAGTAACAACTGCTCTTAACAGCTGAGTCATCTCCCCAGGTCCCATAATTCCTTTCTTTCCCCAATGGAAAGCTCTCTAGCTCATTCATTTGTTCTCAGGCTAAATTGAAACTGGTCGTCCAGCTTCTACAAATAATTACAGTAATAAAAACACATGGTTCTGCTGTGGCTGTGTCATGTCACAGTGAGTAGAACAGACAGCCCTCTGGCATCTTAACTAATCTGCTTCCAGCACTGGTCCATGCCAAGCTTCCAATAGGTCACGATAAGCTTGAGTGACTATTAGATAGTCCCATTAAGATTACAATTCCATCAATTAATCTGAGTTTCCCAGGATAGGTGAGCACAGAAAAATTAAGTTGTTCACATGTTACAAGGTCTATTTCTCTCTCTCTCTCTCTCTCTCTCTCTCTCTCTCTCTCTCTCTCTCTCTGCTGTGTGTGTGTGTGTGTGTGTGAGAGAGAGAGAGAGAGAGAGAGAGAGAGAGAGAGAGAGAGAGAGAGAGAGAGAATCATGGACAGACAACCTCAAATGTCCTTCTCCAGGCTCCAACAACTAACTTGCAATGTCCACCAGGTTGACGTGTCAATAACCATCAGGGATTGGCATGTCTCCATCTCCCCACTGCCATAGTTACAAGAACGCCACCAAATGCAGAGTTTGCTTATTTATTTTTAGAGAGCAAACATGCATTTAAAGAGTAATAATAAAAAAAAACAAAGAAAATAAGCAAGCAAACAGAAGAAAAAGAGCCAAAGAAAACACACAAGAAACACCCAATTGTGTGTTCATTCTGGAAGTCCTCCTCATTCTACAGCTTATGGAGATGTATCTCTCACCCTTTGGAGCCTCAAGACCACACTCAGTCACATCCTCAGAGGCAATGGTTTCTACTCGACCCTCATGCTAGGAACAATAGTGTTTGCAAGCTTTTCATATCTTTCTCTGCTCCTCCTGTCTTATTTTCCTCTCATGCATTTGTTAAATACCTTTTCTTCCCCTGCACCCTGGTAAATTGTTCAAGCAAATATGTGTCAGGAAGCGAGGCCGTCTGTCACCACCATCCATTTCCTCTTATTTTGCTGGTTGGACATTGGGAAGAGCTGCAGCTGTTCAGCAGCCGCATCAGTGAGAGAGGTAAATGGATGTCATTTAATCAGCAAGTCCTCAGAGGACCTGTCCTGCCATCTCTTAGCCTGCTTTTCTTCAGAACAAACACTCCAGGGTCACTCAGCTCATCTAGAATCTTATTTCTGGACTTTTACATTCTCTATGTATTCTTATAAGTATAACGCCTAAAATTCAGAAACTTCTTAAAATCCCCTTGTGGCAAATTCAGGTTTTACTCAAAAAGTTTCTGAACCTAAATTGCCTTCATGGCCACACGGGTGGTGTCTTTTGGGAGTGAACAAGTGGGATGGGCATGAACATGAGGGTCACCAAAGATGACCTGTACTGGTCATCACATGATGAGCCTGCCACTCTACATGCCTCATCAAAACCTCTCTCAAAGTTTAGGCAGTGCATATTTAGCAGTTTCATCATCACTTCTCACTCTGTGTGACACCCCAGTAAGGAAAAGAAAATCCCAAGTATGGGGAGGTTTATTTACAGATGTTTGTTGTGAACCATAATATTGGCCTTACTGAAGAAAAAAAAAAAAAGACCAGCAGACCAAAGTGTACACACATAACACACACACACACACCCACCACACAAAATTCCAAATTTTCAGTGGCCAACTTAAACACATATATCCTCAAATCCAGCTATGTGGGAAAATAATATTGAAAACTACCCATAAAGAGAACATTTTAAATTTCTTAATGATACAATTATTTAAACTACTATAAAAGTCTTTGTTGGCAGAAGTACCATCTACTTAAATCTATATTGTCAATCAACTATCAATTTAAATTTATTAAACTGAACATTTATCGTTATATTTTGAGATAAGGGTGGAGAGGGGGCAGCCAAATGAGCTCCTGTCAGGAGGATGTTTCTCACCATATCCCAGCTGGGAGAAGATGAAGTCAAACTCTCGATGCTGTGGATACTTGCCAGGTCACCGCCCTCCTTCTTACAGGCTTGCACAGCATATTTCTGGATCTTCTTCTCTTCCCTATGGATCCTATAGCAGTAGCCTGCATAGGGCCACCATTGATTAGGGCATCCAGTAGGCACATCACTTTCTAGAAAGAAAAAAAAAGTTTAGAAAGCATTTGAAAGAAATTTGTTTAAATCTGCAACATTTTCAACTACCTTGTATATAAAATACTTTATTATGTATATCGATATAATACTCAATTTTAGACATAAAAATAACATCCTTCATTTTATGGCATATGAGATTATATGAGAAAGAACTATTCTATCTTGTTTATTTTGTTTTAAAAGGGTGATTTGAAAAAAAAAAAAGTATCTTTTACTATAAAAGGAAGACGGCAACAGAGATCACTAGGCTATCCTGGAAGTCATGAAGAGGATCCTTAAAAACTGTGAAAAACTGGACAACAACAGGAGGACCGGAGCCATTACAAGATCCCTTCAATTATTGGAGGTCAGGCCTCTATCCCCGCCTTTGCAAGAATAGAATCACCAAGGCCCTTCTATACGTAGAGAAGGGAGGAGATGTCAGGGGCAGCCCTGCTTATACACTGAAGGCCTAAAATCAGCCATAGGCCTAAAATCAACAATAGGCCTGACATACATGCATGCTAACACAACGTCTTGGGTCTCTGGAAAAACACTGAAACAGCAGGCTATAAGCTATGGTAAATAGGCAGCTTCTGTGGAAATTTACCAGCCTGAGTAGTCATAGGTCTTACAAGTAGGCAGTCCCAGTGGACAGTACCAACTTAGATAAGGACAAGTGAATCATAGGCAGAGTCATAGTGACTGTCCCCTGAACCTACACTCAGCTGATACCCTGTTCTGAAAGATATCTGTACTCCCCCTGAACACCTATGCTCCAGTGCCATTCCCTTCCCCACATCCTGCCTTTTTGTGTTTATAACCTCTGTGTGAATAAGTAAATTATGATGTGATTTAAATAACTAAATAAATTTAAAAAAAAAACTGTGATAAAGATGCTAAGATTCAGAGTTGATGGGGGGGAATAGTCCCCTAATGGGAACTATGGAGGGGGACGGGCTTAATTATCTTTAAGGGGCTGGTCACTGAGGGTTTAATCATGTTCCATTGAGTATATGGGCAACACAAACTGAACTTCCTGTATTTTTTTTCTTTTTGGGAGGAAGACAAAAAATGGGAGGGTTGACCTGTACAAAACGGGAAATGGTGCAATCAGAGGACATTGTATAAAATAAATCAAAATAAAATGTTAAGGGCTGATGAAGTTGCACAATGTTAGTGGGGTATGAGGTCCCAGGTTCGAACCCCAGGGCCTCAAAAATAAATAAATAAATAAATAAATAAATAAATAAATAATAAATAAAATGCCAACAAATGAGAAATCTATTTTTGAAATATGTACCTTCAATGAGACTATCAACAGACCAATTGTCTAATTTTATCTGTCCTTATCACTGTCAACCCTGAACTAACATCTGTGATCTCTGTTTAACTGTAGGAAGCCTGAAGACTGATATCTAATCTATTTTCTAAAAGGATGCAATGGTCCTGTTCTCATGGACAGTAAGGAAATGTCATCCATGGAGAAAGAGCAATACTCTTAATGCAGGTAGGAGAAGTGTTAAGAGTGGAGTGGGATGGGCGTGGACATGAGGTCACCAAGGTACTGTACAGTCATGACAACATGAGACTGCTGCTCATGCCTCTCAACTGACCCAACACCATTTGTTCACTCCCCAAAGACACCACCTCTGTGGCCATGAAAGCAATTTAGGTTCAGAAATTTTTGAGCAGAACCTGAATTTGCCACAAGGGGATTTTAAGCAAGTCACAGCATATGAATCAAAGTAGTCATTTGATAGTTTGTATATGCTTGGCCCAGGAAGTGTCACTATTAGGAGGTGTGGCCTTGTTGGAGTAGGTATCTAACTGTGGGGTGGTCTTAAGACCCTCATCCTAGCTGCCTGGAAGTCAGTCTTCTCATATAATGAGATTTTGCAAGAAGAGTTACCAACATTCATATTTTACAAACGAGGAACTTAAAACTGGTGGATTAAGCAATAAGGCCAAATTAAAGAATTGTGCCTTTCATTCCAGAAAAAACTTAAAAATAACTTTTCTCTACTTCCCCAAAGTGGCAACTGCAGGTCTCTGAAGGAGAACTATATGAATTCTTCCAAGAAAGATTTAGCCATCCCTTCTGCAATAGCAATAGAAGAGACACAATTGCAAGCATCATTAAATGTCTCCACAGGTTCACCCACAGTGACTCTAGAAAATCTGTAAAGCAGAACTGAGACCATGAACCAGGGTCCTCCACCCATATCCACAAGAGTTCATAAAACAGGGCCCTTACCATATCCATCAGACCGTCCAATTTACATCCACATGGGTAATGTACCAGAGTCCCCATACAAATCTATCAGTGATCACTAACCAGGGGCATCCACATCCATTGGAGGTCATGAACCAGAGCCCTTATGTACATACTTCAGTGATCACTAAACAGGAGCTAACCACAGACCACATCATGCACAGAGTCATAAACCCACCCT